>JARQOC010000001.1:581947478-582022517 GCA_033576535.1 Allobates femoralis
GTACCATTAGAGTCCTGACTGGTGGTGGTACAAGTCCAGTACCGTAAGTAAATTTTGCACCCATAGGACATTTACAGTTCGCAGGGTTCTCTCTCCTCCCGTACCTGTCTGTGCCTTGTATTGTTGGTGAGTATTGTACTTGTCTATGTATGCCCCTTTTTTTTTTACATGTACAGCAGCTTGGAATAAATGGTGCTTATGTGGAGCCCCACGGGACGGGGGTACTCGGTACCGGACCGGACGGTACTGGGGAAGTCACAGGTGGCTTGGTCCGGACCGGGCCCACACAATGGATGAGGGAATTAAAATGTCAGGGGTGACGCCACCCACTTGGTGCTGCAGAACCTTCGAGGGTGATGGAGTGGCAGCGGAGATGGTATAGTTCCAGTGGGAAGAACTGTATTCTCCGGGGCAGTAAGGGTTAAGTCTCTGGTGCAGGTGTAACACACTTACTTGCAGGCTGCAGGGATCTCTCCTCCTGGCTGGTGCTGACAGGCTGGATCTGTATGAGGGAGAATGATGTGCAGATAGAGGTAGACAAGAGAGGCAATTCAGGGTTTTCCAAAGCTTTACTCTTTGTTCTTTCCAAGCAGTTTACAAGTCATTTGCAGCTCTTTACAGGTTCAAGTACAGTTCTCAACACACGGGCGCATTCTCCCTCTCCGGGTTCCCCTTGCTCCCTGCAGCCAGGCCTCTCTCTCCTTGTGACCCCTCACACAGTCTGTAGTGTCCTTTCCGGGCTGTTTACATTCTCTTTTCTCTGTGTTGTGCGACACTGGACAGTATGGCGGTGACTCGGACCCCTGGTGGGCCCTCCTGGTTGTCACTGAGCTGCCTGTCCTTTGGGTTAGGGATCCTAGTGTGAAGCTGTGATCCCCCGTCGGTGTCTGGGGATGCCGGGTGAACTACGGTCCCCTCTAGAGCCGACACTCTACTCAGCCCAGCCTCCAGCAGTCCTCAGCACGAGGCTCTACCAGGCTCCTTCTCTCTGTTCCTTCCAGTATCATAGGAGGGACTTCTCTGCCTACAGTCAGTGGCTTTAGCTGCTGTCTAGGGCACGGGTTCCACCGTCCCTCTCTGTCCTGTCACACTCCTGGTGGCATCAGCATCGGACGGGCTTTCTCTCCCCTCTGGCTCGCACTGGCTCAGTACGGATTCTGCGCTCCTAGCCTTGCACTCACAGAAGTGTGATTGTCCTTCAGTCTTTACAGCTCGGCACCCTGGGCCTACTAACTTCCTTCACTCCTCCCCCTCACTATATACTGTCAGTCACCTGACCTCTGGTGTGCCCAACCCACTCCTCTGATCCACCACCCCTCAATCTCATAGAGCATCTAATCTCAGGGCTGGATGTAAACCTCTCTGACACGTGGGTTGTGTGGGCTGTGAGGGTGTTGTTGTGCAACAATGTCCTACCTGCCTGGCTGCAGTTCCCTTTGTGGCCTCCTGGACGCAGGGGCGCCACACTTAGGGATGAGCAAGTATACTCGTTACTATTCGGTACTCGCCGAATAGTATGGTACTCGGGGTACTCAATACTCTGCGAGTTTCCTTGCGATTACTCGCTAAGTAACGAATACCGAGTATCGGGACCTACTCGTTATGAGTATAGCGAGTCCGAATATTTCATCCCTAATGGTTAATAATTAATAATAATAAGTACTTTCAATATACCATAAACATTTAATTTTTTTGGTGGCCCTTGGCATTGGTCTAATATGACAGTGTGAATCTTGGACCAAAAAAGTCTGTGCACCCCTGATATAGTTTACCCTAAATTGTGGAGTTTTTAACTTCTGATGACTGAAGTTAGTGGTCAAGTCATTTCTCAGTTAAAAAAATAGAAGAAAAAGTTAGTTTCCTCAATTGGGGAGGAAAGAGGTGCATCATTTTGGTTGTAGATTAAATTCATAATTATGGAAGAGGTTAAATCAAGTTTTCATATTTTGGCAAAACATTTCATACTGTATTTAAAAAAACAAAAAATTCCCCCAAATGATCCTCCAGTAAGATGTTATTAGAGTGCTCTGTCTTCCCTTCGCTTCAGGCCTGTTCCTATGGTGCCATGAAATATATTGTTACATATATGGCTCCTCGCTGGGATGTGTAAGTCTTTTTTTTTTTAACCAGCAAAATGTATATGTGGCACCTCATTACCTCATTTATTATTACTTAAGAGAAGTATGTCGAGTTAACCAGAATGATACATCATTATTTGAAACATTAAGACAGAGTTGATTTTCTGGAATAAATTTTTGGTTCGTTGACAGTGTGTCATGACAGGGCATTAGTCCTCTCCATCCTGGCCAAAATGTAATTATGCCGCAGAGTCATAATTTCCACTAAGTTTAAGCTGTGAATGGTTAGCACATGTTTAAATACTGTCCTGAGTGATGTCACCTTCCTTTTCTTTTTTCTAGTTTTTGCAACTGTGCTCTTTCCCCTTAAGTCAGAAGTTGATTGACCACTCCACCTTCTGTATAGGCTACTTCCAATGAAACATTCAAATCCCAAAGAATCAGAAAAGTCTGGGAATACATTTATGATGACCTTTGACACATTCAGAGCAGGAATGAATGTGTCACATGGATTTATGTCTTTTTACATCAATTGAGGAAACTTCAAATCTTGGTCCATTAATCAAAGGACAATAAGCTATCACAGGTCTTAACTCTGAACTCTGGTATTTACTGCCCCAGAGGCTCTTCCCCCTCCCAATACAGACCACTATGTTCTGCTCAGGCTGGTGTCACATCGTGAATTTTTCCTGTCTGTGGGAATCCTGTTTTTTGCAGGACCCCAGGGCCAGGAAAGGACAGGATCGGATGTGGCCTCCGGATGCCATTTCTGTGTACAGGTCCGTGATTTTGATGGATCTGGACACAGAAAAGCCTGAGCCTGTAAAGCGCAGGCAAGCAGGGCACTTTCACTCCCGCAATGTATATACATACATTGCGGGAGTGAAACAAGGGTTAAAAACAAAAAAGAAACGATCCTCACCTCTACGGCATGTGTCCCGCGATTTGCACCATCTCCGAGCTTAAGGACCTGTGTATCAGCTGACCTGGTGGGGCGGGGCTATCTGATCAACTGATAGGTTTCATGACCACCTCAGCGGAGCGGTTTAAATCTCCTGCCAGCCAAAACCGATTGGCAGGTGGGAGATTTAAACTGCTCAGCTGATGCGGTCATGTGAACGATCAGCTGATCAGGTAGCCCCGCCGGGTACTTAAGCCCTCGGAACTAGATGGCACGCATCGAGGGACACACGCCGGAGAGGTGAGAATCTTTTTTTTTTTTTTTAAACACTTGCTTTAGTTAATTTTACTTCCACAATGTATGTATATACATTGCGGAAGTGAAATTAAACAGGAACAGCGCAGTTTTACTGTACTGAGCATGCTCAGTACACTAAAATCGGGTCCAGGAAACGATCCGATGTTTTCCCGGACCTGTGCTCCATAGGCCCCCATGTTAATTGCCATGGATTGGGTCAGATCCAATTCTGTCCGACTTGGTCCGCTGTGCCCAAAATCGGAGCAGTCTCCAATTGTGGGTACAGCAAAAAATCGGACAGAATCGGATCAGTGACAAATCTGACGGCAATAGAGCACCAATCCGGGCTCATAGGGATACATGGGGGCCAAATCGTATCCGTGGCTGTCCGTTTTACAATGGACAGCCACGGATGCCAAAAAACGCAATGTGAAACCAGCCTTATTCAACCCTGTATATGTGTATATATGTGTGTGTTCAGAATGTGTCATTATTAAGCCTGAAGAAGACACCTGAGTTGTCTGGAAAGCTTGCTATTGTTCACCATCTTTTCAGTTAAACATTAGAAGGTATCAACCACTGAGGACTCTCAGATTCTAATATTTTTCTATCTCCTGGCTAACAGTGTACAAACATTTTTACCTTATGAAACATCCAGTGCGTTGTCAAACACACATTGGTTGTTAACTATGTTAAACAGCTCAAATCTGGCAGCAATTGTCACTATGCTCTGATTTCCGCTATTCCGCTATTAATCACTTAAATGCCGCTGTACATTTCTGACAGACACATTAAAGGTGTGTGTCGGTTGCAAGGGCCAGGATACTCAGTAGCTGGGCCAGAGTTCGGTTCACGGTAGCCTTGCCCAGCAACTGTGGTCCTAACCGCACATGTAAAGGGGTTAGTAGTAGGGATAAAGATTGTTTGTGACACCAGTTGGGATGATCAACCAGATATGCCTGGCACTGAAGGGGGTCCCTAGGAAATAGGTGGGAGTAAGCAGTGCAGATGTTTGACCCTTCCCAATCAGGTCTGGCTCCCAGAGCAATGATGAGGGTGGTAGTGATGAGTGTAGAGGAGGAAGTAAACAGCAGGAATCAGTCTTTTGCTTTACCATTTTACAGAATTTGTGGTATCAAGTCTAGGGAAGTACATTCACCACCAGGCAGGTGGTCAGGCCAGTCTGATGAGAACTGTAGTCCACTCTGCTGGGTGAGAATATATTTCCCTCCCTGATGACTTTTCCTGTACTTCTAGGCTTCTTGGTGCCTGTAGCTTTCCGGTACACCCTTTGGTGTCTGTGACTTACTTCCTGCCAGGCTGGAAGTACTGGTCCTGTGGGTATCCATGCTTATAGCAGTTTCATGACCCTATATACTACTGATGCCCCTGAAGAACTCCACTTAAGTTGCTGGTGTGCTTGAAACATACCAGCATCCAGTTCTTCCACAAGGCACTATAAGCCTGGATGACCTTGGGACTAGTCTCCTGACTACAGCTTGTGCCTATAGAGCAGCTCTTGTTGCCTCCTCACTCTACCTCTCCACCTTCTCTTTGTCTTACTACACTTTAACTAGCCCCTCCCTCCAACTAGAGACTGAGTCACAGACCAACCCAGGCCTTCAGTGCTCTGCTTCCTGGTTAGAGATCAGGCAGTATGTGTTTACTTCTGGCATCCTGCAGATGGACTACAATTCTCCTCATACATGGCATTACAAAATATGTTCTAGCAGTATCATTTTGTGGCGGCCAGGCACAGTGGTGCCACATGTGTAAGGCGATCTTGGGGCGCTGTTAGTTTGCCATGGCAGCCTGCTAAAAGCCTGCATAGCTGCCAGATTAAATTATAAGTAATCCAGTGGACATATATTAGCAAAACAGGTCTTACCCATCTTCCCAGTGCCCAGTTGCCAGACCTTAAAAAGGACCCGAAGGCGTATTTCGCGTCTTAGTAGTGTTGCTTCTTCAGGGGGAGGTACTTTTTTTTGCAACATCTAATTATTATTACTGCATACCCATGGCCCCTTTATGTGTCTTTCGAGAGTCAGGGTGCCATATCTGATTCCTTGACAACATTTTACTTTATATGTGATTAGTAGTTGTGTTTAAATAAAACTTATTTTTTAGCTAAATACTCATTTTTCCTGCAATTATTTATATAGCTACCGTATATATATATATATATATATATATATATATATTTATTTATGTATATATATATATATATATATATATATGTTGGTACACCTTTGAAACCCAGACATAAGCTAAATTTCATAGAACAGTATAGCTGTACACTGCAGTACAGTAGTAAAGCAATATAGAGAGGATAATAGGTAATCACAGGTTCAAATGCTATACATTGAATAAAAAAAGTGAAAAGTAAACAAGAAATAAATATTAAAAAATGTACGTAAAAATGTAAACATTCTCCCTACCTACACAATTAAAAATAAAGACATACAAAAGTTAAAAGGCCAAACATATTCATCCTTGTCACGAGTGTGTCGCATCTGGCTGAGACCTTTTCGGTATCTTGGATTAAAAGGTCAAAGCAATTAGCAGATCGAAGGTCCTCTTTGGAATCACCTCAGTGATTAACATGAGTGGAATGGATCTATTTTCACTTGGTGTTGAAGGGGTTAAGAGTTTCTTTTTCATCCTGTTGAGATTCCTTATAACTCTAATCTGAGCTGCATCTCATTGCTGCCACTCCCTGTCATTATTTTAACTCACTCTTTACTCTCCCAAGTGCCAGTTATAACTCCTCTATGCTGATCTCCTAGGAAAAGTGATCTCTGTGGAAGCTGTGGAGTTCCATTTTGTTTGTTTTTTGTTTTGTTTGTCTCTCTCTTATGGCCACTTTACACGTCCCAACATCGGGCTGATGCTGGATACAACGATGCGGGAGCGCGCTTTTTCTGGGCAGAATTTCAAGATCGCATAGGAGATGTTACACAGCGCGATATCGGCAGGCAACGCAACTGCGATGTCTACGCCCCCTTGTACGAGCGACCCAGGAACGACCATTTAACATGGGAGAGAATAGGGGAAGTTGTACTCTACATCGTTGTTGGGCTTTCACACAGAACGATCCGGCCACATCGTCCATCCAATATCAGGCCGTTGAAGAGCAGGCTCATTTCTTCCCTGATATCATTTTGGCATCGTTCGTGCATTGTATTGGACATTTATACCACACAACGCACGAACGATATCGGGGCCAACGCACGAACCACGTGACTTTTTATTGGAGTTGGACGCTGATATCGGGACGTGCAAAGTGGCCATTAGTGTTGTCTTATTGTAGCACTGTGACTAGCATCTTGCTGCCCAACTCACTAGCTAGGGATAGCACAGGGTTGGCCAGGGCATGTGATCACACATGGGGGAAAGAACCCATCTAGGGGCATTAAGCTGCATAGGGTTTAGTCTCAGGTGAGTGTTTAGAGGTCACCCCTCGCCGTATTGTAAGGGTCTCCTTTTACCTTTTGTTATGGTGGTTCCCTTCTTTTGCTTCACACGCTGGGCATCTTCTTGCTCTGCCATACCACCTATCTGGAGATGAATGAAATTAATTTGAGTCTAAGGCCCCTTTCACATCAGCGTTTTCGCTGAATTGCAGCAGATCTGGCAGAATTACCACATCTGCCACGTAAAGGATGAGTTGTGGCACACTTGCAGCAAGGCCCCATTCATTCTCTATGGGACTTGCAGTAGGTGTGGCGAATGCATTTTTTGCCGCGATCCGGTAAATCCGGCAGTCGCGGCAGGTCAAAAAAACACAGCTAGCAGCATTTTTTTTACCGGACCTGCCAGATTCGGCAAACCCCACTTGCCAAACATTTGACAACTGTACACACACCATGAAGAAAAAGTGGGAGGAGTCTCCAATAAAAAATTCTTACTTTATTTATGCAAAATATTAAAATATATAAATGTCTATGATAGATGTCCGCTATCATGAACATTTATATATTTTAATACTTTGCATGAATAAAGTAAGAATTTTTTTATTTGAGACTCCTCCCACTTTTTCTTCATGTTTACTGGCCGAGAGTCACGGCATTGAGGGTCTGAGCTCAGAAGATGTGAGCAGCAGACACATACCGGTAACTTGTCTCAGTTACAGCAAGTAGATGCTACCTCTGACAGTGACACTGTCAGTTTGAGTCGCTGCACTTAATAATACTAATACGGTAATAATTCTTTATTTATATAGCGCCAACATATTCCACAGCACTTTACAATTCAGAGGGTATATGATACAATACAATAATATATATAAAATAGAATACAATAATAAGATAAAATACAATACAATATGAGACATTACAAATAAAATACAATACAAACCATATGAGACAAAAAATAAATATATTCATCACTGAGCCCATTAGGAGTGAGGTTCCTGCTCGCAAGCTTACAATGTATGAGGAAATAGAGGAGACACAAAAGGTAATAGTAACAATTGGCTATCATATATGGTCCAGCTATCAATATAATTCATAGGGGATTCACATAATGTTGCATGAACTATTCACCAGCCAGGATCTGTACAAATACAGATAAAGTGCTATAAAATGCATGGGGTGTAGTGATGATACAAGAGGCCAGATTTGGAGAAGGACAGAATGGGAATAATTACATAGATGAGGTGAGGTGGTAGGCTTGTCTATAGAGATGTGTTTTTACCACTCTCTTAAAGCTATGGATATTTGGAATTAATTGAATTGTTCTCGGTAATCCGTTCTAGAGAATTGGTGCAGCTCGTGAGAAGTCCTGGAGACAGGAGTGGGAGGTTCGGACTGTAGCTGATGTCAGTCTTAGGTCACTTGCGGAACGGAGGGCACGTGTAGGGCAATAGACAGAGATGAGGGAGGAGATGTAGGGTGATGCAGGACTGTGGAGGGCTTTGTGGGTCAGAGTGAAAATTTAAAATTGTACTCTGTAGTGATGGGCAACCAGAGCAATGACTGGCACAGGATAGAGGCATCGGTGAAGCACTAGGAGAGGAATATATTCCTGGCTGCTGCATTCAGGATGGATTGGAGAGGAGAAAGTTTAGTAAGAGGGAGACCAATTAGTAGAGAATTGCAGTAATCCAGACAAAACAGTCAGTCTGATCACAAATATCTAAGAGGGATTATTTTTGGACCATTTTTTCATTTAAAAAAGCATAGAAGGTTTGTTGGTTACCATCCATTTCTATGGTGAAGTCACTTTGACATTACTGAGGCTGTATTCATGCTGAAGATGTTAAAATACAGGTCTTGGAGACCTCCAAGTGTAATTTACTTATTGGCCTTCAGCTCGATCTCAAACCATGGTGACTTGTTGGATGAATGCTGTTATCGATCTTGCGGGAACCTAGATAGATCTACCAGGGTCTCCTCCAAGCCTAGATAGGTCCACCAGGGTCTACTCCAAGCCTAAATAGGTCCGCCATGGTCTCTTCCAAGCCTAGATAGGTCCACCAGGGTCTCCTCCAACCCTAGATAGGTCCACCAGGGTCTCCTTCAAGTCTAGATAAGTCCACCAGGGTCTACTTCAAGCCGAGATATGTCCACCAGGGTCTCCTCCAAGCCTAGATAGGTCCACCAGGTTCTCCTCCAAGCCTAGATACCGTATATACTCGTGTATAAGCCGAGTTTTTCAGCCCAAAAATTGGGCTGAAAAGTCACCCCCTCGGCTTATACACGGGTCAGTACGGTAATATATGTGGTGGGGGCTGTGTCCAGGTGCTGGGGAGGCTGGAGGAGGCGGGGGGGGGCTGATGAGTGAGCGGCCCGTCACGTGGGGCCGCTCATTAGATATGCACGGCTCCCCCCGCCCATCACAGCGGCAGGGGGAGCCGTGCATACAGCCAACCAGTGTATACAGCAGCCCCCCAATGGCGCTAGCCCCCCCCATCATGGAAAGAGCCCCCCACACTTTGCAGAGCCCCCCCGCTGCTTTATCTTACCATCCGAGGTCTTCGCCGCGGGTCCTGCGCGCTGTGTTCAGGTCTCACGTGACCCGGCGCGATGACGTCATTCCACTGCGACCGCCGGGTCACTTGAGACCGGGAACACAGCGCGCGAGGAAGGACTGGAGGACCCGCGGTGAAGAAGACCCTGGATGGTAAGATAAAGCAGCGGGGGGGGCTCTGCAAAGTGTGGGGGGCTTCTTCCCATGATGGGGGGGCGACTGCCACTGGGGCCTGCTGTATACCTCTGGGGCTGCTGTATATACCCTGGGGCCTGCTGTATACCTCTGGGGCCTGCTGTATACCTCTGGGGCCTGCTGTATACATCTGGGGCCTGCTGTATACCTCTGGGGCCTGCTGTATATACCCTGGGGCCTGCTGTATACCTCTGGGGCCTGCTATATATACCCTGGGGCCTGCTGTATACCTCTGGGGCTGCTGTATATACCCTGGGGCCTGCTGTATACCTCTGGGGCCTGCTGTATACCTCTGGGGCCTGCTGTATACCTCTGGGGCCTGCTGTATACCTCTGGGGCCTGCTGTATATACCCTGGGGCCTGCTGTATACCTCTGGGGCCTGCTGTATATACCCTGGGGCCTGCTGTATATACCCTGGGGCCAGCTGTATATACCCTGGGGCCTGCTGTATACCTCTGGGGCCTGCTGTATACCTCTGGGGCCTGCTGTATACCTCTGGGGCCTGCTGTATATACCCTGGGGCCTGCTGTATATACCCTGGGGCCTGCTGTATACCTCTGGGGCCTGCTGTATACCTCTGGGGCCTGCTGTATACCTCTGGGGCCTGCTGTATATACCCTGGGGCCTGCTGTATACCTCTGGGGCCTGCTGTATATACTCTGGGGCCTGCTGTATATACCCTGGGGCCTGCTGTATATACCCTGGGGCCTGCTATATATACCCTGGGGCCTGCTGTATATACCTCTGGGGCCTGCTGTATATACCCTGGGGCCTGCTGTATATACCCTGGGGCCTGCTGTATACCTCTGGGGCCTGCTGTATATACCCTGGGGCCTGCTGTATATACCCTGGGGCCTGCTGTATATACCCTGGGGCCTGCTGTATATACCCTGGGGCCTGATGTATACCTCTGGAGCCTGCTGTATACCTCTGGGGCCTGCTGTATACCTCTGGGGCCTGCTGTATATACCCTGGGGCCTGCTGTATACACCCTGGGGCCTGCTGTATACACCCTGGGGCCAGCTGTATATACCCTGGGGCCTGCTGTATATACCCTGGGGCCTGCTGTATATACCCTGGGGCCTGCTGTATATACCCTGGGGCCTGCTGTATATACCCTGGGGCCTGATGTATACCTCTGGAGCCTGCTGTATACCTCTGGGGCCTGCTGTATACCTCTGGGGCCTGCTGTATATACCCTGGGGCCTGCTGTATACACCCTGGGGCCTGCTGTATACACCCTGGGGCCAGCTGTATATACCCTGGGGCCTGCTGTATATGCCTCTGGGGCCTGCTGTTTATACCTTTAGGGATGCTGTATATACCACTGGAGAGGCTGCTGTATACTACCACTGGGGAGGCTGCTGTATGCTGCCACTGGGGAGGCTGCTGTATACTACCACTGGGGAGGCCTGTATACCACACTGCTGGGGGCTGTATACCTGTGCTGGGGTCCACCCTCGGCTTATACACGAGTCAGTAGGTTTTCCCAAGTTTTGGGGGCAAAAGTAGGGGGGTCGGCTTATACACGGGTCGGCTTATACACGAGTATATACGGTAAGTCTACTAGGGTCTTCTCCAATGTTATCTTGATTGTATCAAGCCATCAGGTTGATGATCTTCTTTGCTTGGTACCTTCTATACTTCCAACCATGGGGTGCTTCTCCAGTAATTGCTCTCTTCATATGATGTGTCCAAAGTAGGCAAGTCATAGCTTAATGATCCTTGCTTCAAGAGATGTGTGTCTGTCTCAAAGTGTTACACAGCTCTAATTAGGGGAATTTGAGAATCTGCAGTATTGAGATTTACAGGAATCTAATTAGCTGCGAATCAACTTTGTTGATCTTGGCATACTCGATAATCAAGGATTCGATCATTCTCAGTGGATAGCTAATGGCTGAGGGTCTGACCCTTTTCTGTGAGATGACCCAAATTTGAAGGCAAACATTCGAAGCCTGTCTAAAAGAAATACTGCCTTCATTGACCCTATCGCATTGCCGCTTTCATTTCTTTACCTGCACTGTGATTGGTTGCTTGTGTAAAGTTTTCTAATCCTTTCAATTGGAGTACAATTATGAAAATGAATTCTTACTTCTGATTGGCTACCATCACTTACGATCCTTTTTGTTCACATAACCATTTTAATACTTTTGAATAAAGCTAAGAGTGTGTTTTCGGCCAACTCTCTCCCACCCTCAAGATTTTCCACTTCTGGTTTCCATATTTCCAGAATCCAGCGTGTTATATGTAAGACATTGAAGTCAATAACGTTAACTGGTAAAGACATCTTAATATATACGTTCGTGTCCTATTTTAACCCTCTCAGCAAGCCCAGACCTCGTATTGCAACATCCCTACACCCCCGCCAGCAAATGACTGATGAGACAAGGAGAAAAGTGATCCCAAATCCAAGAAATGAAAAACCCTTTGAAAAAAATAAATAAAAAGTAAATGTGGAGCAATAAAGGATCCGGGCAGCTCGTTCTTCATGAGTCATGCTATGAAGGAGGCCAAGTGAATGCCTTCAGCTCCTTTCTATTAATCTCTTTCCAAATACTGCCACAAATCCCAAACTTCACGGAACGAAAGAAGAAACCAGGCGTTGTTTATTGCGTCGGCTTTAACAACTATTTTCTTAATAAATGACATGTCAAAATCTTCTATTTTATAGGTATTTAAAATCCAATTGGTAAGTAGCGAGAACCCAGCTGATACCAATAAGTGGAGGTTTGGGAGGCGCCCCTTCCCCATCATCCTCAGCTTTGGAAAAGACTGAAAATAGCATCAAAGTATGGCTTTGATTATGGCCGGTGCCTGGAGCAGCATCAGAGCTGGCCCTGACGGGGAAAGCTGTTTTCTGAGAAGTCAAAAGTCAGTGATACTGTCCAGCAGACCCTGGGCCGGGTCACAGGTCATCTTGTGGATAAGGAGGGTCAGATGTGTGTGTTTGTGTATGTTTATCAGTGTCAAAGTGAAAAATTGCTCTAGTTTCCAGGATTTTTATGCTCACACACTTCTTTTTAGTTATTTACTTTTCTTTTTTTTTTTTTTTTTTCAGAGATTTATTGCAAAGTTTTGATGGAAACAATTCAATCGTTGAGCATTTTTTTGCATTGCTGTCATGGGAAATTCAGAGTAAGACGTGAATTAGTTTTAGACCATCAGGTCCAAATTTGGAGCAAATTAATTTTGCATGCTTCTCGGAATGTGAAGTATGGTTTACTGATACAAAGTTCTAAATCTACTGCATAGATATAAGGGAGAAGCTTCATCCAAAATATGCACAGCGCTGTCAAGGTGACTGACTGTACCAGGATTGTGGAGTTGGGAAGCCAAACATACGACTCCAACTGCACCAAAATGGACACAGACTCCACACACAACCAGGGTTGAGAAGTCAGTAAGCCAAACATACGACTCCAACTCCACCAAAATGGACACAGACTCCACACACAACCAGGGTTGTGATGTCAGTAAGCCAAACATATGACTCCAACTGCACCAAAATGGGCACAGACTCCACACGCAACCAGGGTTGTGACGTCAGTAAGCCAAACATACGACTCCAACTCCACCAAAATGGACACAGACTCCACACGCAACCAGGGTTGTGAAGTCAGTAAGCCAAACATACGACTCCAACTCCACCAAAATGGACACAGACTCCACACACAACCAGGGTTGTGACGTCAGTAAGCCAAACATACGACTCCAACTCCACCAAAATGGACACCGACTCCACACACAACCAGGGTTGAGAAGTCAGTAAGCCAAACATACGACTCCAACTCCACCAAAATGGACACCGACTCCACACACAACCACGGTTGAGAAGTCAGTAAGCCAAACATACGACTCCAACCAACTCCACCAAAATGGACACCGACTCCACACACAACCAGGGTTGAGAAGTCAGTAAGCCAAACATACGACTCCAACCAACTCCACCAAAATGGACACCGACTCCACACACAACCACGGTTGAGAAGTCAGTAAGCCAAACATACGACTCCAACTGCACCAAAATGGACACAGACTCCACACACAACCAGGGTTGTGAAGTCAATAAGCCAAACATACGACTCCAACTCCACCAAAATGGACACAGACTCCACACACAACCAGGGTTATGAAGTCAATAAGCCAAACATACGACTCCAACTCCACCAAAATGGACACCGACTCCACACACAACCAGGGTTGTGACGTCAGTAAGCCAAACATACGACTCCAACTGCACCAAAATGGACACAGACTCCACACACAACCAGGGTTGTGAGGTCAGTAAGCCAAACATACGACTCCAACTCCACCAAAATGGACACAGACTGCACACACAACCAGGGTTGAGAAGTCAGTAAGCCAAACATACGACTCCAACTCCACCAAAATGGACACCGACTCCCACACACAACCAGGGTTGTGACGTCAGTAAGCCAAACATACGACTCCAACTGCACCAAAATGGACACCAGCTCCACACACAACCAGGGTTGAGAAGTCAGTAAGCCAAACATACGACTCCAACTCCACCAAAATGGACACAGACTGCACACACAACCAGGGTTGTGACGTCAGTAAGCCAAACATACGACTCCAACTCCACCAAAATGGACACAGACTCCACACACAACCAGGGTTGTGACGTCAGTAAGCCAAACATACAACTCCAACTCCACCAAAATGGACACCGACTCCACACACAACCAGGGTTGTGACGTCAGTAAGCCAAACATACAACTCCAACTCCACCAAAATGGACACCGACTCCACACACAACCAGGGTTGTGACGTCAGTAAGCCAAACATGCGACTCCAACTCCACCAAAATGGACACCGACTCCACACACAACCAGGGTTGTGACGTCAGTAAGCCAAACATACGACTCCAACTCCACCAAAATGGACACCTTCTCCACACACAACCAGGGTTGGGAAGTCAGTAAGCCAAACATCCATCTTCAACTCTTTAATTTCCTTGAAACATTTTCACCAAAATAGACACCAACTCCACGACTCCGATTCCACAACCAAGGTTGTGAAGTCAGTAAGCTAAACATCCAACTCCTCAATTTCACTGATTCCAACTCTGACTCCACCTAAAATGGACTCTGACTCCACAACTCCGACTCCACAGCCTCGACTCTGACTCCACAGTCCTGGACTGTACATATGTTTAGTCTTTTTAAAAGGAAACCTGTCATATTCCCCATGCCCTCCAACACACCAACATTTATATATTTATTACTAACCCTGCCTAACAGCTCATTATACTATCTGACACCTAATGGCTTGTTTAAAAATGCTAATTAGGCTTTTGACTATTTGTTAGTTTCCCCAGACTAGTCGGCCCTCTCAGCATGTTAACACATCCCTGTAGGCGTGAAAACATGATTTGCAAAGATTCAGTGTCAACACTGTCTCTCTGCTCTTTCCTTGCATGCGCGCTGCTTTCATCTCTACCATCATTGCGCCTCTGAAGCCAGGTGTCCGGAAGTGAAACCATTGTCTTCTTCACTTCCAGCAATGTGCAGTGCTCCTTTGAAGCCAGGAAGCCTACACCTAGCTTCAGAGGTGCTATGATGTTAGTGAAGAAAGCCGCATGCATGGACTCAATTTGCAGGGAGCTGGCAATAATGATGACTCTCTGAAAGTAATAATAATATTTATTCACTTATAAAGCACCATTAATTCCAGAGTGCTTTACATATATCAGGAATACTGTACCCATTGGGGCTCACAATCTACATTCCTTATCAGTATGTCTTTGAAATGTGGGAGGACCTGTAGGAAACCCATGCAAACACTGGGAGAACATACAAACTCCTTGCAGATGTTGATCAGATTTGAACCCAGGACCCCAGCGCTGGAAGACTGCAGTGCTAAACACTGAGAGATGATGTGTCCCATACATCAACAATACTGTCACCATTGAAGCTCACAATCTACATTCCCTATCAGTATGTCTTTGTAGTGTGGGAGGAACCTGGAGACCCCAGAGGAAACTAACACAAACATGGGGAGAACATACAAACTTCTTATGGATGAAAATCATGTTATCATGCCTACAGTGGTTTGACAACATACAAACAGGGCTGACTAGTCTGGGAAAACTAACGCCTTAAGGACTAGTCAAAAGTCTAATTATTTTGTAGGTTGATTTAATGTAATAAAAAATGAATTTAAAAACTGGTGATGGGTCCCCATATTTTTGATAACCAGCCCAGGTAAAGCAACTAGTGGATGCTCCAAATGTGGGGCAGCTGCGGGCTGCTATTTTTAGTTTGGGTAGGGCCAAATAACCATGGGTGTTCCCAGTCTGATAATACCAGCCCGCAGCTGTCTGCTTTACCTTGGCCGGTCATTAAAAATGGAGGGGACCTCATGTCTATTTTTTTAATTATTTATGAAATAACAGCCCGTAGCTGTCTGCTTTACCTTGACTGGTTATAAAAATTGGAGGGACCTTACACTTTTATTTAAAGTATTTAATTTTTAACCTCCCAGCAGTGATCTCTGAGTCAGAGATGTGTCCAGGTGTGTTCTCCACGCTGTTTCCATTCAATCTCAGTGCTGTTTCCATACATTTCAGCAATTTTCCATCTCTAAAGTCCTCCAAGTGGGTCTGCCGGAAAAAGCTTGTGTTCCCTATAGACTTCCATTATACTCTCTTCAAGAATCAAGACCGTCTGAATGTTAGACCCCCTATTCGAGTGACCAGTACTCAAGCACTACACTCATCACTAATGAACACCAAGAAGAAGAAATAAGAAAATATAAGAAAATTTGATTTGAACACATTGGCTTGAATTCAGCCAGCAAATTTTGTGGCCGAAAGGAGAGTGCCTAAATTGCCACAAGAAAGAGATTAAAATATGATACTCTTTCCCCAACTGTTCTTATACTGCCTGCTGCTCCATAGTCCTATACACTGTTCTTTTCCTCCTACGAAATGGAAGAAGAACAAAAGGCTGGAAGAACAGAAGACCAATGTGGAGGATCAGGGAGCTGTGGCGGTATTGGAACAGGTATGGAACAGTGAGTATAAAGTTTCATTCAAAATTTTCTTTCAACCCTTTGCCAGCATCCGAGCAATCTAGCCAAATGTCGGTCTGCTTGTGAATCGAATCCCAAAAATGTCAGTATAATCCAAATTTTGGGTAAAATTTGTCTTGGAATAATATTAATTAGAATCATTTCACTCATCTAAGGGTTCTCTGCAGAAGATGATAATAATTATTATTATTATTAGTATATTATTAGTAATATTTATTATTATAGTGCTATTTATTCCATGATGCTTTACATGTGAAAAGGGCATACACAGACAAGTACAATAATCATGAACAATACAAGGCGCACACAGGTACAGGAGGAGAGAGGACCCTGCCTGCGAGGGCTCACAGTCTACAAGGGATGGGTGTGGCTACAGTGGGGGAAGAGAGAAGACCCTACACATGAGGACTCACAATCTACAAGGGATGGGTGAGGCTACATTAGGTGAGGGGAGAGGACCCTGCCCACAAGGATTTACAGTCTACAAAGGATGGCGAGGATACAGTAGGTGAGGAGAGAGGACCCTGCCCACGAGGGATCACAGTCTACAAGGGATGGGTGAGGATACAGTAGGTGAGGGGAGAGGACTTGCCCGTGAGGGCTCACAGTCTACAAAGAATGGATGAGGGTACAGTAGGTGAGGAGAGAGGACCCTACCCTCAAGGGCTCACAGTCTACAAGGGTTGGTGAGGATATAGTAGGTGAGGGGATAGGACCATGTTCACGAGGGTTCACAGTCTACAAGGGATGGTTGAGGATACAGTAGATTAGGAGAAAGGACCCTGCCCACAAGAGCTCACAGTCTACAAGGGATGGGTGAGGATACAGTAGATTAGGAGAGAGGAACCTACCTGCAAGGGCTCACAGTCTACAAGGGATGAGTGAGGATACAGTAGGGGAGGATAGAGGACCCTGCCCATGAGGGCTCACAGTCTACAATGGATGGGTGAGGATACAGTAGGGGAGGATAGAGGACCCTGCCCATGAGGGCTCACAGTCTACAAGGAATGGGTGAGGATACAGTAGGTGAAGAGAGAGGACTCTGCCCACTAGGGCTCACAGTCCAAGGGATGGGTGGGGATACAGTAGGTGACGGTAGAGCTGGTCATGCAGCAGTATAGTAGACTGAGGGTAACAGCAGGTTGTAGGCTTGTCAGAAGTGGAGAGTTTTTAAGGTTCTAGGCGAGAGTCTGATGTGTTCAGGCAGAAAGTTCTAGCGTATGGGAGAAGTCTTGTATGTAATTTTGTGAAGAAGAGATAAAAGAGGAGAGAAGGAGGTCTTGTAAGGATTGCAGATTGTGTGTAGGTAAGTACCGGGAGACCATGTTATAGATGTATGTAGGGGACAGATTGTGTTTGGGTCTGTATGTCATAGTTAGGGTTTTGAACCGGGGCATCTGAGAAATGGGGAGCCAGTGATGGGTTTGGCAGAGAGGAGAGACTTGGGAGTAGCGGGGAGACAGGTGGATTAGTCGGGCAGTAGAGTTTAGGCTAGATTGAAGGGGTGCATGAGTGCAAGAGGGGAAGCCAGAAAACAGGAGCTTGCAGTAGTGGAGGTGGGAGATGATGAGGTCAAGCAGTGTTTTTGCAGTTTCTTGGTCAATATACGGATCCAGGAAATATTTTTGAGTTGGAGTCAGCAGGAGGTGGAAAGGGTTTGGATATGTCACTTGAACTAGAGAAGACCTTACACTATTTGATATTTTCAACTCAGTTATTCATTGATGCTTTTCGATTTGCCAAAATCATTATTTTAGCTAAAATCTTTACTCAGGCACATTAACAACTTACCACCAAAACGACAAGTTATCAAATTGCTGTGTCAAATAACACCTTATCCCCATTATAAATACGTTGCCAAATATTCTTCTGGCATTTCTTCTGAATCAATTGAAACTTCTTAGTCCAGACAGCGGTGGGAAACCATGATGGACGTCACTGCGGGACTAAGTTTTATAGCGTAAATCCTCAGTCTGCCTCAAAAATTGGTCTGTAACGTTTATACATTTTCCACTCATTTTATCTTCTTTCTGTTGGTGGTCTGCATGATAGTAAATTTAATTCTATTTCATTTTGACATTTTCAAATTGAGACCCAAAAATAAAAAATATTCCATATTTTTTTTCAAACCGCTTTAAAGGTGTTTAGAGACCGGAGCTAAAGTAAGATACAAGTTTTGTACGGAAACAGCCTACAGTAAATCTGGTTTTGATTTTTTCCTTTTCCAGAATTGCTCTCTGACCCCATGAAGAGGCTGATGGATAACATCACTGACTTTTGGCTTCTTGAACACAACTTTTCCATCAGGCCTTGTTTTGATGCAGTTCCAGACACAGAATATAATTAAAACCACACTCTGCTGTTTTAACTGGCCGGCTATTCCTTTAATGTATGTAGAACCAGTCCATGCCGGATTATCTCTGTCATGTGACCACCTCGAAAGCTCAAACTTTTTGTAGCTTTTTTTTGCTTTTTACCCCAGATTCGATAAAAATTAAAGTGTGAACTCTTATGCTAATTTAAAAGCCTAAGAAACACAGAACAATCCTCAAAGATCTATTCACCATCTCCGGCGTGACCTTCAACCTTTCCCTGAAAACCTTATTTTTACAGCATTTGCTGAACACAGGTACTTGTTTTAACATCTCAGGCTGTAAATCTGGATTTCACCATCTGGCAATTTTATCATAGACCTGCCCAGAGTTGTTGTGTTCCTTTTTGAGAGTTTCTAACTTCTTGAAAGGTTATGATTAAAAAGTATTTCTCTATGGTAAGAGGATCAATAACAAATGCAAGGACAACTTTTATCATTGTAGTTATACCTAATCGTGTGTCTGTTAATAGTAATTATTAATTAATTAATTAATTAATTATTATTATTTATTTATACAGAAGCATTGATTCCGTGCTGTACGTGAGAAAGGGTTACATACAAAACAAGTGAAAATACAATGACCAAACTAACAGTGACAGGCTGATACTTAGGAGAGAGGACCATGCTCTTGTGGGTTTACATTCAACGGGTTAATGGGGAAGGAGACAGTAGGTTGGGTCTGCTCAGATGGTGGTGGAATGTTGGCTCTGATGGTGGTGGAGTGCCAGATGTGGTGGTGGAGTGCCGGGTCTGGTAGTGGTGGAGCGCTAGCTCTGGTGGTGGTGAAGCGCCAGCTCTGGTGGTGGTAGTAGGATCATTCAAGGCTGTAGGCTGTTCTGATGAGATGGGTTTTCACGCTCCACTTGAAAGTTCTGATTGTAGGGGATAGTTGGACGTGTTGGGGTGCAGAATTCCAAAGGAGGGGGGATGGCTTGGGAGATGTCTTGCAGGCAGTTGGATGAGGAACGTGTAAGTGTGGAGGAAAGAAGAAGGTCTTTTGAGGATCGAAGATTAGAAGTTGGATGATATCGGGAAATTAGTTCAGAGATATATGGGGGAGATGAATTGTAGATGGCTTCATAAGTCAATGTTAGAAGTTTGAAATGGCTACACTGCGGAATTGGGAGCCAGTGAATATATACACAGGGCCGGTGTTACTGTCGAGCCCCAGGCCCTGGGGTACTCGGGTATCAGGCTCCAAGGGGTTAATGGGGATGTCATGGGTGGCAGAGCCTGAGCCCGTGGCCTGGGTGACACTTCAAAAGGGGTTGAATTTACAAGGGATAAGAGTTTGCCATGTGACGCCACCTGTAGTACCTGGTGATGGGTCACCAGCGCCGCCACAGTCCGCCAGAGGTAGATGGTAGTGCGGCAGAGATGGCAAAGCTCCCTACAGGTAGCGCTGATCCTCTTGGGCAGCGTTCCTTCAGGGGAACAGGTAGATGTAGAAACTCACACACAGGCAAAGTCACTTTCTGCCGGGTACTTTACTGTCAACTTCTAGCAGCATCATACAAAGTTCACAGTCCAGCATCAGATGTTAAAATAACAGGTACCTCTACGGGTGACTGCAAGTGGATCCCAGGTGGAATGGTGGAACCCGTGGTGTACCTTGGTTGATGAACCTGTGTCCTTTCTTCCCCGCCTAGGATGGGCCTATACCCAATGGCTCCGTGTAGGTATTATTGAGGGTCCTCTCCCTCAAGGTGAGGAAGCAGGCAGACCGCTACGTCTGGCAGGGTGCTGTGGCGATATACGGACCACAGCAGCCGATTGCCTACTGCAAAGATGGACTTTGACCAAATCCTCTGGCCTGCATTCCTGTAGTGAACTGGAGAATCCCCTGGAGTATGGTCGCTCCACTCTGGGGTTCTCCCTTTCTCTCTAGGGCCTCGACTCCGCCCTCTTTCAGGATCTCCTCAAGACCCCTTCTCCTTCCCTCCAGGTCAGCTTGAAACTGTCCTGGTAACCCTTCCGCCTCTTTCCACACTCTTTCCAACTTTCCTCCTTCTCCGACTGTTCCGACCCACTCCCTCTCTCACCGTCTAGAGAGAGACTACTCTTTCTCCTAGCTGGCCATTCTGCTGAAGAACCTCCTTTATCCCCCTAAAGGTGAATATATCCCCTCCCGGGTAACCTCCCAGCGCTCAGCTAATGTGGGAGTGCAGGAATGGGTCCCACCCACCAACCCAGGGTCCACTTGCAGCTGGGGAAATTACATCTCTTTTATGGGTGCAATACCCCTCTGTGATGCCTGAATAAGTGGGGTGCCATATTACCAGGGGCGTAACTACAAAAGGTGCAGGGTTTGCGATCGCACCCGGGCCCTGCAGCCTAGTGGGGCCCCAAACGTCCCTTTGGCCCATAGAAAAAGACTAATACTACTAAAGATTTGCAATAATTGGGGGCCCCATTGGAGCTTTCGCATTGGGGCCTCGAGGCCTGAAGTTACGCCACTGCATATTACCACCCGGCAAGTGCCGGGTCCCTGGATAAGTGGGGGAGCCTAATTGCTGTTGGGGACACCGCCTGCCAGGGGTGGACACAATGATGACTTAAAGGGGGCAAGCGGGGCATATGCCCTGGGCATTACTGGCAGGGGTGCATCGTTGGGCCACCTGATGCAGCAGTCCAAAGTGTCTCACCAGTAGCTGCATTTTACCACCCCACCGTAGTGGGAGTCAGCCATTCTCTGAACTGGTTGTCAAGATGTCTTTTAGACACGAGTACAATTGAAGCCCTTACTGCCAGCACATACTGGTTAGGGCGACTTCAGTAACATACTCACGTGATCAGCTGATCACATTGCTGATGTCCCTCCTCAGCTCTGCTTTTTTCTGTACTGTGCATCTTAGAGTAATGCTCTTATTCTCACATTGATATGTTTTTGTGTTACTAGATTTTCTTAATGAGGCGTAACATAAACTCATACAGTTTTGTAGATCCATTCACGTATCCGTGAATATCACGGATCCGAGGATGAGATCTACGAGACTCAGGTCATGTGCTATGCTGATCTGATTATGAGGAATAGCTCATACTCAATTGGTATGTGTGCTGTAATAATAAGCAATAAGTAATAATGAGAATTAATTATGTGGCACCCCAGAGTCTAGTTGCCACAGTGGCATTGCCTCCCTAGGGGTTGATGTCATGCTTGGACGCAAGAAGGGGTATCTACACCAGGTAAGCCCACAGCATGCAACAATTTTCCTGACTCCAGACATGAAGGGTGAGCTCTGAAGCCTGAGTTCAGGGGAGCTCCCCTATAAATTCTGTCCTGGGGGCGGGGTTAGATAGTTCAGTTCCTAGGAGGACTGTGAAGACATGCTGCGGACTGGAGCAGTGCCAGGATTGTCGCAAGATAGAGACTAGCAAGCATGAGGGACCAGTAGGAGAGGGTCTGAGTAAGGAGAGAAGCAGGCCTGGGCAGTGGAGCCTGCCGACCGGCTCACCCCAGAGCAGAGCACCAGAAATGGACACCGGGGTACGAGGTTGAGGGGTACTATAGGCCCAACAGCCAAAACCGCAGGACGAGAGACTCCACATCTCCCGGCCACAGCAAAGCACCTGGAGGCACAGCAACATCGGAGAGCTCAGGGACAGTGGCAAGAGAGTGGTGCCCAGGAAGGACTTCAGCTGCCTGCCATACGGGTGAAAGACTTTTCAGCAGGAAGAGAGAGTCGCAGCTTAGCTACAGGCAGACAGGACCAGCAAAGAGGAGAACAGCAGGGAGGCCTCAGAACTCACTAGGTGGGGAGATTCCCAACTTGCTTCCAGGCCACCTGGATTCCTAACATCTCCTGTGGACAGTGTCTTGGTCTGAACCTGCAACTACCAGTAAAGGTAAAGGAGACTACATACTGTGTGTCTGTCGGTTATTTCGCGCGCTCAGTCCTGCATCCCAACAGCCTACCACTTCCATACACTTTACCGGTTGCCCTGGGGATGTGCTCCACCCGTGGGGCGCGATACCACCTTAGCTGCAATAGCATCATCCCCAGTGGTTCCACACTGCAGCATAGGCCCCAATAGCCGAACATCACGGGTGGCATCACAACAACCATCACCAAAACCAAAATACCTGAACTTTTATCTAATACTCAGGGTCACGGAGCCGGGTCTCGACCCCTGTGACTCCCCAGAAGTATTAAAGCTCGGTTCCGAGTGCCCCACGGCCCTGGGGCGCATCAATTATTGTTCTGTTTTTCTGCTTCTCTTCCCCCCATTGACTCCATCCTACTAAAAAAAAAAAAGCAGCACCGACTGATGGTATTCAAGCAGTCCGTCTGTGATGCTTTTTTACTATGCTTTCCACACCACAAACGGCAATGTCTACTTTCTGGGCACCATCAGGACCTGCGAGAAGTGAAAAGGACCAGGCCATGTGAGTCAGCCTGAGAGTTACATGACCAGGTCGTTCTTTCTTTCTGCAGGTCCTGACAGTGCCTGGAAGGGCTTGCTGGGGAGGGTAATAAAGTGTGTGTCTCTGTCTGTGTGTCTGTCTGTGTCCCCCTATCGAATTGCACTGCATTTCTGCTTTGAAAAAGCGCAGCACTAAGAAAAGGAAGCAAAAAAGCAACATACACAGATGATGTGTCTGTGATGCTTTTTTGCAAAAAGAGGATTTGTTTTTGGTGCAGAAACTGGACCAAGAATGGATCAGCAAAAACGGAGCACAAACGCTCTGTCTGAATGAGGCCTAACTCCCACAGCCCAACTAAGAATGCCCACATTTGGGGGGGGTTTATAACGCCAGTTGTCTGGAATGGAACACCCCTTGGTGGTCTTAGGGAGTGGTTCAACAATAATGTGACACTTGGACCAAAAAAAGTTGTGCATAGTAATATTGGCTGTATTAACCCTAGGTTGCTATGAATATTTCTTTCTTTCTTTCTTTCTTTCTTTCTTTCTTTCTTTTCATTCTTTCTTGTTTATTTTTTTTTCTTCTTTCATTTGTTCGTTCTTTCCTGCCGAGTCATTAAGGGTCATTCCTCTTTAAACAATCTGCTGAAATAGCCAGTAATTTGTTTCCCCTGTGTTTAATTTTTGTGTGGCGTGTGAGACGGGACTGTTTATAGAACATAGCCGTGATAATACATGGACTTGGCTTTACATGGAAACACAAAGCTGCACTGTCATACATGCACACATAGATTTAAGTAAGAATTGACACTACTACCGACTGGGTAAACAAGGCCGTGGGCTTTATTAAGGTTAAATAAAATATTAAAACCAATATTAAAATCTTTATTATCCATTTCAATAGATAAATAAAACCAGCTATATTATATAGCAATTAAATTCATAAGAAAAATTCCTTTATAATTACCGTTAAACAACAAAACCATCCCAACACAAGTCAGAACATTTTTACTCCTCTAATAATGCCTCACGACAAATAAATTAATGACAAAATAATTAATTAGTTACTTTTACGAACCAGCCTCATCCAAAATCATCGGCTATTCGTTACAACAAAGACTCCCTTTTTTTTTTTTTTTTTTTTTTAAAAGAAAACATAAATATAAGGGAGGGAGGGTGGGTCTCCAATTCTGTCAGAGGTCTGACTGACCCTCTGACAGGAAAGTGGACCTATTTATAGACTCCCAATGCCCGCCAACCTGGCTGACCAATAGACACCTAGGTCACTATAACTAGACCATTGGCTGGAATCCAGCCAACCAACACCTGTTACCATGCACAACCCTTAAGTGCCTGGCAACAATAGCCTTTCACTTGGCCCCATAAATACATATATAGCAGCCTGTGTTGCCATGTTGTCCCCCGCTATCTGCTCAGGAGACATTACATGGAAACACAAAGCTGCACTGTCATACATGCACACATAGATTTAAGTAAGAATTGACACTACTACCGACTGGGTAAACAAGGCCGTGGGCTTTATTAAGGTTAAATAAAATATTAAAACCAATATTAAAATCTTTATTATCCATTTCAATAGATAAATAAAACCAGCTATATTATATAGCAATTAAATTCATAAGAAAAATTCCTTTATAATTACCGTTAAACAACAAAACCATCCCACCCGGGCGGCACATAGCTATGTGCGGCCCCCCCAAATACGCCCAAGACCTTGTTCCACCGCTGTCTGTAGCCCCAGGTTAAAAACATCCCATCCAATTTCGCTCAAATGGACACCGTCTGTACGGTACATTCCTTCAATAAAACCTTCCAGGTCCACATGACGATAGGACCGACCTCCTGAGGCTGAAATAAATTTTTCCAATAGCCTATTTACCCGCTTCCGGATAGATTCCATAAATTTAAATTGAACCTGGTTCCACACCAAACGAGGAACGATTTCGGAAAACACCAACTCGGAAAACGGAAACATAGATCGAATGAGACCAATATCTCGCCTAAAATAACTAAGCAAATCTAACGTTGGTATTTTCCCAATATCGTTACCGCCGATGTGTAAAACAAGAAGATCCGGGAGCGGGAAGGCGACTGAAATTTCGCTTAAATAACGACAAAGATCATGTAACCTCAAACCCCTATACCCAAACCAAAAAATCAGGGCCTGTGTCGAATCAATCGACAAATTCTCGTATAACTTCTTACCGCTGCCCTCTTCTGGGCCCAATATATGTAGGAATGACCCACAATCCATACAATAATTGGTCCTAAGGAAAAAATAATAACAACGTTAGACTAACAAATTCGGGCGAACATATAATCTTGCTCTATGTGATTTCCACCTCCCCAACCGTTGGATGGACTGGGTACTCAACCCCGCACAAGCTGCCGCTGTGGCAGCTCCAATCCTGAAAGAATGAGACGAGAATCGAAGATGACTCATGTGCAACAAATCAAAGCATTTTTTTAAAACGGAAGAAAATTGATAAACCGTCACCGGGTCACCATGTTCATGTATGAACAAAGACCCTGGAGAGGGGTGGCGAACTGATAACCAATGTCGCACGTTCTGACAAGGACAAAGGCAAGAATTTGGAAGTGAATTGAGTTTCACAGACGTACCAGTACCTCGTTGATCAGTCTTAGATCTACGAACCAAGATCAAAATAAAACTGTCGAACAATGAGACATCCTCGACCCTCATACCTGAAAATTTAAACTTACTGTAAGATACCACTTCGCCGATCCTAAAAGCTCCAAAAAACATCAAAATAAAACACGTACGAAATAACGAGACTTCATAATCGGAAAAACAAACATCCTTTAATACAAACCATAATTTCTTCAATACTTCCAAAGAAATAGGACGACGAGTATCAGGCATAGAATTCCCCTTCCGAACACCTTTCAAAAACTGACGAACAATAAACATATTAGACAAAGAACATCCTCCATATAGTTGGTGAAAAAATGATACGCCATACATAGTTTTCGTCAAACTCGACTGGCTGCGACCTGAACTCAAAAGTGCTTCACAAAATTGAAGTACAACAATAGCGTCTCCATTAACTGCAGAAATATGCCGTGTTGCACAAAAATTCAACCAGTCCCGCCATGCGGCCGCATAAGAGGCCCATGTTGAGGGAGCCACAGAGTTCCTAAGAAAACCAGTTATTGGTCCTCCAACACCGTCCAAAGACCCGAGGGGCACTCCTTTCCGCAGTGACCCGCTGCCGGAAAGGAATCGCGGAAATCCGCCCAAAGCTGCCGAGAGAGAAACATTGCTGACACATTAACAGACTCAAAATCGTGATTCGCCTTTAACCAGATATTAAATCGGAGGCAAGATAACACCAGTCGGCGAAGCAGACGACTAATAAATGGACACTTCGAAGAAAGCGAATTGATGACAAACACCGATCCTTGAGTAGGGAAGGAAAAGGTGATACGCTTATTGGCCAAACATGAGCCCCAAATCTCCACAATGGCTAACAACGCCACTAAATCCAATAATACCGGTGACTTACAAAAACCACGTTCAAGAAAAAACGCAGGCCAACGAGAGGAAGACCAATCCCGACCATAAAGTACACCAAAACCGCATGAAGGATCCGTATGCAACGATAAAGATAATGACGAAGCCGACACGAAATTATCCTGCAAGCAGCAAATACCGTTAAAAGAAGATAAGAACTCATGCCAAACCAAAAGATCATCCCTCAATGGACGAGTCACCCGAATATGGCAACCCAAAGACGTGACACCTTTAGTGGCATCATAAAGGCGCCGCAAAAAGGGGCGACCCATTGGTAAAATGCGCAGGGCAAAATTCAAGCTACCCAACAAGGATTGAAAATCCCTCAATGTAGCCTTCTCTCTACATAACATGTCTTCTACTAACCGTTTCAGCTTATCCAACTTTGATTCGGACAAACTGAATTCCATCTTGGCGGAATCAATAGTGATACCCAAATATTCCAGCTTAGTACAAGGAAACAAAGTCTTATCAGAAGCTAAAGGTACTCCAAAATGATCCATTAGCCGTAAAAAACGAGAAAGGATAGAAGCACAATCATCAGAAAAACCAGATCCTACAAACAAAAAATCGTCCAAATAATGTAACACACCAGCAGAAGGAAAATCCGACCCCACCGCCCAAGATAAAAACGTAGAAAACGATTCAAAATAAAAACACGAAAGCGAAAATCCCATAGGGAGACAACGATCAAAATAAAACCCACCATCAAAATAAAAACCCAAAGAATTAAAGCCAACTGGGTGAACAGGCAAAAGCCGGAAAGCAGACTGAACATCAGATTTAGCTAACAGACAATGTCTACCAAAACGACGCAACAATTCGGCCGTAGCTTCAAAACGCAGATACTTAACCGCAGCTGCTGCAGGATCGACCTGATCGTTAAGAGATCCCCCTTTCGGAAACGACAAATGATGAATAATACGAAAAGAACCTGGTTCCTTCTTAGGGACAACCCCTAAAGGGGAAATCCGAAAATCCTCGAACGGTGGAACGGCAAAAGGGCCCGCTATGCGTCCCAAAGAAAGTTCCTTCTCGATATGACGAGCCACCGCAGAAGGATGCTGAAGAGCTGACACCAGGTTCCTTCCGACCACACAACCTTTCCCACCGAAAGGGGGAACAAAAAACCCATAACGAAACCCCTCAATTAACAAAGTTGCCGTCGCCCTGTCTGGAAAACTGCTTAACCATGGAAGCATGTTTTCCAGAATCACTGGGGTCGATGTTTTTAACCGAAGAATTCCCGACAGGGGCAGTGGATTGAGCAGACATTGCCTGCTTACGAAAACACTTAGCGGCCGGGTGACTACCTGCGCAAAATGAGCATTCATGTTTAAAGCGGCAAGAATTAGCCCACTTACATGAAGAATCATTGAACGCGAAACAAACTCCCTTCCGTGAAGCCGGAATCGAAGCAGGCTTCACAGACTGGTTGCGCTGCGGTAACATTAAATTGAGCCAAAGCCCAACATCCTTCACACCCCAAGCAATAGTGGGGTGAACAGCAAGCTTCTGACGGAAAGACTCGTCATAGTGAAGCCATGCCGAACCCCCAAAATTCCTATAGGCTTCCAGTATAATATCCAAGTGCTGGAAAAGGCCCGTACAACAAGAAGGGTATTTCTCTCCCAGCACTGCAGAAAAAATAGAAAACGCTTGCACCCAATTATGAAAGGATTTATACGGTTTACGCTTATCCGACTCGTGTTCTAATTTATCATCTTTTCTCTCGCCCCTGACTGGATGATCCCTAGACACTGGAAGGAGAGAAAAAATATCAACGTATTCGCGGTTCCAAATTTTCTCTTTAACAGCAAGCGAAAGATGGAACCCGAGAGGGGAAACCTCACAAACAAGAGCTTCCTTAAACGCGAGGTCAGACACGGCAGCAGACCGTACCTCCGCATGCTCAACCGACGCCCCCACCCTTTTTTCGCTAGGCTTAGCTGATAACACGAGGGCGTCAGCAACGGCCTTAGCCACCATTGACTTAAAAACCTCAACATTAACCTGTGGAAGTGAATAAGCGAAAGTCTCACCATGACGCGATTGCAGCCGTGCAGGTTGAGATGCAGATGCTCCTGGTGCTGGCCGAGAATCAGGAACGGATGGAGAGAACGCTGGACGACGAGCTGAACGACAAGCGAGCTCCTCTTCAGAAGACGGATCCGAAGAAGACCATACGCGGCGAGCATCTTCAGGCCTAGAAGGGGGAGGAAGAGGCAAAGAAGACAATCCCGGCAGTACCAATCCTGGAACGGTACTGCCCGAAGCATCCGGGCCGGCGTTGAAAGAAGCAGCTGGAACAGATGAAGATGCAGCATCCATCAGCAAATTGGGACCTAAGCCCCTGTCCCAAGCAGACAAGTCCAGGGGAGTGCATTGCACAGGGTTAACTACAGCTGACTCCTGACACGTCAGCTCCTGAGGCTGGGCAATATGGTGCACAGCAGCCACAGTCAAATTTTCAAAAATCCCGGGGCCAGACTGTGTATATTCCTGAGGGCAGTCTCGTGCCCGTCTTCTAGATGGCCTGCAGGTGGCGCTCACAGAACATCCCGGCCGCAGACCGAGTGATGTGGACGCTCCTCCGGCTCTCTTCTTCTTCTTCCTGGATCCGGACTGCCGGTTAGCATCGCCGGCTCCACGCTGTGGAGGGGGGGAAGGAGAATACCGGGTCCTCACTCTCCTGTGAGTGCGGAGGTTGCGCCCGGAAGACACCGGCAGCTCAGCACTAAGTGAAGAAGGGGGCTCCATACCTGCCTCCCCAGCAGCAGCAGAATCACAGGTACCAGGCGGCAACAGTGCCAAACAGGACCGCAGTAACGCTTCTCCACCTGGCTGGCCAGCCCTCGCAAGTAATTCTGATAACAGGCTGTCCATCTCCAATTCTGTCAGAGGTCTGACTGACCCTCTGACAGGAAAGTGGACCTATTTATAGACTCCCAATGCCCGCCAACCTGGCTGACCAATAGACACCTAGGTCACTATAACTAGACCATTGGCTGGAATCCAGCCAACCAACACCTGTTACCATGCACAACCCTTAAGTGCCTGGCAACAATAGCCTTTCACTTGGCCCCATAAATACATATATAGCAGCCTGTGTTGCCATGTTGTCCCCCGCTATCTGCTCAGGAGACATTACATTCTGGCAAGCCAAGTGGAATCCACCCAGTACAACAGGAAAGGAACGGTGACATGATACCGAAACTGATATCCCCCCCCAACCGCTTTCTGCTCTAAAACAAAATGTTGCATTGTAAGCAAGGGTGTGCTCGTCCTCTTCTCTCTGCAAAACGGAATGTAATCAGAACCAAGTGTTAAAGACGCAGTCTTTCATCTCTGTAATCGGATGAGTTGTGAGTGGACGTCGGTTTTATCTCACTTGAATAGCTGGGTCCTTTCCAGGTTTCCCCCTTTACTGATGCACAGATGCTGCACAAATCTCATAGAAACGTTTCCATGTAACCCTTAGGTTTTTTAAATTTGGACTTTTTAGTACAATTATGCATGAAATACAATGATAAAGGGGTTAAGTACAGACATAAGCACAATGCCGACAATAATAGAGCTTTGACCAAATATACCTAAAATTGAAGAGAAAACTGGATAGAGTAAGCGAATGGGAAAAGTGGTCTTTGATGAAGTGATGGGCTTGTTCTAACTTTCAGACAAAATTTCAGAACCAAGATAGAAATGATGGGCGATAGAAGTTAAGCTGTTAACGGGGATTTCAAGATCTTTAAAAAACAGAATGAAAGTGAATAAAGTAATAAAAAAGTAACAAAATACCGGTAATCATAAGCCACCAACAGGATGCTCCTTGCTGGAACTAAAGTGGTAAAATCAGTGTTTAAGGCTGGTTTCACACTGGCATTTGGGTCCGTTCCATTGACCTGCATCCCAGTGTGGCAGCCTACAAATCCGGCCTGTGTTCCCATGTTTAACATAGGCATGCATAGTGCTTGCGGAGGCATGTATTTGGATGCAGTTGCGTCCCACCGCGGTTTTTTTATGTTGACCCAATTCACAAAATGCTGCGAACTTCATCCGCCCGAGGCTTCACGAATTGTCCGCAGGCATCCTGATGCGGACACTGGATGCATTGAGTTGAATGGTGCCGCAGTGCAATCCGGGTGGCAGCGGGAGGAGATGGTTGGGTCAAGGTGTTTTCTCTCTCTCTCTCACCCATCAATTCCTATTATATTCCAACTGAAGTGCACTGTGATACTGTTCAGGATAAAAAAGACTGTACTAGCATGCGTTTACATCAGTTTGCACATGCGGCTGCGCATCTTTTCTTATCCTGATCAGTATCAAACGCTAATGTGGAACCACCCTAATGCTTATTTTAATGTTTATCTTTTATCCTGCTCTTAGCCCATTTTTTTTTTATATATTGGAAAACTGTTAACTTTGGTTGATCACATCAATATATATACTCCCCAATGCACAGGACATTCATATAAGTCCTAGACAAATATAAATGTTGCCTTCATCAGACCGAACTCTAGAGAATTTGGATTGTGATGGACGATGATATCTGTAGATCACATGAATAGGCACAGATCTGTGCAAAAGGATGCCAACGGATGTCAACAGAATGTTGTTTTAACGGATCCGTCATTGGTCACCAGAGATAGGGGTGGGAGGATCTGTACCTTGCTTCTGAACATGCTCAAAACAGCAAAACGGATCTGTTTCACCAATCCATTTTTTTTCATAGATCCGAGCAGATCTGTCCTCCATAGAGCTCCATGTTAATTTCACACGGACACCAACTTATCCATATCTGTCCGTTGGCGTCTGCGATTTTCAAGGGAGCCCAGAAAAGGAGCAGTTTCCATTTCTGGGTATATGAAAAATGCGAACATCAATGGATCCAAGACAAAACAGAGACACACAGATGGCCACTTTAGGACCAATCCGTGCCCATAGGATAATATGGGAGACCATAACGGATCAGTGGCATCCGTTTCAAAACAGATGGAAACGGATTTGTAAATTTGTCATTGTGAAAGCAGCCTTACTGATAATACTTAATAAGTCATTTACAATCTGCTGAAACACTCGTGCATTCCCTCATTATCTCCTGCCTAGACTACTGCAACCTTCTTCTCTCTAACTTCCCATCTAACACTCTTGGACCCTACAATCTATCCTAAACTCTGTTGCCCAACTAATCCACCTGTCTCCCGACTATTCCATTGTCTCTCCTCTCTGCCAATCCATTCAGTGGCTTCCCATTGCCCAAAGACTACAGTTCAAAGTCCTTGTGGGCAGGGTCATCTCTCCTTCTGTACCAGTCTGTGCCTTGTATTGTTGATGATGAATGTATTTATCTCTCCTTTGTACACCCCTTTTCACATGTAAAGCACCATAGAATAAATGGCGCTATAATAATGATAATAATAATAAATAATAATCAATAGGTCAATAGAAGCAGGAAAAAAACTTGTCCAGCATCAAAACGATTGACTGCAGTAAGAAGAGCAATATAAATCCACATAACTGGGTCCAAAGACTATCAAAGTCTGACATGAATCAGAAAGATTAGATTTTTACTATTGTGAATCCTTTTGTACTCTTTAAGGCCCAGTTACACACAGATAATTGTGCAGATATTGTTCACAGATCTCTGGTTGCAGTGAAATCATGGACACATTGTTACATTTGTACACAGCCACAAAATGGAGCAATGTGTCCATGATTTCACTGCAACCAGAGATCTGCACTATTGTACTGTAAAGCGCTGCGGAATATGTTGGCGCTATACAAATAAAGTTTTATTATTATTATTATTATCTGCGAACAATCTCTGCACAATTATTTGTGTGTGTGATGGGGCCTTAAGGGCGGCTTCACACTGCGGTGTCATCCAGTCCGGGGTTGTTAGGGATGAACCTGACAGCCCCGGACTGGATCAGCACACAGAACTGAAGGGCTAATTTGCCCTCCGGTCCGGTGTGCAGCTCCCACTGCTGATAAGTCAGGACCGCGGCGCCATGGTCCTGACCTATCAGCGGCTGCACACCGGACCGGAGGGCAAATTAGCCCTTCAGTTCTGTGTGCTGATCCAGTCCGGGGCTGTCAGGTTCATCCCTGACAGCCCCGAACCGGATCACACCATAGTGTGAAGCCACCCTAAGTCTGGTGCTATTAAGGGATTAAATTGGAGATCTAATTGATCACTGCCCTGTTACAGTCAATCCAAGGTCACACAACAAAGTAGAGATTTCTCAATCTTCGAGGCCTGATGGTCAACAATTCTTGTATAATGTGGATATATATATATAGAATCTCAAGAATATGGGCAGCCATAGGCATCAGAGGAGAGTCTCCAGGGTCTAGGACAAATGGTTGTGCTGTTGTCATACTGACACCCTGTAGAACATCTTGCAGTGTCTGTTGTAGTGACTTATGGTGTCTTACATGAAGGAGTTCACAAGTCACTGCTTATAAGTCCCTGATAGTTATCTATGGCCTGTCCATCTGTGGCTCTGCTGTCTAGACTGCCTCATGCCTTTTATTGCTAACATCTATAGACCGTTCCTCTCATTTACATAAATCCAGTTAGGTCTCCGACATATAATACAGTAGGATTTTACATATGGGAATGGTGATTTACTAGAAATAAGTGAATCTTTTAAAATCCAATTCGCCAATTAACCAAATTTTCCCCCAAAATTTGGTTTGCAGTGAAAAAATTTCAATATTGGAAAGCTTGTAATTAATAAGTAAATGAACATAGGAGAGAGGAGAGAGAAATAACCATGTTGATCATCATAAAAAATACTCTACAGGAGAGAGAGAGGGAGAAAAAAAGTATACAGTATGTGCCCCGATGATTGTTCCATCTAAACGTAATGTGTAGAGGAAAACACCGGGCACTAGTGGGTCTACACAGGTCTATTGATTAGACTCAAAAAATCTCCAAACATTGGGATGTGCTCTTGCCAGATACACGTTATAAATATGGAAAGAGAAAAAATGACGGCACTCACGCATCAAACTTCTTCAATGTGCAGTTATTATTCCATCCAGGAATGTAACATACTCAAAATGGAGCGCCGGTAGTCCCCCTCCTCCTCTCCTCCCTCCCCGCACAACTGTAACCCTATTCCTGGATGGAATAAACACTGCACATTGAAGAACTTGGATGGGTGAATGCCGTCGTTTTTTCTATTTCCATATCTAAAAATAATGTGCCATACCCCCAGGGGCGGACCTACCGTGGTGCAGCTGCTTCAGCTGCACCAGGGCCCCGACCGGGTAGGGGGCCCCTCAAGCCTGCAGGGGGGGCCCCCAGCCGACCCCCATGACCCTGTGTCAGAGGAGAGGGGGTCAACCGAGGGAAACTTCCTGCTTCCCCCGGCCGATCCCGCCCCTCCTCTCCTCTCCAGCCCCAGCACCCAATGCGGCGCAGGTAAGAGCTGCACGCTCCCCCCTGCCAGCACCCCCCTGCTTCTCATCACCAGCACCCGCAGCCCCTCGCTTAACGCTGCCAGCACCCCCCCCGGTCCTCACCCAACGCTGCCAGCACACACACCCCCCGCTGCCAGCACCCCCCCACGCCACCCCCCAAAACCCCCCCGCCACCACCTCTAGGTCCTCACCTAAGGCTGCACCAGGGCCCAGCAGGCTGAAGGTCCGCCACTGCACACACCCCATTCAAAAAAAGCTAATGATAATGTTTTGATTCACCTAATAGAAGAGAACAAATCCCCTGCACACAGAGTCACCCGGCACAGGCGGCACAATAAGGTCATGGCAACCTGTGGGTCAGAGAATGGTGAGGAAGGGAGGTGATGGCTCTAACTGAATCAGCAGCATGTTTCACTGGTAAAGTTCAAAGAGACACCCGACCGGAGATTAACTATCTGTTGGATATGCGCTGCCCTGAGTCTTCAAATCTAGGCGATGCCACCGCTACTATATTTTTGTTTTTTTCTTTAAAAATTTTGACCCATTAAAATATTTTTCTTGACAACAACAACCGCCCCTGTTCTACACCAATGTTGGGTGTCTCCTGTAAATATCAATATGAAGGAAAATCTCTGCAGGGTATACAGCATTTATGGGGATTGACTCCTTGTGTTCATAACCTCTCTGGGCTGTCTTAGGTGCCCCATGATGACTCTGAAAACCTTCCTAATATGGAATTTTCATTAAAAAATTCACAAATGTCATTACCAAATATGTGTCCAAATATTTCTTAGTCTTTATTTATGCACCACAAAATCTGAAACTTCCAATCGTGCATACTCACGATACGTACTTGCAGTATTTTGGACGCAGTGTCTTGCCGCTGTGTCCAAAACGCTGCGTGGTACAGTACAAGCACAGGGAATGCGATTTGTAGAAATCCCATGCTCACTGTGCTTTTCCCAACCACAGCTGCGGTGGAGGTTTCCGGATTTCCCCATCTCCGCAGCATGGAAGAGATCGTCAATGGGTGCACCCAGGAAGAAGACGCCCTGCACCCACCTCAGATGGTGAGTGCAGGGCGACTGCGGTCCCCTGCATTCACCTGCGGGTTCCCCCAGGTATGGAGGCGCTGCGTTCAAGAACCTTAGGAGTCCTAAAAGGGTCTTGTATGATGTTAAAGCCTAAAGTTGAATTACCAATTTCTTGGTTGCTCTCTCTTGTCTAAAAAAAATATCAGATAAGAGATGCCAAAAAAGTGCTCAGAAAATGCTGAAAATTAACACATATTCATTTTTATGTGAAAAAGACATGTGGTTCATGTGGTCAACATGGTGGCTCAGTGGTTAGCACTACAGACTGGGGTCCTGGATTCAAACTCCACCAAGGACAACAAATGCAAGGAGTTTGTATGTTCTCCCCTCATTTGCATGGGTTTCCTCCACTGCTCCACAGACATATGGATATGGAATCAATGATGCTATATAAGATAACGTTTTCAGACTTTTGCTTCAGGTTTCCAAATGTGTCAAAAAGTGAGCTGCCATTCTTCAGGCTTTTTGTGCTCTCAATATGCTCTACACCTCACAAATCAAGTCAACGAGATAGCTGCAAAGTCTACTGGGCTCCTTCTTGGGAGGCTCCATCAGCATTTTCTGCTTCAAAAAACAGACCTATAAACAGCAGTTTATAAAATATGTCTAAAACATTGGAAAACGCTCAAATGAATGCCTGTGGGCAAAAACATCAAAAAAGCACTCAGAAAACTACCAAAAATGCTAAAAAAAAGCTTTAGATTTTCACCAAAGGAAATGAGTGTTTCTAGAAATGGTTTCTGTGTGATAAACTCTTGTTTTTGGACATCTGAAAAAGGCATCATGTTAAAATATCCATTTTGTCCATTGTCTGTTGTCAAGTATAATCCATCTCTAACAGCAGAGACACTGAGATAGATTACAAGAATTGTCTTTCTTTACAGGGAGTGAGGGTAATTTTCTGTCTCTCTTCAGGAAGTCTGGACAGGTCTTTATCTCTCTACAGGAAGTTTGGACAGGTCTTTGCCTCTCTACAGGAAGTGGTGCAGGTCTTTGCCTCTCTACAGGAAGTGGTGCAGGTCTTTGTTCCTCTACAGGAAGTGGGGAGGGTCTTTGTTTCTCTACAGGAAGAGGAGAGGGTCTTTGTTCATCTACAGGAAGTGGGGAGGGTCTTTGTTTCTCTACAGGAAGTGGAGAGGGTCTTTGTTCATCTACAGGAAGTGGGGAGGGTCTTTGCCTCTCTACAGGAAGTGGTGCAGGTCTTTGTTCCTCTACAGGAAGTGGGGAGGGTCTTTGTTTCTCTACAGGAAGTGGAGAGGGTCTTTGTTCATCTACAGGAAGTGGGGAGGGTCTTTGCTCCTCTACAGGAAGTGGGGAGGGTCTTTGTACCTCTACTGGAAATGGGGAGGGTCTTTGTTCCTCTACAGGAAGTGAGGAGGGTCTATTTTCCTCTAGAGAAAGTGGTGAGGGTCTTTGCTCCTCTACAGGAAGTGGGGAGGGTCTTTGCTCCTCTACAGGAAGTGGGGATGATCGCTTTCTCTGTTCAATCTCTTCTATCTGTCAAACTTCATACAGGCATAACAGAGAAGTGGTATGTTAGTTTAGTGCAGGTAAGGCCATCGGACAATTGCAGGAACATAAATACTGGAAAGTGGGGAAAACGAAGGTCCAGCTCCAATAGTGCTGGTAAAATGATGAGAAAGATTAATTAAACACTGAAATACAGACTAAAAAACAGTGGATAACATATTATAGGGCATACGTATTGAAAACAAAAAGCAGGGAGCGCTCCTGTGTGAATCAGTACTGACAAAGAACCGGTAAGTATTTCACTAACCTCGTTCGGTTGTGCTATCCGGCACAACTCAGTTGATCGCTTAGGACGTCCTGGCTTCATCCACAGAAACACTGGTGGGATTGCGGGCGGGAGGCAGGTCCTCCGCTGATCGTCACCTCCCTGTCCAGAAGCACCGCTCTATGGTCGGATTTGCACGCAACAGGACCGTCTATGCTTCCAATATTGGGGATCTCAAAGAAGGTCGCCCAGCATACAGATACACAATGCAGATTGTCCTGCTGTTTTGTGCCAGAAAAGAGTGCGGAATTATTGGAATGAATGAATAAAGTATGTATTTCTTTGAAGTCTGATTCGTCTTTATCTGGGTTCTTTTTTGTTTTTTAATTTTAATACTTTACACAATTGATTTTTCCGGCGTAAAATGAGATCGAACAGTGAAGTATTTCTTGTGTAGTGCGGTACCTAGTAGGAGTCAAACTACGTTGTACATTTTGGCCAATTATCTGGTGTAAACACAGCAGGGGCCTTCAAAAATATGTACACAGAGCTAAGCATTTATTGAAATTTGGAGATGTTAAAGTCCACATTGGCCGGGACCATACTGGGAATAGTCATTTATTTTAAATGAAAACATCTGTCGGTGTTAACCTTTTAGTCTGTAATGTAGAACATGGACAGACTGGACCTGTTCAGGTAACCCTGGGCCAAGTCGCTGCTCCGTCTGGTGTTATAAACACAGCAGGAGAAGCAGCGCAAGACACTATGCTATTGATGGAGCCAAACAGGAAAGGGAAATATACTTAATAGCTGCGGACTTGCTTCAATTCTAGTCTGCATGAGTAATGTGGCCGCTCACGTGACTCCTTCCTCCGGTAGATAACAAACCATTCACTTTTTTTTATGACTCAGAGATGTCGTAGAGTAGCCACCATCGGGCTTGTGTAGGCTTCCCTTAGAGAAGAAATTCATTTCATGAACCGCAAGAAAATATTAATGGAAAATGGAAATCCCCCATATGTGGCTGCTATCCTGACATAATGTCGCTAAGGATGTGGCTTCCTGTTGATTAACTTTTCAAAAGGCAATCAAAAAATGTAACCGGAGACCCTTATATTTATCAAGTTTCTCAAGTCATACTGGTTTAAGATTGTAAAAACTTGAGCATAAGGTTAAAACGAATTACACTTCATTCAATGAATAGTAGAAATAAAATATAGGATGACAAAACCCCCTAGGAGAAATGGGTATAATGCAAGTGGATTTCTCATAAAATGAGTAACAAATGCTTCAATACAGGGTAGGACATCATCATCATGAGGTTCAGAACAGAACTTTATCTAGAGTCCGATGAACCCGCAGAAGCTGAACTTCTGTGGGTCCTCTCATCCCTACTTGCTACCAGGGCTATGGAGTCGGTAAGCCAAACATCCAACTCTGAGTCCAACTCCTCAATTTCTCTCAATCTGACTCCTACTCTGACACCAAAATGGAAACCGACTCTGACTCCACATCCACGGCTGTGAAGTCAGTAAGCCAAACATCCCACCCCGACTCTGAATCTGACTCTGACACCAACTCCACCAAAATGGACACCGTCTCTGACCCCATGACTCAACAACCAGGGCTGTGGAGTTGGTAAGCCAAACATCCGACCCCAACTGTTCAATTTCCCTGAATCCAACTCTGACTCCACCAAAATGGATACCGACTCCATGACTCCGCAACTATGGCTGTGAAGTCAGTAAGCCAAACATCCAACTCCGATTCCTCAATTTCCCTGTATCCAACTCCACCAAAATAGACACTGTCATCGACTCCACAGCCTTCCTTGCTGCAATAAAAGTAAAAGCGCATCATTTTCGCCACAATCCTTTCAAACTCTTGCCAAAAATGTGTTTTTTTATTGTGTTTGTGGAAGAGTGATGAACTGCGACCAGAACAGTCTACATTTTTTGGAATGGTTTTCTAAAAAAGCATTTACCTAAAGAACAAGTCCATCCAATAAATTGATATCATCTATAAGCCTAGTACAAAAATGACAGGTTTCCAAGGCATCAGATATTTTTCAAGCATTTCCTTTACTGCCCTGTATAAAAAAAAAAGACAAATGTGACAAATGTGACAAGTATGTCGATGTTTCGGGTCTAATAAATGCAAGAACCACCTAGGGCACCCGGTGGAGGATATGTCTACAGCAGTGTTCCCCAACTTTAGCCCATGAGGCCCACCAACAGTGCATGTTTTCAGGATTTCTTTAGCATTTGACAGTTGGTAATTTAATGTCCAGCACAGGTGATGATTCCAAATGCCAAGGTAATCCAGAAAACATGCACTGTTGGTTGGCCTTGAGGACTAGAGTTAGGGAATTCTGGTCTAGAGTGAAGACTACGTTTGTCCTGGTGCCATGGAATCTATTCATGTATATATTTTTCACTTAAACAGGAATAGATCTTGGCATTTTTGTTCCAACTCTCACTTCCACTATATGACTGTGACCTGTGGCGTAACATCATTGCCGCGGGCCCAGGTGCGGGATTTACATCGGGGCCCCATAGGTGAGGAGCGGGGGGGATCCGGGGGGAAGGGTGCTAGCAGGAATTTTTTAATCCTGCTGTACAGATTGAGGAGCGGGAGGGGGGGAGCTAGCGTGCTAGCGGGAGCTTGCTGGGCCCCCTGCTTTGGGACTTGCCTTACGTACGGTGCCTCCCGCAGTCGGTCAGCTGCAGCGCCGTTAAGAGGAGAGGAGGGGTGGGCACAGCTGCAGGAAGTGTGGCTTCACTCACTTCCTGTCCTGCCTCCTCTCCTCGGGGGCACGCGGTCGCGGCGGGCGGCTGGAAGCACGGGCCCCCCCAGGGTCGACTGCTGCGACCGCGGTAGTTACGCCACTGACTGTGACTCCATAGCCCTTCCAGTCAGAGAATCTTGCGGTACCATTATGGTCCAGTTAAACCCGGAAGAGCCATCAACATAATTTCAGGTCGGAGATCAGTAAACTTAGTTAGGTTATATTCCTAGCTGTCAATGTGTTCATCAATGTCCGAGCTACGTAAACTGAGGCCTAGAAAAATACCATATGGAAGAGTATACACCAGTGCATGAAACGAGGACTGTCAGCTGAAATTACATTTGTGTTGAAATTCATGACATATGTCTTAAAGAAAATCTGTTTTTGTGGATTCCCCCCTCCAGACTGGAGCAAGCCTCAAGATAAAATCTCCAGACCTATTGAAGGCCATCATACAATACGGATCCCTTATGTCACTCATGCAAATGCTTGGTATATTATTACATTACACAGTTGCTCACTTTTCATATAAAGAGAATTTGATCCCCGCCGTAATAGATTCTCCATAATATATGGCTAAAACTTGAGCATGTTGTTAGGCTGCCTTCACACTTGCAGATGGATCTGCAGCGTTTTGCAGATGCATCTGCAAGTGTGAGCATGCTGACCGCGGCCCCTATGTTTATAATAGGGCGCACGCGGTGTGAAAGCTCTCATTCACTCCTATATGTGTACTGTCAGCAGGCGTATGCCTGCTTACAGATCACACTCTCCCGCCCGCAGCATGGACGCTACATCTCGCGTCCACAGTGCGGACGGGAGTGTGTGATCTGTCAGCAGGCATACGCCTGCTGACAGTACACATATAGGAGTGAATGAGAGCTTTCACACCGCGTGCGCCCTATTATAAACATAGGGGCCGCGGTCAGCATGCTCACACTTGCAGATGCATCTGCAAAACGCTGCAGATCCATCTGCAAGTGTGAAGCCAGCCTTAAAAGCCGTCAAAATAAAAAGCCAACGCAACACCGACTCACATCTCAAAACAACATGCAAAGCGATATGCACTAGCGCATACGAGGTGGAACGGAGCCTTATTGTGTGCGCTCGCACTTAGAGCAAAATATTACATTTCATTTCCCAATGGAAGTATACCCATCATCCTATTTCATATATGTTCTGACCAGTTAAGGAGCTCATTTGTTTAGCAAGAAAAAGTCATTAGTTTTACTTAAGTGAGAGGTTGTCATGCCCGACTATTATATATCAACCTACATTTTCCTATTGTGCTGCGTCTGAATGCAGATTGGGTTTAACACGCATTTTCTATGGGCTGTTGCAAAATAGATGACCCCAATGTCTAGGATGTAGCACATGGATATAAGGTTCTCAAGGGAAGGAGCGAGTAAGTTATGTATCATGTCTGTATGACGGAAGCGTCAAAGCACTCATTCATTTCGACACAAACAAGAAGAGCCAGCACTTCCAGAGGATAGCATGCGATGTAAATTTGTGACAACACATATTAATTCCAAACTTTATATTTATTAAAAAATTTTGATTTTTGCCACTTAATTGATCAATTGTTTGAGCCACCCTGCCGCGTCAAGGCAAATCTCATTAGGGCAGTCCTACTCTATATATTTTTTTTTATTTCATTCACATTGTGCCAAGCGCAGGGGCAGACTGGCCCAGGTGGCAGGGGGGCAAGTGCCCCCAGGCTGGCTCTAATGGGCTCATCCAGGGCCGCCCCCATACTGAAATGGGCTGGTCCGGGTCTGCTTTTGCAGCCGCAGCCACCTACTTCACAGAAGACGGCCGCGACGCGCCAGGGGAGCGTGGTGAGTGTGCCGCCAGCACAACCAACCCCTCCCTACTCCTCACCTCGCCGTACTTCACTAGCTCCCCAAACCCTCACCTCGCCAGACTCCACTAGCAATACCCCCCCCCCGCTCTTCACCTAGGGCTGCCATCAAGTCAATGCCTCCCTGAGCCAGGTGCACCAGCCCGCACCTGGCCAAGCGGCTTCCAACATAGATAAAAAGCACACCAGTTTTGGCTTGCTATCCATCTGTATTGTTTTTAGCAAACCTGGGTAAAGCTAGGGTCACATATGGCCATCAGTTTTTTCCCTTGTTTTCAATCACTGATCCATTTTTTTTAGGGTGCTTTTTGACCCTCCTGTGCAGCTCTGCGTTTTTGGGACTTTGCCATTTTTTCCATAAACAATGCTCTAAAAACCGGATCCGTTTTTTTTGTGCAATAAACAATGCTCTAAAAAACTGATCCGTTTTGCCATAGGGTCCCATGTTAAAAAACATCCATTTTTTTTACTGCACCCAAAAATTTTGCTTGCAGCGTTTTTTGGGTCCTGTAAAAAAACTGACACCATTGCAGTCACACTTGAGTGCAGCATCTGTTTTTGGCATCAGTTTTTGAACTTAGAACACAAAAGTGGAAAAACTGATGCCAATAATGGATCCAGGGCTTATGTGTGACCCTAGCCTAACTGTTCACACTCTTATCTTACCCTGTCCTCAGGCTCAGTTTATTGCAAGCTCCATTTGCTTAGGTCTGCCCTGACTGCTGGCCTGGTGTTTTTAGGGTTATTTCTGAAAATCCCCGGTGTATGTAGCATGAGCTGCATGTGCTAGGGTCTGATTTGCTTTTATTCACATGCTCAAGTCTGGTATCCTATGGGAGTGATTTTGAGAGGCTCCAGATAAATGCTGTTGTTAATGGTTCTGCTTTATGTGTATGTTGGCAAAACTAAAATTAAAGTATATAGAGTAGGACCACTCTGATGAGATTGCCGTGGTGTGGCAGGGTGGCTCAAAAGATTGTTCAATATTTTGCCAAAAATCTCAATTTCATAACATTATACAGCTTGGAAGGAATATGTGCATTTGCATGCTTTATATTGCAAGCTATCTTCTGGTAGTGCTGGCTTATTTGTTGCATTCAGTTCAACAGTTGGATCCATACTTCGGCATACTTAAAGATCAACATGTGATACAAATTTTGGTTTTTGATCTAAGGCATTGTTCAGATGTTCATTTTTCCTCCTATGGGATCCTTTTTCACTAGTGCGCCAAATCTCATTTTCATCCCCTTTTGGTCCGCGTGATCATTTTGATCACCAGTGTGCCATTTGTTGATCTCATAAGCAAAAAAAACACTAGTAAGTAGATAGCAATGTGATTATATGTGGATGTGCTGTCCATTTTTTTCATGGACCCATTGATTTGAATAGGGGAGTTTGCTGATACACATTTTATGCTTCATGCCTGCTGCCGCAGGTAAGGTAAATGGTAAGAAATGTTTAATGGCCTCTGCTGGAGACATAATAAGGGAACGGCTCCTGATAGTCGGGAAAGTTAATCTTGTCCTCAAGTGCTGCACTTTACTGTTATCACCATCCATGCCACTGGAAGTCGGGTCCCTGTCAGCAGAACTTTTCCAGATTATCTAAAAAGTGGTTTTGAAAGTTGTATAAAAAAGTGGCTGTAAACTAATCTAATGGTGATAACTGATACACTGTCTATGGCGTTAAAGCAAATAAACCAGATACAATTGGGCAAGTAGCCATTGTATTACATTACTGTGTATTTTATTTTAATTAAGTTCATTTTCTGGCCCAGGTATAGAGTTTTGGAATTTCTATATTCCTTATATCCATGAGTAGTCGTGATTCCCCATATCAGCCAGAAAGACTGGATAAAATATGGACAGGCCTTCAATGTTTTTATAGGTTTTCTATTTTTTCGCTAAAGGCTCAGTCGGTTTCCCATAAATATTGTTGGAAATGTGTTATTTTCCCCCACACAGGTTCTCTGTAGAGCACTTTATCACATGATAATAGTACAAATGCACTCACACACCTTAATAGGCTGACAGCCATCCCTCTCACCCCAACCTGTCTCCTGTCATGAGTATCTCCTGTCATTAGGAGACTTGTGACAGCTTTATGAACTGAGCTTCATATGAACTTGTGAGACGCTGGATTTTAATGTGATTGCTTTCTTTTGGTACAGTAAGGCTTAATGACATGTTCCTTGCTGGTAGCTCCTGGTTAGTTCATCTCAGCTGTAGCTGGTATGGGACCACTCCACTTCCCTTTAAATAGTCACATGATCAATCCCCTGATGATGGGAATAGATTCTTTCTATTCTGACCACCTTGAAGAGAGAGAGTCTCTAGTGGATGCTGTTTATTCTGCTGCTGGAGTTCTGTTGTTGGAGCCTTGTTGACTGCAAACCTGCTGTTTGGCTGTAGCAGTCAAGTTTGTTGTGTATCATACTATCTATGTTCTGCTGTCTGTCTTTATTCCTCTGTGTCTTTTTACAGTGGAGGTGATGTTTTGCAAACTCAACGGCCTTGGCACTAGACAGGGAGAGTTGAGGGACAGCACACGGACTAGGCACATATCGGCGGCGGGGGGAATGAATTGCTTAGGCTAGGGTTAAACCTGCGTCAGCCCTCAGGCTGACGATTCCCTTTAAAACTTAGTTTTTCTCAGCCAGAGTGCATAGCGTTAACGGCATGTAACACTTTGCTCCGGTTGCCTACTCATCATTATGGGTACCTGACGCCTCGCGCAGCCGCCGGCTCCACACACAAGGACCAGATATGCGCTACTGCAGAGTGCACTGGAAATGCGGTTTCAATGTTTTCCTGTGCGCTCAGCAAAAGAGCATATCCGGTCCTGGTGTGTGGAGCCGGCGGCTGCGCGAGGCATCAGGTACCCATAGTAATGAATAGGCAGCCGGCGCATAGCGTTACATGCCGTTAATACAATGCGCTCAGGCTGAGAAAATAAACAGAATCGTCAGCCTAAGGGCTGACGCAGGTTTGACTTAGTCTTAGGGACATTAGAGAGTACAGGGTGCAGACACAAATGTGTCAGTTGGTGATCGCCTCTACTCTCTCTACCCTTGGGTCCTTCCTCCCTATTTTCCATCCCTCTGCGTTGCGCCGTGCACCGGGCATTCCCTTACCTGAGTGTGGCACTACCTCCATTCACATGCACATTTGGTTTGCTTGAGCATGCATGTGTCCTCAATGGAGAGGTCCACAGCTCCAGTGTTTCATGGAGCATGCTGAAGGTCACAACTCTATACAAGTCTATAAAAGACTCATTCTTGCCTTGATCTGGCCCTCATAGACTTGCATTAAGAGCTTATGACATAATGTCTGACTTTCAGCCAGGAGTTACAGTCACAAGAAAATGCTGAGGGTCCGGAGTGGCATTGGTAAAAGGTGAGTAAATGACTGGGGACAGAGCGCCTTGATTTAAAGCAGGGGTGGGGAACTCCAGGCCTCGAGGGCCGCACACAGTGCATGTTTTCAGGATTTCCTTGGTATTGCACAGAGGTTGGAATCATCACCAGTGCAGGTGATTATATTATCAGCTGTGCAACACTAAGGAAATCCTGAAAACCTGCACTGTGTGCGGCCCTCGAGACCTGGAGTTCCCCACCCCTGATTTAAAGCATGCTTTAAATAGTAAAATTACAAAATCCCTCCGTTCTTGAGATGAGACACGAACTTTAATAAGATTAAAATCTCAAAGATACTTGTTTTTGGTTTACATTAATAACCATTATTCCTGTTGAGACCGTATACATTTTTATCACACTTCTTTCGAAAATGTCAAAAACGAAATAGAAATCTTGCAATTTCCTTAAGGAACTTCCCCAGGTTCTGGGTTGGTATAAAATTGACAGATGCATTTTGACAATGAAGATATACTTAAAATCTTCAGTAAACTAAGAATAGCAATATCCCTGCAGTCTAGATAAAGAAGAAAGCCTGTCTGTAACTACCTAGGTCCACAGTCACACTTCAGCTGTGATAAGGCTGTCTCCTTCACACCAGGATCCTGCTGCTGAAAGATCTGAGCAGTCAGGTTACACCTAATCACAAACCTCTTGGAACAGCTAAACTTCCTCCCAGAGTGTTTGATCTCCAGAGATCTGGTGATGTAATTGACTCAAGACATGTGCAAAGATGGCTCTCCAGAGGGCGGGGGCCTTGTCTTGGTGACAATTGTTGAGCCAGCAGTTTTAATACTAGCTGAGGAGCCTGTCTGTACCAAATTGGTGACATCTGGGATTATGTAGACAAAGGTTTGGTCTTACTTGCTGTCCAAGTGCTGCATTCTTTGATGTAGGGTAGTCATGAAAAAGTCTATGCAACAGGAACAAACTTTTACTAGAGATAAGGAAATAATAGATTTCTAATTATCCAATCAGACTGATAATTGGCCATGTTTCATTTGATCATGTATATAGAGTCATGGTGGGTTTACACGTCGCGATATCAGGCTGATATCATAGCCAACGACGCGGGAGCGCGCTTTTCCCGCCATCACATCGCCGGTTTAGACAGCCCGATATCGGGATACAACGTCCCGACGATGTGTACGCCCCCCAACCCATGAACGACCATTTAACATGGGAGTGAATGGGTGACGTGGCAGTACACATCGGAGTTGGGCTGTCAGACGGGACGATGCGGCTACAACCGACATCCGATATCGGGCAGTTGAATAGCACGCTCATTCGACCCCCGATATCGTTTTGGCATCGTTCCTGCATCGCGTTGTACGTTCACGCCGTACAACGCGCAAACGATATCGGCTCCAACGCCCGAACCACGTGACTTTTGGTCGGAGTTGGGTCGGAGTTGGACGCTGATTTCGCGACGTGTAAACCCACCATCAGTCCAAGTCACTTCACATCATTTCCATTGGCTGGCTAGAGAGATATTGACTCCCAACCATACTGCTGTTGCAAAACTACAACTTCCAGCATGCACCAGATAGACATAAAAGGGAGTCTTGTTTTTGTTCTCAGTAGTGGAGCCTTTATTTTTTAACCTTAAAAAGTAACTAAACTTTAAAGAGGACCTGTCACCCCCCTGCTGCATGGCAATCTAAATGCAGCGCTGAAGCAGCATGTCTGCTGCATTCAAGGAAGGGATCACCCATGTGTCTATGTGCTCAGTACCCCGAGATATAGACTTAGGCTAGGGTCACATTTGATAGCGCAATTGCGTTCACCGCATCCAGATCTGGATGCGGTGAACGCAATTGCAATCCCACACATTTTTTATGAAAAATGTGTGGAGGGAACCTCAATGCGATAACCGGATTGCTCCGGATGTGTAATCCGGAGCAATCCGATTACCGTACAGATTGCTCATCCCTGCTACCGCAGGGATGAGCAAACTGTTATCACTGTAAGAAAACCTTTAATATTCCTAATAATTGTGCCCATCATGTCTCTAGGGGGTGCCCACCCCCCTAGAGGCATGCTACCTACTCAAGTGGGCAAGTCATGTGTTAATATTGGCTGTACAGTAAGCTGGCTCCTGTCGGCTCTGTACAATTTTGTGAATGAAGCCACGGCTCCACTGTCAGCTGTGCGCATACTGTACGTACTGTACGTATAGTATGTGCGCTGTCCGAGGTCCTGTAGGCTTTTACATTAGATCTATGGCGGTAAGCAAAGTATATACGGTAACCGCATTGCTCAGGATTACACATCCTGAACAATGCGGTTACCGCATTGCGGAGGCTAGAACCGCTCCGAAAACTGCAGCCTGCTTGATTTTTCACGCAGGCTGCAGAGCCGGAGCCAGTATCCGGTCTTTATAATGGGCTCCTATGAGGAGAGTTTCCTGCTCCGGTTTTGAGCTTTTTAAAAGCTCAAAACCGGATCGGGATTTGGAAAAAAAAACGCAGATGTGACTCTAGCCTTAGGAAAACTCACTGTTAGAAGCAATCAAGGATCAAGGCAATCCCTGTAGCTGGAGTGAGCTCTTTTCACGGGGGCCATTCCCTCCCCCTCAGCCTCTCGGTGCTGCTTCTGCTGTGCTGGCTCTGCTCTCCTCCTCTCCTCCTCTCTGTCACTCACAACATGCAAATCATTTGTCCTGCCGTCAGCTCCAGATTCCTACCCTGGCAAAGGGAGGTAATGGCCACTGTGAATCGAGCTCACTCCAACCACAGGGAATGCCTTCATGGCTTCTAACAGTGAGTTTTCCTAAGTCTATATCTCGGGGTATAGAGCACACAGACACATGAGGGACCCCTTCCCTGAATGCAGCAGGCATGCTGCATTCAGTGCTGCATTTAGATTGCCATGCAGCAGGGGGATGACAGGTCCTCTTTAAGGCTACCTTCACATGCGTCGTAATAGCAGTGTATTCCTGCTTTTACGCGACGCTTTTGAGTGCTTGCGTAAAAGATGTGCAAAACAAAACTGGTTACGTCTTCCAACAAAAGCCATGGTTTTTGATGGAAGGCATGCAGACACCACGTTTTGACGCATATTTTTGAGCGTTAACTTTCACTGCAAAGTCGCCCGCGCAAAAAGAATTAACATGCCAATTCCTGGCGTTTTTTTCGGCGCGCTTTCCTCATGTACTATACGTTAACATGGCCTCAGGGAAAGCGTACTGAGAAAAGCACAGCGTTGGCATGCAGTAGCTCTTTTTTGCGTGCAAGAATGCGCTATTGCAGAATACGCGGCAATATATGCAGCGTGTGAACGTAGCCTTGAAAAAATGTTGACGCGTTGTAGTTTTGCCCCAGTCCTGGGAACCCCACTGAGTCCTCTGTGCACAGATCGATATTTCCTGCCTAACAGTCCCTTCATGTATTTGAATACATAATCAGATCTTTAGAAAAAGTATTTCTAGACAGTTTAAGAGATACTTATTAGGGCTTTGACTAGTCGAGGGGGCATTAGTTCCCCAACTAGTCGGCCCCCTTAGCATATGTAACATCCGTCTGAGTTACAGGTAAAAAGGGGACTCCTGGACAGACTAACTACAATCTGCACTGTCAAGCAGAACCCTAAGATACCCAGACACCCTTTAACCCCTATGTGGCGCCCTTCTGGCGAGATGCCACAGTGAGGTACTGCACCCCAAACAGAAGGTGTAGTATCTCTGTGGTTGTGGATGAGGAGGAAAATACAGAGTCTGCACAAAAACCCGCTCACAGGACACCTTAGTAGGGATGGGCGAATCTACTCGCTAGGACTCGTTACTCGGCGAGTAGTAAGGGACTCGCAGGACTCGTTACTCGTTTCCCAGCGTTTACTCGCACGAGTCCAATGCAAATCACTGGGAAACGCTGACAAAACTAGGATTACCATTGTTTGCATTAGACTCGGCTACTGTGCCAGTGATAGCAGGGAAACTCGCAAAGTAACTGCTGTTTCTTTGCGAGCCGAGTCCAGCTGTCTTCTCTGTGCAGCTCCAGGGTCCTAGAGCCCGCCTGCTCACAGAGATGATGTAGCAGAGCTGAGATTGTTCTCAGTCTGCTCATTCCCTGTGCATAGACATCTATATCTATGCACAGGGGATGTAGCAGAGAGGACATCGCGTTTTGGACTACGTCGGACGGAAGACGATTTTTTTAATTAAAGATGGAGTCCCTAATGGCTTTTTTTTTTATTTCAAATAAAAAATGTTCTCTTTGTTGTGTTTTTTTAACCCTTTATTGGAGATTCTTAGTGGCTGGGTCAAACGTGGCCTGACATTAAGAATCTCGGGCTTAATACCAGCTTGTATAACAAAGCTGGTATTAACCCCTTTATTACCCAGCGTGCCACCGCCACCAGGGCCGCTGGAAGAGTGGGGTTCAGCGCCAGAGGATGGCGCTTCAATGAACGCGCCATCTTCTGGGGCGGCTGCGGGCTGCAATTTGCAGTGGGGGGTGCCCAGAAAGCTTGGGCATCCCTGCACTGTGGATTCCAGCCCCCAGCTGCTTAGCTGTACCTGGCTAGACAGAAATTGCGCGGTGCCCCACGCATTTTTTTTTATTATTTCATGAATTTCAGAGTCAGAGTCTCAGAGTCAGAGTCTCAGAGTCTCAGAGTCAGAGTCTCAGAGTCAGAGTCAGCGTCTCAGAGTCAGAGTCTCAGAGTCAAAGTCAGAGTCTCAGAGTCAGAGTCAGAGTCTCAGAGTCAGAGTCTCAGATTCAGAGTCTCACCCTCAGAGCCAGAGTCAGAGTCTCAGAGTCAGAGTCTCAGAGTCAGAGTCTCAGAGTCAGAGTCAGAATCTCAGAATTTCATGAAATAATAAAAAAAAAATGCGTGGGGCTCCGCGCAATTTCTATGTCTAGCCAGGTACAGCTAAGCAGCTGGGGGCTGGAATCCACAGCGCAGGGATGCCCAAGCTTTCTGGGCACCCCCTGCTGCAAATTGCAGCCCGCAGCCGCCCCAGAAGATGGCGCGTTCATTGAAGCGCCATCCTCTGGCGCTGAACCCCACTCTTCCAGCGGCCCTGGTGGCGGTGGCACGCTGGGTAATAAAGAGGTTAGGGCCAGCTTTGTATTATCCGCTGGCCCTAAGCCCGAAATTTATGGCGGTCACGCCAATATTAGACATGACCGCCATGAATTTCTATTAAATTGTTTTAAAAAAAACACAACACAGAGAAAATTTTTTATTAGAAATAAAAATAAAAGCCATTAGGGACTCCATCTTTAATTAAAAAAATCCTCTTCCGTCCAACGCAGTCCAAAACGCGATGTCCTCTCTGCTCATCCCTGTGCATAGATATAGATGTCTATGCACAGGGAATGAGCAGACTGAGAGCAATCTCAGCTCTGCTACATCAGGTAGCAGGCGGGCTCTAGGACCCTGGAGCTGCGGCAGCCAGCACACAGAGAAGACAGGACTCTTATCTGTGCGAGTTTCCCAGCGATTACTTACAAAGTAAACGAGTCCAATGCAAATAAATGACAAAACTAGGATTGCTTCAGGCTGAAGCTTCCGAGACACATCTGCGATTTGTAAATCTCACACTACTCGCTATTACTCGCTTCCCCATTCATTAACATTGGACTCACTAGACTCGCAACGAGTAGCGATTCCTGTGCTCGGACTCGCTAGAGTCAAGCGATTCCGAGTAATTTCGGATTCGCCCATCACTACACCTTAGTACAGGGAACTGGTATTCAGTAGGTCCCAGGGGGGTGGAGCCTAGAAGAGCAGGAAGTAGTGAGTGACAGTAACACACAAGTCAGTCAGACGGTGAAGGAAGAGTGTGGCGCCCCGCAACGAGTGCGTCACAGGAGGGTATTGCAGCCAAGACAGCAGCAGCAATATTCTCTGACTAAGCAATGATACAGTTAACTCAGAGATCCATACCCTACATGCATCACCTAGCATAGAGGGCCAATAAGGTCCTGGTGGGCGGAGTGTAGTGGTAGAGTGTGAGGAGAAGGTGTAACAACAATGTAGGAGAAGGAAGCAAGTTCTCCAGCTCTGCAACCTAGGAGAGGGGATTGCACAGTTCCGTGCGGCCCCCTGGCAAATTTCCCCTGGCCATCACCCCGGTTGAGCACCATTATTCCCGGTGCCCTAACAACCGATTATCGGGCAACAACATGCGGGTCCAAAATCATCCCGTGCCCATCTACAGCTGGTTTGCTGGTACCGAAGCTGGGAGTCGTTTATCACTTCTATGTGAACCAGAGGAGTGGAGGGACCGCTTTACAGGAGCACCCCACCACCGCCACACACAGTTGTCTAGCCAGCGGTGTACCCATCAAAGGACCCAAGGCTCCCCAAAGCATCCGGAACGTATACCCCGGATACGGCATTCAAGCAGCCTCCTTGTACCCGATGTGGCATTCCTAGGCGACAACGGCATCATAATTAGTTAGAATGGAGGAACACCGCGGATCTCTGAGAAACACTCGTCATTGCTGAGTCCACCCGGTCCACTACCCGTAACTGTATACCATGTACTGCCTGCTGGTTACAGTAAAGAACCCGTTACAGACACTTACAGTGTCCATGCCTTCTTATGAACTGTCTATCCGCATACTAAGGTAACCGCAGCTGCCTCAGAACATCTTATGCAGCTTCTGGCTCCGGGGATCACCCCTCAGCCTGTGGGGAGAGTTCCATCTTGCTGCATTCCATCCCCCGGAGGCCCTGCAGCGCCGGTACAGTTACCGGAACTCTCATAGGTGGCGTCACAAAACAATTTAACCCCTAAACTGTTCAACCCAAGACGCCTCTCTTTTTGATCTGTACCACCGGGCCCCACTACCGGCAGGCGCGGCACCCCGTGACAAGGAGGAAGACGAATCGCCTGTCCACCGGTGTCCCGGCCACGGTGAGTGATGAGCAGCAGAGACAGACGCAGGGGACCCTCTAAAGAGAGAGGTGACCCAGATAAAGAAGGGGACACTCCAGGACTGGTTGGAGCTGGTTGGAAAGTCCAGGTCATCACCGGTATTCTGCAGTCGAGGCAATTTGATAGGTGTATCCCAAAGTGCAGACCAGCACGTTGTGGGACCTCATAAGAGAGCCACGACACCCTCCAAGAGCCAAACCGCAGTCCCATAGCTAGTTCCAAGACGCCAAGAGATAATAGAAACTTAAGGTAACAGACCTGGGGACTGGCAACCAGACTTAAGTGTGGGAGGACAGTGAGCCAAGAGCCTTTGGGAGTAGAGACCAGGAAAGATCAAGGAAAGACATCTCTGACAGACTCTGGAAAAGCCTCCAAAGTCCGCAGCTACATCCCCCGGTGAATCTGACTGTACCATGTACCTTATCCACCTGGTGCCAGTAAAGAACTGTTTGAGCTAACCTGGTCTCTGTTTCAATTATGAATCGCCCGGGAGGCTCCTGCAGAATCATAGGAGCCATGGACTACTACTCCCCTCATCCACCCCGCTGCCCTGAGGTAAAGCTCCACCTGTGGGGAGCTGTACTACCCAAAGCTGCATCACCATCACCTCAGCGGCCGGCTGCAGCGCTGGTAATCACATTATCAGGTACCACAAGTGGCGCCACGTTTAATCCCCCATCATCATCACCCCCATCAGCCATTGAGTACCCAGGCCACGGAACCGGGAACCGACCAGCCGTGATTCCCACCGAAGCCACCGTCCCGGTTTCCGAGTAACCCCTTCCCTGCCTGCCCGACTCACCTATACAAGGATTTGGCTTTACCGCAAGGTCCAGGGGGTGGCTGCCTATAGATGGGTCCAGAAATAAAAAAGTCACCAAGCAGGATCAAAGCTGATAGGTTAGAAAGGTGCAACATTGCTAGGCAGACGTTAATACGGAAAATCAATAATACTAAGTAGGGCTAATAACTAGTGAACCAGTGAATATTTCTGGCAAATAGCAGCAAGACATATAGGATTCAAATAGGCTGCAAACCTTCCTAATTGGCTGAAGTCAGAGTAAGTGACTACAGCTGAGCAGCCTTAGGCTGCCTTCAGACTTGCAGATGCATCTGCAGCGTTTTGCAGATGCATCTGCAAGCATCTGCATGCAGACCGCGGCCCCTATGTTTATAATGGAGCGCACGGCGGTCTGCAGATGCTTGCAGACCGCCGTGCGCTCTCATTGCCCGCCATTAGTGATCTGTGCGCAGGCGGATGCCTGCGTACAAATCACACACTCTCGCCCGCACCACGGACACAACATCTCGCGTCCCTGGTGCGGACGGGAGTGTGTGATTTGTGTGCAGGCATCCGATTTGGCTGAATCATTTTTGCAATTGGATATCATTAAAAATATTTCACCATTTTGCTCATTGTTTTCTTCCCATTCAACTTCGAAGTGGTCATAAATCCGCTTGGAGGAGCTCACTGACAGATTCTTCGTTAAATCAGTGTCACTCACAGGCTGTAAGGAAGCAAACTTTTTACTGAAATCCAACTACAAACATTTTTAGCCCAAAATAAAAAATTATAATAATAAATAATCGAGATCCGCGTCCATTTTCTGGAAGCTCGTGGCTCCTGTCTCCAGAGCTCAGCTCACCCCCTCAATGGGTGGGGGCCCGGGGAGAGATCATATATCCCTGTGGCTCCTGCAGAGGTCAGCTCACCCCCAGTCTATGTGTCCCCCAGCCCTCTGCAGTGCTGTATATGCTCTCTTTGTCCTGTATATTGTATATATAGCATTGTCCTATGTGATGCATTTGATTTACAAAACTTATTGTGACAGAGTCGACTGCGCTCCAGACCAACGCAAACCCGGAAGATCAGTTATCACCGAACATTGCAGGTGGGCAGAGAAGCAGCTGCAGCCATCAAATTAGGTGAGTTAATTGATTAAATGTAGCCGGGTAATTTTCATGGTCATGTGTGGCCCCTGAATGATGGTAGAAATTTCCCCACCCCTGTTACAAGGTAATGAATAACACCACCAGCATCATTCTGCCTCATGTGGCATTTATTGCTCACATCCCTCCTCAGCTCTAATAAAGGACAATGTATAGAACAAGTTTAATGTGTGATTGCTGAGGACATGGTCAGACATTGAGTTTTTCCAATAGTAGGCAGTGAAACTATGGAAGGTTTGAGGGGTGGAGGCGGAGCCGGGGTGGAGGCAGAGATGGGGTGGAGTCTCAGGGGGACCCCCAACATTTTGCCAGTAAGGGGTCCCGAAATTCCTAGTGGCAGCCTTGCCTATAACTGACTTCTGTGCTGATGATCTGGCTTCTTACTTCACAGAGAAAATAGAAAACATCCGTCAGGAAATCAACTCCCAACCTCAAATCGCTTTTACCCCTTCCTCTCCCCACATTTCCTCTGGCTCACTCTCCGCATTTGACCCAGTCACTGAAGAAGAAGTCTCCAGGCTCCTCTCTTCCTCTCGTCCCACCACATGCACCGCTGACCCCATCCCCTCACACCTACTCCAGTCTCTCTCTCTGGTGGTCACCACTCACCTAACCAAAATCTTTGATCTCTCCCTGTCTTCTAGCATCTTCCCCACCTCCTTCAAACACTCTATCATTACTCCATTATTAAAGAAAACTTCTCTCAACCCATCCTGCACAAACAACTACAGACCAGTCTCCAATCTCCCCTTCATCTCTAAACTCCTGGAGCGCCTGGTCTAGTCCCGCCTCACCCATTTCCTCTCCGCTCACTCTCTTCTAGACCTATTACAGTCTGGTTTCTGTCCCCTACATTCTACAGAAACTGCTCTCACCAAAGTGACCAATGACCTTCTGACAGTAAAGCGTAATATTGACCACTCTCTGCTTATTCTCCTTGACCTCTCTGCAGCCTTTGACACTGTTGACCACCATCTCCTACTCTCCATGCTGCACTCCATCGGCATCAAGGACTCTGCTCTCTCTTGGTTGTCTTCCTATCTTTCTGACCGCTCTTTCAGTGTATCACTCGCTGGCTCCATTTCCTCCACTCTTTCTCTCACTATTGGGGTCCCTCAAGGTTCAGACCTCTTCTCTCTCTACACGGCCCCGATTGGACAGACCATCAGCAGATTTGGCTTTCAGTACCATCTTTATGCTGATGCCACACAACTATACACTTCCTCCCCTGACCTTACTAGCGCTCTAATAAAGAACACCAATGACTGTCTAACAGCAGTTTCCAATACCATGTCTGCTCTCTATCTGAAACTCAACCTCTCCAAAATTGAATTTCTTCTGCTGCCGCCCGCCGCTAACCTCCCTAAATCTGACATCTCTGACCATGTCCACACACCTGCGCTCTAAGTATTTAGCGGTTCTGCGCTAAATACTTAGGTTTTGTGAGAGAAGCGCATGTGCGTGTGTGCCGGCGCTTCCTTGAAACGCAGCCCCTGGTTACCTGATGTGTATCGTGGTAACCAGTTCATACAGCAGGCTGCATAGTGTCCGCTTATGCCGAGCGCACAGGGAAGCGCTGCAAGCACCATTTTATTGAAGATACTGTGGCTACCAACTTGAGTGGCAGGAGCGCATGCATGAAAAATTAATCTGCACATGTGCTGCTGCACTCATATTTGTCTCCACTGTGTCTTCAACAAAATGACGCAGGAGATCACGGTACGCGCATGCTATGATTCTGGCGCCATTTTATTGAAGACATCTTCACAATAGCAATGTCCACACACCACCAACAGCGGTAATGGTGGCAGCAGCATGAAACTGAAATAAAGAAAAGGGGGCAATCCAGGTGGGGAGTAATTGAGAGGACCACCCTGAGGCTCAGGCAACTGCTCCAATGACATCATTTCTGAAGATTTGAGCAATGATTATTCTGCAATCAAGACTCTAATTTTTGCACAAAGGTATCAGTTTAATCAACATCCTAGCACCAGTGTGGCACTGCCTCTAGGCTATAGGGAAAAAACCTGCTGGTTGGTTCCCTTTAAAATATTTTTAAATTATTCAGATAGATTTCAGAACAAATAAATATCCGTTTGTACACGTTTTGCTCTTCCAATGATCTAGCTTTTTTTCAACTTGAACAAATAAAGCCTAGATACTATTTATGCATAATATATTAGAGGGCCTTTGAATCCTCTGTGTGGTCCTGCTGGTTTCCAGATATATTCCCTGGTTCATTTGTTATTATCGTGCTTTGTATTATTGATTTTCCGGATTGAACTCTGCCTAATTTTGTACTATTCTAGAGCCTAACGATATTTTTCTGACCTCTCAGCTTTGACACTGCTTAATGACTTTTCTATTTCTGGACTGTAAAGCATCTATTGGCAGCAACCCCCTGGACCTTGCAGTAAAGACAGATCCCGTATAGGGGTTAAATGGTGTTTGGGTATCTTGGGGTTCTGCCTAATGGTGCGGTTTGCATTTAGCCTGCTGAGAATCCCCTTTTTACCTGTAACAGCATGTCTGCTGAAGTTATGGTGATTAACAGCTGTCTCCCCGCAGTTAGGTAGAAGGGAGCCAGCCGTCAATCAGAATGACATTAGTGGTCATGTCCCATCAACAGAGCACAGTGGAACCGAATCCATTGCTCTGTCGATCTAATGTCAACGGAAGCCAAAGAATTGCTGGCAGGAGTGGTCTGTAACTACCCTGTGCCGGCAGAGATAGATGGCGGGTAGAACAGGCGATTGGTAAGCTACTTCCTGCCTGTTAGGCCCCTTTCACATCAGCGTTTTTTTCAAATCGCGGCAGATGCGGTGAAAAAAACGCATCTGCCGCGATTAACGCATAACCGCGACACTTGCGGCAAGCCCCATGCAATGTCTATGGGGCTTGCGGTAAAGGTGCGGCAGATGCGGCAAGTGCGGTTTCGGCACTTGCGGCAGGTGCGGCCGCGAAAAAAAACGCTGCTGACTGCGTTTTTTTTTGCGGCCGCACCTGCCGCAAGTGCCGAAACCGCACTTGCCGCACCCTTACCGCAAGACCCATAGACATTGCATGGGACTTGCCGCAACTGTTCCGCAAGTGTGTCGGTTATTTTTTAATCGCGGCAGATGCGTTTTTTTCACCGCATCTGCCGCGATTTGAAAAAAACGCTGATGTGAAAGGGGCCTAAGTCCTTAGGCTAAAGAAAAATGTAAATTACCACTGTAAAGTTTTGGTCTAAATACTGTACACCGTAGAAACATTTATTATGCCTAAAATCAACGGAGATCTGGGCGAGAGCACTTGCGGCCATTGTTGGGTGTTAGTTGTTCCCATATCAGACACCTAAATACCTTAAAAGCCAATGAAGAAGATGAAAACAAAAAGCTTCAAATAAGAGCAGAACTTGATGACTTTTCCTAAGTATTCTTTTTATATTTGTGGGAAATGTGTAAAACTGTGGTTACTTTAACAAAATATCATGTTTTATGATACGATACCATTGCAAATAGAAAACACATTCAATAACACGGTAATGTAGCCAAGATCCAGCAGTAGATTAGATCATATAAAGTTGGGTACATAAGTACATAATTACACATTCATGTTAAACCCTTTTCCAATAATCCTATAAATTTTACTATACGGTAAAAAATAATAAGTTCACCCCTGGGTTATATTCACCAGAGGAAAATATTTTGCATTTAATAAGAAAGTTTCAGTCCAAAATGTTTCCTCTCAGTTCTCGCAAGTTCATTCTCTCACCGTCATCAAGTTTCAGCTAAAAAAAAATACACTTTCCCAAAAATTCTTTGGACTGGTCTGAAAAGGATAATAGCTTTAACATGCGTCTATTGACTGGAAGCTTAAATAATTAGATTTGGGATCTGTAAGCACTGAACGGCTTGTCAAGTCTCTTTATACTTGGAGAACTCTTGCAAAATTTCAAGAGGAAGGGGCCGCAATGAATCTGTAGACTGTGCAAGGGTTCAAGAGTCTGGATACAAATGGCCATCAGATGTCTAGATGTGCCATTGCTCCTGGTGCTAGGACAGGGGGGTCTTGACCATCTGAAGCCTCCCCAGGGTTTATAACTTATAGAGTATGGTTCCATACAGTGACTGGGTCCATTTATGGTAAATCTGCCAAAAGGTGTGACTATTAACAAGATGTATCAATTCTGGAAACTCCAAACAGGCTGCAATGTCGTCAGTGGCGTAACGTGAAACTCATTGACACCGATGCGTAGGCTCCAATGAGGTCCCCAATAGTTGCAAATTTTTCACAGCATTAGTCTTTTTCCATTGACCAAAGGGGACTTTGGGTGCCCCCAAGCCTCCAGGGCCCAGGTGCGATTGCAACCCTGATCTATTGTATCCCTGAGGGCACCTTTACACGCGGCTACATTTCTAGGGTGGCTACAGGTAACTTACTGGTTGCAGTGAAATCATGGAGACAAGGTTCTATCTTGTTGCTGTGTACAAATGGAATAATCTCTCCATGATTTCACTGCAACCAGTAAGTTACCTGTAGCCACCCTAGAAATGTAGCCGCGTGTAAAGGTACCCTGAATGTGGTCATATTTTGGCAACCCAGTGGATACTTCATTGTTTTTTTCCCCTAAGAAGTCACATTATGAAGGTGCTAAATGGCTGAGGAGCATATGGATATCAGGAAATTCACCACTTACGTTCATTAGCATGGATTTTATTTTATCCCCCTCTTTCAATACCTTAGTGGGTTGACAATTTATTTATTCATTTTTGCTTAAAGGGAACTTGTCATCAGGTTTTTCCGTATAAGCTGCGGTCACCACCAGTGAGCCCCTACATTTAGCATTCTAGAATACTGTATATAAGTCAACAGGCCGATCTGTATAACATAAGAAAGACCTTACATTATATTCACCTACAGGGCGGTCCGATGGGTGTCACTGGTCATGATCTGGTGCCTTCTCTCTGCTTATGATTGCCGTCCTGCTTCTCTGCTTCGCGTGAATGACCATCCTACATCATCCACACATTATCTCCATTGCGCTCCTGCACACGCGCATTCCTCTATGTTCTGTTGAGGGCAGAGCAAAGTACTTGATTGAATGCACATGTGCACAGAAAGGCCAAAGAGAGCCTGCACAGGCTAACTAAAATACTTAGCTTTGCCCTTAGCAGGGCAGAGAAAAGTGTGTGGGTGCAGGAGCGCAAAAGAGACGCCTTAGGATGCCTTAGGATGCGCCATCCATGTGAAGTAGGAAAGGAGGATGGCACTAAATCAAGACCAACAATGCCCAATAGAACTGAAAGCCCATAGGTGAATGAGTATAATAAAGCTTTATTTAATGTCATAGAGACTGGCCTGGGGACTTGTATACGTATCCTAGAATCCTATATATAAGGGCTTACTGGGGCGTGTCACGTGTTGACTGTTTTGCAGTCCATTTGTGCTGCAGCTGTGATTATATTTGATTTTTTTCCCTGAAAGTACCGTTACACAGGGAAACATCTCCGGCAACATCACCAGCAATTGATGGGAGTATGCACGTTTTTGGCCGCTGGCCAAGATCGTTGTTCAGCTGTCAGACGAGGAGACATCGCCGGCAACGCAGCGGCAATGTTGAAAGCAACTATCACTTCCAGGGTTAAATTCAACCCTGGCAGCGATCCTTAAAGGGAACCAACAACCGAAAAAACCCTATCTAACCTATAAATATCTGTCCCTGGAGCCTAAAATGACTACTCTAACCATCCCTGACTGACTAAATCTAACTAGCTACAAGCACAATAAATCACTTTTTATACTCACCAAATCCTTGTCGGTTGGGCGTTCCTCCAGTGTCTTTGTCAGATAGGTGGGTCTCCTCGCCACGCTCACACCTGCCTCGCTGCTGTCCATCTTCTTTTACGATTCAAATTACCCGCCCATCGCGTCATCGCAATGAGTGGGTCACGTGCTGCAGGCCCCGCGTCACTTTCGCCCTCCGCTTCGCTGTGTCTATGACGTGCCGAGGCCGGCTTCAGCATGCCATCTGCACATGCTCTGAAGCCGGGCTGGGTGTACCAGTGAAGCGGCGGGCGGAAGTGACGCGGGGCCTGCAGCACGTGACCCGCTCATTGCGAGGACGCGATGGGCGGGTAATTTGGATTCTAGAAGAAGATGGACAGCAGCGAGGTGGGTGCGAGCACGGCGAGGAGACCCGCCTCGCTGACAAAGAGCCTGGAGGAACGCCCATCCGACAAGGATTTGGTAAGTATAAAAAGTGATTTATTGTGCATCTATTTAGGTAGATTTAGTCAGTCAATGATGGTTAGAATAGTCATTTTAGGCTCCAGGGACAGATATTTATAGGTTAGATAGGGTTTTTTCGGTGGTTGGTTCCCTTTAACATTGGACTCAATGCGGGAAGTTGCTTGCAACATCGCTGTTGCGATGCCAGGCAGGGCGATTCAGGCAGATCGCCTGAGCAACATCGCCAGATTTCAGGACATTGTCCTGAAACCAGGCGATGTTGCTGAAGCAACTATCACCGTTGATATCACCCTGTTACACGGGGCAACTCTCCAGCTATGTCGCTTCAAAATGGCAACGCCCCTCAGTTGCCGGTGATGTTGCCGGAGATGTTTCCCCGTGTAACGGTACTTCTAGTTGATGTTGTGTGCTGCAACTCTGCAGGTAGAGGTAATCATAGCATTTAAATGGAGTGACTTGAACCTCCTCACCTTCAGAGGTACCTTTGGGAACTGCGCTAGTTAGGGACCCCAAGTCCAGGGCCAGACTAGCACCACTGAACACCCTTGCCCATTTTGTAATCTTGCCTCCTGATTCGCTATCTGTTATACCGCCCTGTGACACGGTGGCTATGCTTTATGTAGGAAATACCTGGTGACAGGTTCACTTCAAATGCTTTCAGTTTTGACTAAAAATCCTTTTTGCGCCTAGTTTTCATTAGAAAGATTGCACCATTTGTCTTTTATAGCCTTTATTTTGCACTGTCTATTGTTGGCTTCCAGGAATAGGCCTGGAAGTGAGACAAGCGCAATAGCGTCTTACCAGGGTGGTAACCATGTACAATGGGATAATGTGTTCACCTGGTTGGGTTTGTATATCCACAACTATTGAACAATGTATGAATTGGCTGCTGAGGGCCCACAGGGGAGAAGTCAGTAAAACAGAATGGAAAGGGTGAAATCCGCACGTCCAATGGAGGGAGCCAGGAAGGATAAAAACTGTAGTCTATTGAGTCTACATGTTTCAAAGCATGAGGCGTCTTCTTCAGGACATAAAACTACTGCTAGTGTAGTTTTAAGTCCTGAAGAAGCCTCATGATTTGAAACGTGTTGACTCAATAACCTACTGCTTTCATCCATCCTGGTTTCCTCCATTAGAAGTGTGGATTTAACCCTTTCCATCCTGTTATATTACTGGCTGCATTCAGAATCAATGGTTGGAGAACTCCTCTCGGCTGAGAGATGACCACAGACCACATAAAAGATGAATATGCAGCGAAACATAAAAAGCAAAACCATGCAAAAAATGTATGTAGCCCAGATGCAAAAATAATTTTTTGCCCAAATAAATAGATTTAAAAAAGAAAAGTATGTATATAATTGTACTCAAACTCAAAGGTGAACAATCTCTTTAAGCCTGACCATATTTATAAGACATCTCTTGGCTGGAAGTTCTTTTGGCAGACCTGACTCTATACATACACATGAACGTCTGGCTCAGCTGAACCTTTAGGAGTTTTCTGCTGGGAGAGATGAGAAAAACTCTTCCAGACTCATCTGGCATCAACTTATTTCCCCCAAGACAAAAGGATTAGCTGTCCTAGTGTATGTGCACACTGGGAGGTTTAGCAGCTTCAACCACGCCAGTAAACCGCTGTTTATTTAGCTGGAGACTAGAGTCCAGAGCCCTGGACTCTCCGGCGGTTTTCCTGTGTTTTGCAGCGGTTTTTTGAGCGTTTTTAGCATCGGATGAACAGCGTTTACAGTCGGTTTTACTGGCGGTTTTCATAGCGTTTTTTTGAGCGGTTTTCTATGGAGGATTTGTTCATGTGAAGGATAGAGATTGTAAATAAAGTACGTGTCATTTGAACAACACCTTGGGAAAAAAAAAACAATTTCCTGTCACATGATCTACACGATCTCTTTCCACAAAAAAGGATTAGCAGACGCTTTGTGTGCATCCTTTGTCCAAGGCAGAGAATCATGGCACTCACCAGAGTACGAACTTGGCGGCGGGTCCACAAACAAGTGCTGCTTTTGCTCATTTTGCAGCAGCTCATCGATCATGAAGAGGAGGAAAATGAGGTAAGCAATATGTTTATCTGTCCATAAAATGAAAACCATGTAAACTTAGCACTTTTTATGAGCATATGTTTTGTACGTGCTAACAGTTTATAATTTCTTCGATTCTAAACAGGTGGAGGAAACCCCACGAATGTGGGTACATCCCCTCCTGACGGAGCGGGGTCAGAAGGGACACTTTACACAATTGTACCAAGACTTGAGAAGGTAAGTCAAAATTATATTAATGTTAAGCAAATTATTTTGAAAGACCCCAACATAGTTGTCAAAAAACTTATACTTATTTTCTGTTTTTTTCCATTTTGTTTAGATACCCTGAAAAATTTGTGGGATTCTGCAGACTGAGCATCAATGCATTTGATAATCTGCTGGAGATGTTGCGTGGAAAACTAACCTACCAAAACACCAGGATGCGTCCTGCGATCCATGCCGAACAACGTCTGCTTATTACGTTGAGGTCAGTGTTGCATATAAACATCTACTACATAATCGCGAGGGATACTATTTTCCGTCCAGGGCGGCGCTGCATCCGTCCTCATGTGGATACGATTTTGCCTCAGTATCCACACAACACGGCGCATGCGCACCCCCCCGGACAATGCCCTCCACCGACTCGCCACCCTGACCCCACTATCCCCCTACACTGTCGCTGTTCTCCCCATCCCCGACCCACATCCACCCGCGGCCAGCCCCCATCCACTAACCCGCGCCGCTTCACTGCAACGCTCCTCAAGGTCCCACACCCGCAACCTGCAGCCCCCCCACCACACTCCCCGCACACGTCTGCCGCCAGACACAACCCCCACCTCCCCCTGTCCGGCCCGCCATCTCAGTATCCCCGCACCTCACCCCCAGATCTCCTCCTCCCCCCCTCCAGTCGATCACTTACCTATCTTCCAAGGCATTTGTTCGGTCCAGGTGCACTCCTCTGTTTGGCCCAGGCGTCCTCTTGCTTCAGCCCGCCGGTCTTCTCCCTCCCGATGCATAATGGCCTAGGTACATTTGGCATGTTTTTTAATTGTTTTTTTCTCTTTTTTTTCAGATTTCTGGCCACGGGGGAAAGTTTTTCCTCGCTACATCTACAGTTCCGGGTGGGCAAAAGCACCATTTCCCAAATTGTTAAGGTGACGTGCGCTGTGATCTGGGAGCACTTGCAGCCCATTGTGATGCCTTCTCCAAACGAGGAGACTTGGTTGCAGGTCGCAGCAGGCTTTCAGTCTGTGGCCAACTTCCCGAACTGCATAGGTGCCGTTGATGGCAAACATATCCGTGTGAGAAAGCCTCCGCGATCAGGATCACGTTTCTTTAATTATAAGAAATATTTTTCCGTGGTCCTGATGGCGGTGGCCGATGCTCACTACCGATTTGTTGCCATTGATGTGGGTGCCTATGGCAGTACCGGGGATTCTCGTGTGTTGAGAAACTCCCAAATTGGTATCCAAGTGCTTCAACATCGCAACACGTTACCTGCCGATAACCCTTTGCCCGGTTCCACGCATCCAGTCCCCTACGTAATGGTAGCGGATGAAGCTTTTCCCCTGATGCCTAACCTGCTGCGACCATACCCACGTAGGGGACTGGATGATCGGCGCAGGATTTTTAATTATCGGCTAAGCCGGGCACGACGAGTCGTGGAATGCACCTTCGGGATCATGACTAGTCAGTGGAGGGTCATGCATTCAGCTCTTCAACTGAATCCAAGCACAGTTAATGTTGTTGTTAAGGCATGCTGCGTGTTGCACAACTTTCTGCGTGATCACTCAAATGAACACGTGGAAACTTTGCAGCGCGTAGCATCCCTTAACACAATCAATTTTGTTACTGGACGGCCTGAAAATTTGGCTTTGGCTGTGAGAGACACCTTTGCTGACTATTTCATGACCCTGAAGGTGCCGTGCCCTGGCAATACTCTTCCAGCCATGTTGCCCACCCATCCGGAATATAGTTTGCAAACTTTGCAAGTATTAAGGACCTTTTCTCTTCTTTCAGAGCTTACCCACAGTTCAAATATCACCTGCGCCTTTGTATCGTCTTTCCTTTCAACTATATGTAACCACTCTTGTCTTGAATCATTGCCAGTTTTCCTTTATATTGCTGTATTGTAATATTTTCTTTACAAAAATTGATAAAGTCCATTTCTCCAAAAAAGGAGAAATGGAAAATCAAAATTAACCAAAAAACATAAAAAAATATGTACCTTAATAAAAGTTTGGTTTCTCATACTATGGTATGTGTGAATGATTGAACATAATAAAGCTAAGCGTATATGTGAACATACAAATTCCAAAGTGTGTAGGCATGCATTATGTTAGCAAATACAGATCGTCTTCACAATACTGTTGTTAGGTACTTTACACGCTATGTAGCAACAATGCTGATTGTGCACGTGCACGATGTTTTATCAGAAATCTCTATTCTTAATTTTAAGGCGCATACAAAATTAATATGTGTGTTGCGTAAATGTGGGTGCATGTACATTTACAAAGGCAAGGTTTAACAATAGAATCGCTTTATTTTAATCGCAAAAAACATGTGACCCTTTATGGTTTTTTATTTTCAGTAAAACATACAGAAACTTAGAAAAAACTTACATCTAGTCACCCTTTTATTCCAAATTTGTGAAAGAACGACTACCATAATCACCACCAAATAAACTTTGACTTGCCATTTCAATACTTGCAGAACTATCATCAGACAACTGAGAGGTGAATGATGTGTAGTTCTGCAAGTGTTGACCTTGTGTGGGACGAAATGTATTGGCCTCACTTTGCAGAGGTGCCGTTGGACATTGTCTGTCCTGGCCGTCAGACACAACTGGTCTGGGGTTCTGTCCATTAAATAATTGGTAGAGACCAAGCATAACGGTTGGTACATGTGGAACGGGGTCTTTACCCTGGTAGATGTTTAGAAGTCCATAAAGAACTGGCATTAATGCGTCGTAACGCTCAGGTGGCATCTTTCTTAAGCAGCACGCAACATGTGCTCCAACGTGATCAAACTCATCATCATTGCCGGCCTTCTGCAAAAATGTGAGTGCCTCATTCGCAAAGGATGGGACATTGCCGCGCCCAGCATTGCTTCGGGGTACACGTCTGCCACTCGTTGGTAATCTGGGTGTTGGAGAGCCCGTCTGAAAATAAGAAGTGCGAGTTGCACTTGAGGCAGAATTATCACTGAATGTGGCAGTTGCTCCCAATTCTTGACCTTCAACATCCGGAGTGGATGTTCCCGAGGAGGAAACGCCTATGCTAACATCATGGATTGAGGGGGTCCCAGGTTCCGTAGCAATCTGCCCACTCTCGGCTCCATGTTCTTCAGATGAACGAGGCGTAGGAGGAGGAGGAATGTTCCCTTGAGTTCTACACATTTAAAAAAATAGTTACACAAATATTAAGATGACATAGTTTACCTTGTGAAAAATACAAACCTCAATTTTACCAAACTCTTTAAAAATATAGACTACTGTCTAAGGTGTTGTAACAGCGCTTGAATAGTGTTATAAAATGCTCTTTACCACAAAACAGCCTGAGTACGAAGGGAGGAATGCTATGTTGAGCGTGCTGACAGTCACTTCAGGGTAAGTTCAATGATCAAGGGGTGCCTGCATACACGGTGGCTCTGCCGGTCAATGAGGGGGCTGCCATTATCGCATAGTGAACGTCTCACTGTGGCGCTGTGATGGGCAGAGTGAGGCGTGCATATGCCAGTAGCCGCACCATGTGACGTGGCGCTGAATCTGCAACCCCCACCCATACCTATCTCCACCATCCTCGTCCAGGCCCATGCAAACACACAAAGACACATTTCCATGACCACAACGGCTTGTAAGCCGAGTATGGTACTTTTCTGTCCACATTTGTGGACGAACGATTCAATAGTGTTTTACCCAACTATATATGGTATTTTTTCTGAATTTATGCCAAAAATACTTACGGACGCAAATTTCTACCGGTGAGAGTAAATTGTAGCTCATGGTAGTAAGGGCATTTCCTGGCAGGCGGTGCAGACCCACTTTTCTCACATTTTGTGTTGAATTTTTGGAAAGCATCTCTGACCGATTTCCATCGGCTTTTTAGGTCTTTTTCTAGCACCAAAAAATAAACCAAAAAATTTAGTTCTGTATTGAAAAACAATTGTTCATTTACATGATTATGTGAAATAGGTCATTTACCTATTTTAGTTTGAAGATCACGATCAGCCTCTGGGAATAGTGGGTAAAGTTCACGGCACAGGGAGTTCCACGACTGCGCCTTCAGGATCCTGTCACTGTAGGATTCACATCCCTGGTCCCATATCTCTGGCCGGGCTTCGATCTAAAAGTCCACAACAAAGATGATTACTTCAATATGCGTCCCCATGGATACATTGCAGCCCACCAGCATATTATACACTCCATCTCTCCCCATGGATACATTGCAGCCCACCAGCTAATACACTCCATCTCTCCCCATGGATACATTGCAGCCCACCAGCATATTATACACTCCATCTCTCCCCATGGATACATTGCAGCCCACCAGCATATTATACACTCCATCTCTCCCCATGGATACATTGCAGCCCACCAGCATATTATACACTCCATCTCTCCCCCTGGATACATTGCAGCCCACCAGCATATTATACACTCCATCTCTCCCCATGGATACATTGCAGCCCACCAGCATATTATACACTCCATCTCTCCCCATGGATACATTGCAGCCCACCAGCATATTATACACTCCATCTCTCCCCATGGATACATTGCAGCCCACCAGCATATTATACACTCCATCTCTCCCCTGGATACATTGCAGCCCACCAGCATATTATACACTCCATCTCTCCCCATGGATACATTGCAGCCCACCAGCATATTATACACTCCATCTCTCCCCCTGGATACATTGCAGCCCACCAGCATATTATACACTCCATCTCTCCCCATGGATACATTGCAGCCCACCAGCATATTATACACTCCATCTCTCCCCATGGATACATTGCAGCCCACCAGCATATTATACACTCCATCTCTCCCCATGGATACATTGCAGCCCACCAGCATATTATACACTCCATCTCTCCCCATGGATACATTGCAGCCCACCAGCTAATACACTCCATCTCTCCCCATGGATACATTGCAGCCCACCAGCATATTATACACTCCATCTCTCCCCATGGATACATTGCAGCCCACCAGCTAATACACTCCATCTCTCCCCATGGATACATTGCAGCCCACCAGCATATTATACACTCCATCTCTCCCCATGGATACATTGCAGCCCACCACCATTACCAGAAGCAGAAGACGGGGCACTGGGATCTCCATCCGGCGATACCACCCATGTTGCTTGCTTCTGTTTTTCTTCCTTCTTCCTGTCTCTGGACCTCCCACTTTTCTGCTTGTACAGGCGGATGGGCGTTTAGCGGCGGTTTACAGGCGGCTGTGCACAGCCCCATTGCTTATGCTGCATGACTTTTCTGCCACTGAACGCTGCTAAACCTGGCGGTAAAAGGATCATGTTGGATGCCGCTATTCCGCCATAAATCCGCTCATCCGCCGGCGAAACCGACAGTCAAAACCGACACTGTGTGCACAGCGTTTTCAAAATCCCATAGGTTTACATGAAAGCTCATATGCTGCTTACGATTTACATAAATTTGCATAAAAATGCTGCTAATCCGCCGGCGAATTTCGCTGAAAAACCGACACTAATCCTCCCAGTGTGCACATACACCTATCCTCTTGTAAAGAGAGGAGTCAAGAGGCCTCCATACACATCAGATGATCGGCCGGTTTGGTTAACTTTCTACTTATTTGTATAGAGGCCTTTATAGGAACAGAATGACAACTCAAACCAAGCCAAGGCGTTCAGTGCATCAAGACATGTTCAGTTATTTAAATACATCCTCCCTCCAGTTTGTTTTATCCGCTATCCAGCCCCATCCCCACCCCATCTTCTTTGATAGACAGCTATGGCCATGTTCACACATCTGCTCTGCTAGTATTTAGTGGGTCTTCGCTTGATACTTAGCTTTTTTCAGTGAAGCAGAGATGCGTGAGCACCGCTGCTTCCTGGTAACGCAGCCCATGGTTACCCGATGTTGATCGTGGTAACCACTTCACACACAAGGCTTGCCTAGTGTCCGCTTTCCCAGAGCGGACAGGGACACGCTGCTAGCAGCGTTTCCCTGTCCAGTTGGCTTAAGCGGACACTGGACAGCCTTGTGTGTGAAGTGGTTACCACGATCAACATCGGGTAACCATGGGCTGTGTCGCCAGGAAGCGGCGGTGCTCACGCATCTCCGCTTCACTGAAAAAAGCTAAGTATTTAGCGGAGACCCACTAAATACTAGCAGAGGAGATGTGTGAACATGGCCTATGGCTACATAGAGCCAGAGAAAGGCAGAGAAAAATAGAAAACAAGCAGGTGGGAAGGTGCACCCAAATGTTTGGCCACGTCTTGATGTTCCAATCGCCTGTACTTGGTTTGAACAGTCATTTTTTGCTTACAGTCAGAGACAATACACATAAGATTAAAATTGTCTAGCATGTGCTTGATCAACCATAAGTAGGTTTATTTGTATGAAATATTCGGCCATTAACATGCAGAATTAAATCAGCAGATCAAGGATATATTATTTTTTTTTAATGTGCACACAATTTTGCATTTGATCGGTCTCAGGAATAGTTGTTTATGGCAAAAAAGTCAAGTGGCAGCTGAGAACAGTCATAGAGATACCACTCGACAGGTCACTGTTCTGTTCTGGCAGACAGACATTAATGTGGACAATTGTGCTTCAACCAAACAGATCATAACGGCTATTTCTGTGGGTTTTTGCGCAAGTAAATAGTCTACTTTATAAAACCCCTAACTTTTCTTATTATTATTATTATTATTAATAATTTAGCGAGCACCATTGATTCCATGGTGCTGTACATGAGAAAGGGATACATACAGACAAGTTAAAAATAAAATGAACAAACTAACAGTGACAGACCGATACAGAGGGGAGAGAGGACCCTGCCCTTGTGGGCTTACATTCTACAGGGCAATGGGGAGAGAGACAGTAGGTTGGGTCTGCTCTGGTGGAGCGCCAGATCAGATGGTGTTGGAGCGTCGGGTCCGATGGTGGTGGAGCGCCGGGTCCAGTGGTGGTGGGGCACCAGGTATTTAACGGCCTTCTCATCGATTTCAAGCCATGGTGACTTGATGGATGAACGCTCTGTAGGAAGATCGATTTTGTGAAGTATAGATAGGTCCACCAGGATCTTCTCCTAGCCTAAATAAGTCCACCACGGTCTACTCCAAGCCTACATAGATCCACCAGTTTCTTCTTCAAGCCTTGATGGGTCCTGTTTAAATCTCTTTATTGTGATAATTGAACAACAAAGTGTTAAAGAAAGTAGTAATACATTCATTTACCATTAAAAAATGGGAATAACAATCAGTTGATAGTATGTCACTAGCGAGATACACATAAAAGAGAAACGTAGAAAAAGGGGAGGAAAGGAAAAATAAAGGATAAGTATCAAAGGAGAGGAAAGGAGAAGGAAAAGTGCGCCATAAATTAAGCTGAAAGGGGGAAAAGGCAGGAGTAAGGAAAAAAAGGGGGAAGAGGGAGAGCAGAATAAAGGGGTCAATAAAAGGTTGTATCAACCCAAGCTATATACACTGACACTGTGGATTACATCTGTAAAGATGATAATAAGAAAGAGCAATCCCCTTAATCAGATACAATCTATAAAGAGGAATAAAGGCAGATAAAGTATGTTATATGATACTATAAACGAGCAAACATACATACTACTCAGGAAAGAAGACTAATCTATCAATCAATATCAAATGTCAATCTTGGTAAATGCCGCTGTTATCTTAATAATTACAATCCATCGGGTTGCTGGTCTTCCTCTTCACCTTTTTCCTTCTATTCTTCCAACCATGATGTCCTTCTCCAGTGATTTCACTCTTTGTATGATGTATAGACAAGTCATAGCTTGGTGATCTTTGCTTCCAGTGACATGTCTGACTTGATTTGTTCCAGAATTGATTTGTTGGTTCTTCTTCCCATCCATGGTATTGATAACATCCTTCTCCAGCTCCACATTTCAAAGGCAATGTTTCTTCTTCTGTCTTGTCACATAAACAATGGAAATATAAACAGGCTATAAACACTTACTAGATCTAGTCCAGAGGTAAACCTTTCAAGATTTCCTGGTCGCCATGCACCAGCCCAGAAAGAGAATATCACATAATTAATACTCCTAACCTTAGCGGGATCTATGCCTGCTAATTACTATTCCCCGATAGTGCCTTCCCCCCGAAAGACGTGACCAATTATCCAGCCTCTAAACCAGACCTATTCCCCGCTGCTGTAACAAAGGTTCTTTTTTATTTAAACACATATATATATATATATATATATATATATATATATATATATATATATATATACATATATATATATATATATATATATATATATATATATATACTAGCTGTAGAGCCCAGCTTTGCCTGGTCATAGTCTGCTGAGACGTGTCTGCTGCCAAAGTGTCTGATCGAAAGTGTCTAGATATGAAATAGACCTGAACTGATATGAAGCAACTGGGCTCCATCATCCACCCTGTATCATAGTTCATCTGCACTCCTCTGACCATCACTTAATCATCATGTTGTTTCTGTGTTTCTCTACAGGTATGTTTGACTGTATGGACCAGCACCCAACTTTAATGCTTTTCTGATATATTTTGTCTGCTGAAAATATCTGGGGTATGTTTGACTGTATGGACCAGCACCCAACTTTAATGTTGTTCTGATATATTTTGTCTGCTGAAAATATCTGAGGTATGTTTGACTGTATGGACCAGCACCCAACTTTAATGTTGTTCTGAAATATTTTGTCTGCTGAAAATATCTAATTCTAGCATCAATGTAACTGTCCTTCTCCCTTCCCCCCCCCAATGCCTGTTTATGATCCTTTGTTCAAATATGCCTGTGAGTGACCATTTGGTACAGGCTTGCCTGGTCATGGGTTAATGGACTCCAGTTCCCTTCCCCTTTCTCCACACCTGAAATCAGTGTTTCTGAGCATATTAGGAGCTTTCCCTAGTCTGCTGAGATGTGTCTGCTGCCAAAGTGTCTGATCGAAAGTGTCTAGATATGAAATACTGTATAAAGGGGGAGACAAGAGGCGCAATAGTGCCCTATCACTAGTGACACACTGAGTATATCAATAGGTATACACTCACCTGGTCCAGTTGTATGACCCACAACTGGTTTATAAGCCTTCAGTTAATAGCTGCTGTAGGACCTCCACCAGCCACTCGTACGTGGAAAAATGCTCATACATAGGGAAGATGGTGTGTCACGGTCCGCGCTGCTGTCTCAGTGGGATCTCAAGGGATGGATGTTTCCAAGAAGTCACAAGGAAGGCAAGGTTCCAAAGCAAAGATCTCCTTTATTCACCAACGCGCTTCGGCGCCTCTCCTGGCACCTTCATCAGGGTATCCTGATGAAGGTGCCAGGAGAGGCGCCGAAACGCGTTGATGAATAAAGGAGATCTTTGCTTTGAAACCATTGCCTTCCTTGTGACTTCTTTGAGACATTCATCCCTTGGGATCCCACTGAGACAGCAGCGCGGACCGTGACACACCATCTTCCCTATATATGAGTAGATATGAAATAGACCTGAAATGGACCGGAATTGACTGGGATAGACTGGAAGGTAATGACAGAGAGCCACTCACAGAATGTCTATACTGTAACTCTATTCTCTACTAATCATAACCTGCTCCTGTCTGGTGATATCTCTCCCAACCCTGGCCCGCCCTCTAACTTCAACCCCTCTCTCACCACACATAGAAACTCCACTAACCTTATTACCATCACTTGCACTCCTTCATCTCCCTCTTTTAACTGCGCTCTCTGGAATCCACGATCTGAATGCAACAAACTTCCCTTCATTCACAATGACTTCCTTACCAACTTTGTTACCCTGCTGGCCCTCACAGAAACCTGGATCAAGGATTCAGACACTGCTTCCCCTGCTGCTATTTCTCATGGCGGCCTACATTTCTCTCATTCCCCTAGACCTGGGAACAGACATGGTGGTGGAGTTGGTCTCCTCCTGTCCCCACAATGTACTTTCCAGGTCATTCCCCCAGCCCCACCAATCTCATTCCCTTCTTTTGAGGTCCACACCATTAGGCTATTCCATCCCCTCCCCCTCAAAGTAGCAGTGGCATACCGCCCTCCAGGGTCACCGACCGAGTTCCTCGACCATTTCTCCACGTGGCTGCAGCATTTAATTTCCTCAGAATTACCAACCATTATTCTGGGAGACTTTAACATTCCCATAAACAGCCCCATCTCCCCATCTGCATCTCAGCTCCTATCTCTAACCACCTCTCTTGGCCTCTCACAGCTCTCAACCTCTGAGACACACAAAGATGGTAACACCCTTGGCCTGGTCTTTACCCAGCTCTGCTCTACCTCCTCCTTAGATAACTCACCTCTTCTCTCCGACCACAACATTCTCTCCTTCTCACCCACTAACCCTCGATCACCACAGCCCAATCCTACCTATCACACATCCAGAAATCTACAGGCCATTAACCCTCATGCACTCACAGATTCTCTCATCTCATCACTGTCCCCAATCTCTTCAATCTCCTGTCCAGATCAGGCAGTAAACCACTACAATGACACTCTCAGAAGCTCCCTGGACCAAGTAGCGCCCCTCATCCTCAGAACCTCCAAACATAGAACAAAACAGCCTTGACTCACATCACAAATTCGATTCCTGCAGCGATGCTGTAGGAGTGCTGAATGCCTATGTAGGAAACCTCGCTAACCAGGAGACTTTATCCATTATAAATTCATGCTCAAAACTTACAACTCTACCCTTCACCTCAAATTCGGCGATTCTTGCCAAACAAACCTACTTCACCACCCTGGTCTCCTCTCTATCCAACAATCCAAAAAAACTCTTTGACACCTTTCACTCTCTCCTCAGTCCTAAAGTGCTGATGACCTGGCTTCTTACTTTATGAAAAAATAGACAACATTTGACAGGAAATCAGCTCCAACCCTCCAAGCGCTGCCACTCCCATTCTTCCCCACATCCCCTCTGGTTCACTCTCCACATTTGACCCAGTCACAGAAGAAGAAGTCTCCAGGCTGCTCTTCCTCTTGTCCCACTACATGCACTACTGACCCCATTCCCTCACACCTACTCCAGTCCCCTCTCCAGTCATCACCACTCATCTAACACAAATCTTCAATCTCTCCCTCTTTTCTGGCATCTTCCCCTCCTCCTTCAAACACTCGATCATTACTCCATTATTAAAGAAAACTTCTCTCGACCCATCCTGCACAAATAACTACAGACCAATGTCCAATCTTCCCTTCATCTCTAAACTCCTGGAGCACCTGGTCTACTCCCGCCTCACCCATTACCTCTCCACTTACTTTCTTCTAGATCCATTACAGTCTGGTTTCCACCCCCTTCACTCTACAGAAACCGCCCTCATCAAAGTGACCAATGACCTTCTGACGGCAAAACGTAATGGTGACCACTCTCTGCTTATTCTCCTTGACCTCTCTGCAGCTTTTGACACTGTTGACCACCATCTCCTACTCTCCATGCTGAATTCCATTGGCATAAAGGACACGTCTCTATCCTGGCTCTCCTCCTATCTTTTTGACCGCTCTTTCAGTGTATCATTCACTGGCTCCACTTCCTCCCCTCTTCCTCTCACTATTGGGGTCCCTCAGGGCTCAGTCCTTGGCCCTCTTCTCTCTCTACACAGCCCTGATTGGACACACCATCAGCAGATTTTTCTCTTCGAGTACCATCTTTATGTTGATGACACACAATTATACATTTCAGCCCTGACCTTACCCCTGCGGTATTAAAGAACACCAATGACTGTCTAGCTGCAGTTTCCAACACCAAGTCTGCTCTCTATTTGAAACTAAACCTTTCCAAAACTGAACTCCTTCTGCTTTTGTTTGACACCAATCTCTCCTTCTCCTCCCACATACAATCTCTCGTCCGCTCCTGTCGCTTATACCTGAAGACTATCTCTAGAGTCCGCCCCTTTCTCACCATGGAAACAACAAAAACCCTCACCGTGACCCTAATCCATTCCCGCCTTGACTACTGCAATTCTCTATTAAGTGGCCTCCCCCTCACCAGACTTTCTCCTCTCCAGTCCATCCTTAATGCAGCAGCCATGATCACCCATCTGGCCAATCGTTACTCAGATGCCTCTGCTCTGTGCCAGTCATTGCACTGGCTGCCTGTACACTACAGGATCAAATTCAAATTGCTTGTTCTCACCCACAAAGCTCTTCACAGTGCCCCCACTTCCCCTACATCTCCTCCCTCATCTCTGTCTATCACCCCACCTGTTCTCTACGTTCTTCGACTAACATCTGCACTAATCCGATACTCCCACTGCCGGCTCAAAGACTTCTCCCGAGCTGCACCAATCCTCTGCAATGCTCTACCGCAAGAAATCAGTAGTATCCACAACTTCATGGCTTCAGATGATCCCTAAAAACACATCTTTTTAAGGCAGCCTATCATACTCCCTAATAGAAGTCCTTTGCACTGTAGAATAGGGAATGGGCTATCTCTCTTAACATTACTCTTCTACAAACTCCACCAAACCAAAAAGGTCTACACAGATGGTCTGATGACCATCCATGTAAGCTTAGTTCTATGCCCCATTTCTTCAAGATGCCTGGACCATGAGTGCAATAAGCCCCTGTACCTTGTGCTACCCCT
>JARQOC010000001.1:582022617-582083859 GCA_033576535.1 Allobates femoralis
CCATTATCCACCACCTACCACCCCCTCCCTGCACTTTTTGTAAATGGAACCGGGATCAAAGGAGATTAATAGCACCATATGGGTGCAATTTTTACTTCTCACTATGATGTCTACAGTTATGAAGCAGTGGGGCTATGTGGAGGGGGTGGCGCTATAAGGCTATATATTTCAGTTTTTCTTTTTTAATAAATTTGCACAAATGTCTACATTTCTGTTTTTCTCAGTCAAGCTGGGGAGCAGAGTGTAAATTAATGAGAAAAAAATAATTCTTTTGAATTTACCAAATGGCTGCAATGAAACAAAAAGTGAAATCCTTTCTGTAACCGCTGTATACTGTGGGTCACTAGTCTTTAGTTGTAGTTCTCTTACTGTAGTTTTGCCCTAATCAAGTCTATGTTGCAAAGCAAAAAGTCTTATTTGTCCTGCAGAATGGAGCGGAGAGATGAAATTCCATTCAGGTTATGAATAAAACATGGGAGGAAAGCTGTATGTTCAGGAAATACCAAATGAAATATTGTACAAGGTTTATCTCTTTTTCATCTTTCATAATAAAAGTCTTGCTTCAGACCCAAGATTGCACAAAATGCTATGGTACTTATTTTACTAACTTAGGCTAGGGTCACACTTGAGGGCTGAATGTGATTTTCTATGCATTTTTCATACTTGTCTTTTGTGAAAAACGCATGGAAAAACGCCCCCCATAGGCCCCAATACAAAAAACGCATGCCCCAATGCCAAAAACGCATGTCTAAAGTGCCATGTGTTTTTTTGGATGCGTTTTTGGCTCAGCACCAAAAAATGCACCATGTGTCTTTTGGTGCTTTTTCAAAAACGCATGCGTTTTTGTAACATGGGGCCCTATAGGAAATGCATGCGAAAATGCATGGCACTAAATGGTACCATGCGTTTTCGCATGCGTTTTTGCTTGCGTTTTTTAAGGCTGCTTCAGAGCTAAAAGCAAAAACGCAGCCCAAAAACGCAGGCTGCCAAAAGCAACCTTAAAAAACGCATGCAAGGGTGACCCTAGCCTTATATTGTTTCATGGTGTTCGGTAGAGCTTTACAGACGTCATCACCACGGTCCCCAATGGGCTTCACTATCTATGTTCCCTATCAGGAAGTCTTTGTAGTGTGGGAGAAAATCAGAGAACTCTGAGGAAACCCACACAAACACGGGGAGAACATACAAACTCTTTGAGAACTTGTAGATATTATCCTTGGTGGGGTTTAACCCAGGACCCCAACGCTGAAAAGCAACAGTGCGAACAATTGAGCCATCGTGATAAGATTTTGGCTTTGAAAGTTCCTACTTGTGGTTCTCATTCACACCAGGGGAGCCTATTCCACTTGATATAAAATATATGAACTGCAATTACTGACATGGACAAGAATGGAGCTGATTTTTGAAGAAAGCAATCATGTGTTTGTACAACCATTTGCACTTACATTGTTATTCCAGACTAATTCTGCGAGCTTGGCCACCAGTTGAGTCAGCCAAAGGTTTGTATTTTGGACAGAAATGTAAATAGGCTAGGGTCACAGTAGCGTCAGGAGACTGGTAACCATAGGAATATATAGGCAGCCTGAACACAACGTTATAGCACGTTAACACTGGCACTCAGGCTGCAGAATTCTAAATTTTAGATGGAACCGTCAGCCAAAAGGCTGATGCTACTCTGACCCAAGCCTCAGACTGAACATGAATAAATTACTTAGGGCTCTTTAAAATATCCGTGCAACACGGTTCGTGTACAGACCAGAAAGCACAACCTGGCCCATAATCTCCTGATTCGAGTGTCACAGTATACTTATATACAGTATAGTATACAATAAATGACGCTGTCACATTCTGATTGGTAGAGAGTCGACCCAGACAGTGCATTCTGGTCTGTGCATGGATATCTAAAAGATCATTTAATTGTGGCACCCCTGCGGGGAATTGCCACAGGATCCACCGGTGCAGGGAGGGATGTACACCTTGGCAAACACGGCACACAACACCTTCCACAACAGGCCTGAAAGGGAAGTTCCACTGACTGCCCTTAAGCCAGATCCCCTATAAAGAGCCAGGCCTGAGGGGAGTAGTCAGTTAGTCCCAGAGAGACAGCAAAGAAGAAGGTACAGGAAAGAACTGGATACTGGGACCAAGCCAGGCCCAGAACCAGGAAGCCTGGCCAAGCTGTGCAGCGCCCTAGAGAGAGGGACGGAGGCCAGTGGGAGAACTAGGAAAACAGAAGAAGGGAACTTAGCTGTGAACCCTTTAGCTCACCTGGACACCAGAGTCCGAAACTGCTATTAATTCAGTGGTAGTAGAGAAAGCCCGGACAGATCAGGAGGATTTAGTCCCCCTGGAGCTCAGGAAAACTTATACTTCAAGCTTGATCAAGCATAGGACCTGGGACTCAAGCAGAAGATAGGGATCCCCCACAGAAAAGTCCTCACTGTCGGTTGTGGAATAGCATACTGAGAGAGGAAGAGAAAGAGCGGCAGGTTCAGCTCCAGGCAGAACTTACCCCAATTACCGCACACACAAATAGAGGAGGCCTCACAACTCTCCAAGGTGGACGTCCCAAACTGCACCGATAACTTGGTTACCCTCCTGGACCGTGCCTGTTACCGGACATCAGTAAAAAGGTACCGAATAGAGACTATTGTATGTGTGTGCCTGCTTCACCGCCGCTGCCTGCAGCGTTCACAGCAGAACCGCTACTCTCCTCATCCACCCCGCTGCCCTGAGGTAAAGCTCCACCTGTGGGAGCTGTACTACCAAAGCTGCATTTCCTTCACCTCAGCAGCCGGCCGCAGCGCTGGTAATACTGTTACCAGGTACCACAGGTGGCATCACGTTACAATTCCCCCATCATCATCACCCCTGCCTGCCATTGAGGGTCCAGGGTACGGAACCGGGAACTGACCAGCCGTGATCCCCACTGAAGTAACTACCTGTCCCGGTATCCGAGTACCCCCTACCCTGTCGACCGACTCATAATCTCATTTTAATTGTGGAATGCCGAGTTCTAAGTTATTGATCTAGATACAGAGTTGAATCCTCATCGTGCACCAAAGAACCAGGAGTGCTGTATAGCCAACATATCTACCTACTGGCTACTATGGAAGTTATTGATTGAGCATGAACAAGAGAGAATTGGGGTTGACATTGGTGGCACAGAGTAAATTTATATTAACAGGGCAGTCTGGGTTAATATAGAAATGTTTTTTTGTGGGATCTCCAACACTTAGCCAAAACAGAGAGAGGACACAAAGAAAGTCTGCCTCCCAGGAGGATCCAATCTGTGCATTACAGATAAATATAACTTATTGATTTCAATTGGCTTCATGAATTACTTTATTTTCAATCAGGTTTCCAAACAGATTACAGGTGATTGATTGATGTATGGTACTCATAAAAAATTAATTGACATCTGAGGGTATTGGAACAATTATGCTCATGACACTGTAATCAAACACTGATCCAAATCATTTGAATGAGTGAATCGGAGCACACTGTCAGTAGAAGTAGAAGAACAAAATGTCTCCATCTTCTCCATTATGTGAGTCCACAGAAATCAGACTGCACTCAGATGACGCCCGAGTGCAGTCCAATGATTTACTTGTACCCATTGATTTGAATGGGTGAGTTTCGTCCGATTTCCTTATCCAATCACTGACAGATTCTCTTAGTGATAAAAATCAGGGATCAGCACTGCCCCATTGAACAGCATTGGACTAAGTGCAATACGAAAAAAAAACAGCACTCGTCCAATGTATATCGTTGTGTGAGTCAGCTCTTAAGCTACTTGGCTCTCTTATTTAGGGTCACCATTGCTGTTTGTTAGCTTGCCCACCTAAGGATGCTATTATAGCGCTCAAAAAATGAACCAAAAATTATAGTGTAACAGTCGTTTAAACATTGAACAATTAAACCAACAATTAAAGCGTAACTGCCGTTTAAATATTTATTTAATAATAATGTAGACAAATTGATTTTAATAAACTTTCATATATACTTTATCAGAGCCATCTGGTGGAAAACCATTCATAAACCTTCCACAAGGTGTCCCATCTACACTGTTTGTGAAGCAGACACATGTTCATTCTCAGTCAGATCTGTTTTCACATTGAATATGACCACATAACCATATAAGGGAGGGGGCGGGGCTTACACAGTGTGTGAGCTCCTGACTGCATCTGGTGAGGAAGCAATGTATCAGATTATCTCAGATTACAGCACATTTGCTAAGCAATGTCAGTGTGAGAATCACTGCAAACTCCTCTTTCTTTGGCACAAGCTTGTGATCAGTTATCTGGCTCAACACAGCTCAGTCATGATATCTGTTAACCCCTTCTCTGTGGGCATATCACACTCCTCCCTATCAGCCTGCTCTCAAAAGCTGTGGATATACACACACAGTGCTGGCAGACACTGAGGGACGCTGGCTATGCCCACACAGCCATGATATACAGTTTTTAAAAGAGCACAGAAACATGTGAGAAAATAAGCTGTATGTCACAAAAAAGCATTATCTTAGCTGCTATATGATCCATCATTAACAACCAGTGTAGTATTGTTTGTTTTTTTCAATGAAATTACATTTACACTTAAATTTCTCTACATTCAGTAGTGCCAGTCACAGTAACACACAAGGGATAACCAAGCAGTGGAGCATTGTTGTCACACATTACCATCAGCAGACTATAAACTGGAAAGGAGGTCTACTGTTCGTGACAAGACCTATATATTGCAGTATTGATGACACATGTAGAAGTGTCCAAACCACTGGCTTTGTCTAGTAGATTAGTGCCAGTAAAATTGCAATATCATAGTGTCCACATGAGTGCCATGATAGATGCCATATCAAAATTCGAAAAATGTAGTCATCTATATTTAGTAGTGCCACCCAGAGTAGAGTTCATTAGTAGTGCCACCCGGAGTAGAGTTCATTAGTAGTGCCACCCGGAATAGAGTTCATTAGTAGTTCCACCCGGAGTAGAGTTCAATAGTAGTGCCAACCGGAGTAGAGTTCATTAGTAGTTCCACCCGGAGTAGAGTTCATTAGTAGTGCCACCCGGAGTAGAGTTCATTAGTAGTGCCACCCGGAGTAGAGTTCATTAGTAGTTCCACCCGGAGTAGAGTTCATTAGTAGTGCCACCCGGAGTAGAGTTCATTAGTAGTGCCACCCGGAATAGAGTTCATTAGTAGTGCCACCCGGAGTAGAGTTCAATAGTAGTGCCACCCGGAGTAGAGTTCATTAGTAGTTCCACCCGGAGTAGAGTTCATTAGTAGTGCCACCCGGAGTAGAGTTCATTAGTAGTTCCACCCGGAGTAGAGTTCATTAGTAGTTCCACCCGGAGTAGAGTTCAATAGTAGTGCCACCCGGAGTAGAGTTCATCAGTAGTGCCACCCGGAGTAGAGTTCAATAGTAGTGCCACCCGGAGTAGAGTTCATTAGTAGTTCCACCCGGAGTAGAGTTCATTAGTAGTGCCACCCGGAGTAGAGTTCATTAGTAGTGCCACCCGGAGTAGAGTTCATTAGTAGTTCCACCCGGAGTAGAGTTCATTAGTAGTGCCACCCGGAGTAGAGTTCATTAGTAGTGCCACCCGGAATAGAGTTCATTAGTAGTGCCACCCGGAGTAGAGTTCAATAGTAGTGCCACCCGGAGTAGAGTTCATTAGTAGTTCCACCCGGAGTAGAGTTCATTAGTAGTGCCACCCGGAGTAGAGTTCATTAGTAGTTCCACCCGGAGTAGAGTTCATTAGTAGTTCCACCCGGAGTAGAGTTCAATAGTAGTGCCACCCGGAGTAGAGTTCATCAGTAGTGCCACCCGGAGTAGAGTTCAATAGTAGTGCCACCCGGAGTAGAGTTCATTAGTAGTTCCACCCGGAGTAGAGTTCATTAGTAGTGCCACCCGGAGTAGAGTTCATTAGTAGTGCCACCCGGAGTAGAGTTCATTAGTAGTGCCACCCGGAGTACAGTTCATGGTAGTCCCATCCCAATAATCGTCCACTGCTGCCTCTTCTATAAATTTACAATATCTAGTAACACTACCGATCTGGCACTACACTTAGTGAGTAACTCAATTGGTTAGCAGATTACAGTCGTGGTTTACTTTGTTTAGTCTTCTGTTCAATTTAATTGTAGACATCATGAAACAATTTCCCTCAAGGTTTCTGGAAGGAGTCCGGTTTCCCAGATTTTGTCTCATCGTATTTATTATAAGTTGACACAGCCATGCGTAGGACATTGTGAGGATGTTATATATCCTCAGAGATGATAACTTTGCATTATATACTGTGGCAAGTGGTCACCCTGTAAAGATAATGTACAGTATATGGGTGCCAATGTCTTTGATGTTTAGTTGTTGTCATTTTTTGTTATTGTTGCCCTTAAACGAAATGTCTAAGATTGTCATGAAAGTCTGAAGTCACTATGTGTAATTTCAGGTTTGGATACCTTCCCAGTGTGTGTAGTGTGTGCAGGCAGGGTTCTCTGGCGCTGGTGGTGATGGGCGGTCATGTGACTGCTTGTATGGGATAGACATACATCCGGCCACATTCTGATTAGACGAGTGCGGCCTCAATCAATACGAGTGAACAGAGCAAGGCTGCGCATATCTAGAGAGGATGCAGCTGCAAAAATGCATATTAAATACAAGCGGTCACAGGACCGGCCACTCTCACCGCTGGCATCAGAGAATGTTCACAGTACGCACTGCAGACTCCTGTCAGGATTCACAAGTCTGCAGCCACGCAGAGACATGACAAACCTAGCAAACCCTTGAAATAAATGAAATTGTAGACATGACAGCCATGAATTATGTAATTTAAAGAGTGACCAGGTGAAATTTTCTCTCTTTACTGATTTCCAATTGTATTTGTGGCGCCCCTGCGGATCCAGTCTCCACAGAGGTACTGCACCCTGTTAGGGTGTAGTATCCCACTCACGGGTAAGGGGTGTACAGACTGGTACCGGTACACCCAGGCCATGCACTAGGAACGATTCAAGTGGGGCTGGGTGGTGAAGAGAGATAGTTAGAGGGAGCACTGGGGAAGGAGTGAGGTCAGGAAGAACACATGTAAATTATGTGGGACACGTGACAAGGGGTATAAATAGCATGGGAACCATCTAGAATGCAGGAGAACTACCATGAGCAGAAGAAGAGAGTTACCCAGCTGAGGGGAGGCAGTTGAACAGCTGGAGTGAGGCCTTAGTATACTAAGGTCGAGTTGGAGGGAAGCTAGAGAACATATGCTTGAGTAGTGTCTAGAGGACTAGCGCAAGAGAGAGCTTGTCCTGAGGCCGACCAAAGAGAGCAGAGAACACCCAAGTGGCTTCAGGAGAATGAGGGGGTCCCAGAGGCACGGGAAGTGAGCAATCCATCCGTGGGGCTCATATCCATTGTCAAGCGCAAGTGGTGGAGGGACTAGGCCGCGAGGGGCACTGGGATCCCCAAAAGACTAGCGGAGATTATCAAACAGGCTCAGCTAGCAACCCAGAGGCTGTGGCACTTCCATGGTGTCATAGCCGAACAATCGTACACATCTGCTGAAAAGGTGGCAACCATAGGGCTGAGGGGAGACACTGCAGGGAAACCTCTCAGAGAAGCCCACAGTCACTGGCTCAGAGCTCTGTGTGGCGAGGCGCAAGGCAGGAAGGGCGAGGCAAAACGCTGTCTGAGATGACCTGGAAAGGACATAGAAGACGTGCCAGTTATGTATCATCCTACTACCCGGGAGTTGCTGGATCCCTGCCTCCGAGAACACAGTCCTCAGTGGGCTGCTGCACTAAAGACTGAGTAAAGAACCAAAGACTGCAGCCCACTGTGTCTGTGAACTTTTTTAACGCGTCTAAAGCACCAGAAACACTACTACTAACTTACTAAGGTACCTTTGGCCCCACTAGGGTTCAGCCCTACCCGTAGAGGGCTTAAGAACATTGCTGCCTCCCAACCATCGATCGATAGGAGGACTGTCGAGCAGCGGCGGCCAGATATAGCCACAACCTGCGGGTGGCTCCACGTAAAAACACTAGTATCCCCAGGTCCAGTCATCCCTGTCCAGAATGAACCCTCTACACCAGATCCCTACCCCCAGGGCAGAGAGCCACCCACACCGAACTTTTAATAACATCGCCAGGGTCACGGAGCCGGTCTCGGTCCCTGTGATCGCTGTGAAGATGAAGCCTCAAGAAAGCCCAGTTCAGAGTATCGTAAGGCGCTGGAGGGGCATGTCATGTTTATATCACCAACATATTCGGCAGTGCTGTACACACTGTCAGACACACCTCTTCACCAAATTGGTAACGTCTTTAAAGGGAGACTGCCAGCACAATGACTGATCAAGCCAAGCAAAGGCACTTTGAACATCCTTGACCACATAGTTCAATGCATGTGGAAAGAAACATAATGTTCGCCAGGGCGAGCGTTAGAGACTGGACCGACTGGGCACCAATCTTGATCTGGAGGGGCTTGACTAAGTGGCTGTCACATCGCCATTGGACTCGGTAACTGGTGTTCCTGCCCCGGTCGCTGGGAGGCGCCGGATTCCTTCGGCTGATGGTGCCGGTAATAGGAGGGCCTTGTCCTTATATGGACCTGCTCCTTCGATGTCTGCCTCTGTCGCTGAGCGCCGCCGTGTTTCTCCTTGGGGTGATGTTGGTGGCAGAGGAACGGGCCCAGCAGAGGTGTCTGATAGGCGCAGCCTTCGTTCTTCTGTCAGAAGTGGGGTGGTTGGTGCCAGTCGTGCATCACCATCTTGCCTGGTACTAGGGGCGGTCCGGATGAGATCATCAGGCTGTGAGCTTCAGCCTATGGGAGGTAACCGCGCCCTTCAAATACATTGGAGCCTGTCTTGCAGGCCGCCAGATATAGTTTTGGTTCCCCAGTGATAGTGTGGGTTTAGTTTTGTCTCTGACCTCTGCCTGGATTTCTGACTCTGCTACAGCCTGTCGATTTTGTACCTCAGCTACCCTCTTGGTTTTTGACCTTGACCTTTGCCTGGATTTTCGACTCTGCTACAGCCTGACGATTTTGTGCCTTCGCTGCCCTCTCGGTTTTGACTCGGACTCCTGACGTTTTTCGGGTCCTGATTTTTCCCCTGGCGACCTTCCTGCTCTGCTGCTCATAATAGGCAGCTACCCCCTGGGCTCCACTGTAATTCCAGATCCCTGTATAGGGGTTAAGGGTCTCTGGGTTTCTCGGGGTGCTGCCTTACCAGCAGCTCAGCCTCACAGCGGATGGTCGTCACAGTGGCTACCCTGTCTTCACTTGAGCCTCTGATGGTGAGGTTAGACTTGTGCTGGTGAGTGCCTGCCAAGTGTCAGTCCAGGGGATCACGGCACCTTGACAGCTGACTCTGCAGGAGTTGGGAATGCAGGCAGGCACAGTTCAATTGTAGGTAGGTGCAGACATATGGCTGGTAAAGTTGGTGCTTAGGCATGGCAGCAGGGCTGGTTCAGCTGGCATAGACAGGTACTTGCAGATGTAGCGGGACTAGGAAACAGACACAGGTTAGGTAAATCATGGGACTCAGAAACAACAGGGGTAACAGGGACCTGACAACTAGCAGCATATCTCTAGGCATAGACCATGTTGCTCAGGCACATCCCATAGAGGACAAGTGCCTTAACTACTCTGTGCCTCTCAGCTATAAAGTGAGTTGCACTTCAAGGTAAGGCACACTGACCCTTAAAGAATATAGGATGTGTTGTGCACACAACCTAAGTGCGCTCCTGGGATACCTGTACGGCATGTCCCAGGAGCAGGAAGCAGGAGATGGACCTGGAGCAGATGGAGGAGGGAGTACACCATGAGCTCCAGTCTCCCTGCACTGGAGATGCCGGTGCCATGACGGGCGCCACAAGAAGGACCAGACATGTTTAATTCAGCACACCTAATCCTTGATTCCCATTCTATATAACTGCTAAAGAGGAGTCTGAAAGTAGATTATTTTCTTCTCCCTTTATGAGACACAGAGCAGAGTGTGCATGCTTAAGAGGTATATGGAAACAAAACCTGTTAGCCAAAAAGTTATGACAAGTTATAGAGTAGTTTAGGGGATGGCGTTGGGTCTTAGTATTCGTTGGTGAGACTGGATTGACAGTTATCACCCCGGCCGCCTCCTCAAACAAATGTTGAATTACCATCCCCTTTTTTGTACACAGACCCTTTAGATGTTCTTGTCAGCAAAGGAACTTTACTTGATGTTGCAAAAAACTGGGAATTCTCATGCATGTTGCTGGCACTACTTTTTTCCAAGATGGGATTTCAATAGCAACGGTCACTATAAATTTATCGGCCCGCTGCTTCCCTTGCACTTGGGCTTCTGAAGTTACTGTACATTCAAGCCTTTCATCCCAACTTTTTGCCCCACAAGGATTTAGCATAAGCTATTGGAATGGCCAACAAAACAACACTTCACTGCTATACCTACACTGCCCACTCTCAAGAGCCTTTCGGCACATGAGAGGAGTCATTGAGTATTCACCAGTAGGAATTGGAAGCCACTCGGTAACTTATGGACTCAACCCCTGAGGGACGCAGTCAATGGCTGTCGCCATCCAGTTCTCCATTTCTTGTACCCTACATGTCCGATTCCCAAGTCTGTCCAAAGGTCTGGTTAAATTAACTTCTTGGCCATCTACTCATCATGCCTCCCAGAGGTGCATATTCTGTTACTTCACTTTGTTTCTCCCTCCCCAACTTGCAAACCCTTTTTGTTTCCCATAACTCCACCCTTGAGGGGTATACAAAACCCATAACCACAATTAACTCTTACTAACCCAGGAACACCGGGAAAGTGGTCAACCACACAAAGGCCACCAAGTGGCCACATTAAACATTCCAAACATATTTTCTAGTAAAATAATGGAAAACATCTACAAGGTACGATATCCTTCAGGATGGGGGTGGCAGAGCCCTAGACCCAAACAGTGAATAAAGCCACTGATGAGCAGCTTTAATATCAGATCTTCTGTCTAGTATTATAATATTATATTGTCCCATTTGATCCAAGCTTGAACCTGAATTGAACTTATAAAATAAAAAAAACCCTGGAAAAAGACATAATAGTAAAGTTAACATTTTGCCCTTTTTGATTACTAGGAATGTTTTTTGTTTGTTTTTGATAAGGGGTCAGCAAAAAAAAAATCTATGCCAATATTGAACTAGCGCTCTTACGTCTGCTCTAAACTTGGTATGGTGTGTTGTAGCCAATGTTTTGTTTTGTGTTTTTGGCCATGGACAAATGAAAGTTTTGTTTTTAGGATAAGGGAATATGTATGTGATATATTACTACAGAGTTGTAGATGGTTACAGTTTGGCCTCCATAGAAGTCTATGGTTCTTTGCTATATTTTCTATGTCTTATGCCGAAGTTTCATTTTTTCAGTTGATTCACATTAGATTCAAGGTCTTAGGGTGCTTTCACATCAGCGTTTTTCGTAATTCGCGGCAGATGCGGTGAAAAAACCGCATCTGCCGCGTTTGCCGCATAACGGTTCCACTTGCGGCACGGTTGCGTTTTTTTCCATAGGAAGTATAGGGGGACTTGCGGCAGATGCGGCAAGTGCGGTTTTGCACTTGCGGCAGGTGCGGCAGCGAAAAAAACCGCGGTCAGCCGCGGTTTTTTTCGCTGCCGCACCTGCCGCAAGTGCAAAACCGCACTTGCCGCATCTGCCGCAAGTCCCCCTATACTTCCTATGGAAAAAACCGCAACCGTGCCGCAAGTGGAACCGTTATGCGGCAAACGCGGCAGATGCGGTTTTTTCACCGCGTCTGCCGCGAATTACGAAAAACGCTGATGTGAAAGGGCCCTTAGGCCTTCTGCTCTCAGACATGTCCTGGATCTTTATTTTATACATTAGTGCACATATAAATGATCGGATGGTCTCATCAAAGTGACAGGTTTGGCTGAACGTTATCTCATTTTTATGGTTACCTTTAGGGTATGGGTGCATGGAGTTTTTATTTTTAGTTTCTTGGAGTGGGGTTCACTTAAAAAATCTAAATAAATAATTAAAACATGCTGTAAACTCTTAAGGCAAAATCACTTACTGTTGTGTTCAAAATGATAGCAGAGTGTTCAAAAACATGAGTAAAGCCCTTCCTGCATTGGGAACATTGCACCCTGTTTTCTAAATCAAAACATGGAGAGAAACTCAAAATATGTACTCTTCTTTTTTTAGGATTTAGCTTCTTGTGAATCACTAAACTAATATTTAATTATATACAGTAATCACAATTTTTTAGAACTGGTTCACAACTATGTTGCATAGAGTTAACCAACTTCTGGTATTAGTCAACTGTTATTCCAGCCCAGGATGCTTTGACAACATCCCACAATTTATTTGCTGGCTTTGCCACAGAAATGGCATTTTTGATGTCACCTCACAAGTGTTCTATCAGATTGGGCTGGCCACTCCATAACCTCAATTTTGTTGGACTGGAAGCAATACGTTTAACTGTTTAATGTCTTTGGAAAACAGGATTGATTAAAGCAGGGGTGGGGAACTCCAGTCTCCAAGGGCCACAAACAGTGTGTTTTCAGGATTTCCTTAGCACAGGTTATAATATAGTCACCTGCACTGATAATGATTCCAACTGATGTGCAATGCTAAGGAAATCCTGAAAGCCTGCACTGCTTGCGGCCCCTGAGGCCTGGAGTTTACCACATGTGGCTGGCATCCACATGCGAAACAAGTAGATGAGAAAATCCAGCAAAATGTTCTTCCATAAAAGGAAGCTTTATTAACAATTCATAAAAACCATGTTAATAACATCATACGTCTATGCCTCCAAGGCCCCCGCCTTGCGTGTTTCGGAACGTTGAAGAACATAGTGCTGGATTTTCTCATCTACATGTATACTGTACATAGCCCTCCCTTATTGTGTAAATGGTGCAGGTTCATAAGAAAAATCCACAACAAAATGACTTTTTTAGTTATTCGTGAACATACCGTACCGTTTCGTCAAGACTTTTTGGTGGGGACAACACTATAATACTTTTTAACTTTTTACATTTTAATGACAAGGACATAAAATGTGAACATCCATTAGAGTGAAACATGGCGCCTCGCCTGTCAGGCCAACAGGATGTGTTTTGCTGTAAATTACTGTACATTTTGTGTGTCTGTGAGCGTGCAGCTGTTTTGTCTGCCCCGTGTGTGGATGTCCATGATTTAGTGATTTAGCTGTCTCTGGACGCATTTTTCTACCTCTACGTAATAAAAATAATATTCATTCTATCAGATTAAAACAAGCTGTAGAATATCTCCGCTGCGCCGGGTTTTAGTTGCTAATTAGAACATTCGGTGTCCCTTTACCTATAAGATTAACACCGGTAATTAAGTCGGATTCTCAAAGTACAGGGGTCATTATTCATCGTGTAAGTCTTGGGAGTATCTCATTTGCTTTTGGCTGACACTTGTGCGACTATTAATACCAGCTCAGCTCCGAGAACCTTAGATTCTGTTCATTCATCGTTCAAATTACTTTAAAGAAAGCTTTGATGTTTACAGCCAAAATATATTACTAGGAACTTTATATTATTTTTCTTTCTTACTTTTTTTTTCCTCTGGAAGAAGTTATAGATTTATTTAACACAGCCAGTCATGGGCAGTAGGAGTTGGCGTGTTTCTGGTCAGCACAACATACTCAAGTCCCAGACTGAAGAAATAACGTATTTTATTAAATGATTACCGATCCAGCACAAAACCTATTCTACATATTACAGCGTTTTGATTGAAGAAGAATCAAAAAAACGTAGTACCAAAAATATAAGCTCAGATGGTGCTGATGTTTTCACAGAACTCACAACATGGAGTCTATATCAGATTTCATGCAAATCGATTTGCATGACCTGGTTCATTTTTGATTATCCGGCCTGGTGCAATATCCCATATGCATCATGAACATACGGTATGTGTCACATGTTACATGTCAAGTTTGAGGCCAATGGACCGGAGTGCACCATCTTTAATTTATGCCCCTTAAACAAACCACACATAGATGTAAAACCACTGAGAAAGTAAATTAATACATTGATTATCTTGAGATGGGGTGTTCAGCAAGTGAACCGTCAGTTTTTGAAGTTGATGTATTTTTGTAAGGACTCTGGCTTCTCTGTTTACATTTTGTGCATTCTAGTTCTTTTTCAAAATGGCATCTGCTGCTTCGCTCTTTTTATGTGCCTTTCCCTGCCTTTATAAACCCTATGTTACCTTCTAGCCAATGCTCGAGTATTTAGTTGAATTACTGGCTTCCTACTTCCTATGATTCTCAAGTGAACCAAATCCATTTCCTGGGTCTGCAGTGCCTCTCCATCTTCCTCACTACTGCTCAGTGCCTCTCCGGCAAACCTGCTTCTGTGCCGTGTGTTTCAGACTAAGCTTTAATCTGCCTGCCCTGTGAAACATAAGCGATGTATGCCTGTAAGCTTTGCAGCTTTCCTGTTAATTTTATGTAGTTGTGGTTCCTCTGGACATTTGCTGGACTTTGCGGGACTTTCTTAAATTACACTGCACAGTTTAAGTTTAGGATATGTTCTTTTGACTACCTTTCCCAAGTCTTCCTGGGAATTAACTAATTCATAGACTGTTTTTGCATCTCATAATGTGAATTGCTTCTAAAGAGACTTTCTTGCTTGTTGCCTGTTTGATGAATTTGCTCACTTGCAGCATCTCATTATTAACTGCCACATGTGTTAAATACAGTTTGTTCACTTTTAAACTTGGTCTCAGTATGTCTGCGCTCTGAAGGCTACTAGATACCTGAGTAAATCCTTACAATACATTGCAATTTCAAGCAAAAACAGGCAAACTTAAGAATCTGAACTAATGGGGTAAATGTTGATGGCTGGACAGCTGGTCACAGCATCTCCAAACTGGTAGGAGGTGTGGTTTGTACCAGGTATATAGTGCAGTGATACGTTAAAGGATGGACAAGCAATGTACATACGACCAAGTGTTGGGTGCCCAGTTCTCATAGATGCATGTCGGGAGAAAAGGCTAACCCATCTGGTCACTTACCAGTTTTAATCAAAAAGTTAAAGATGCTTATAACAAAGAGGTGTCAAAATGTGCGACTTATAGATCTAAGTGCCCAAACTAATTCCTGTGAGCTGTGAGTAGGTACAATGAGCTTTTGAACATTAGAAATAAACCATAGAACACTGGAAGAAACTGGCCTGTTACCTTTTACTCTAGGAAATTCTCTGATATGAGACCTTTAGTGGTGGCATTCATATGGACGTTACTTTGTCACATACCATCTAATTAAACACCATTCAGACTTCATAGCAATGGTATTACCAAATGGCAGTGTCCTCTTCAAGCAGGAAAGTCCATGCAACACTGCAAAACATGTTCAGGAACAGTTTGAGATATCAAAGTGATGACCTGGCCTCAAAATGTTCAATATCTCAATCCAATATAATGCATTTTGTTGGATGTGTTGTAAAACCAAGTTCAACTCAATGAAGGCCCAAGTATCTTGGTGTCAGATTCAACAGGACACCTTAAAAGTGCTTCCAGGCTTATATTATTCAAGGCCTATGTGTGTGACCTGGTGGTATATGGGCTCTGCTTTGCAGAATAGGTTTTGTGAGGCACCAGGTAGCTCCCTGTGCTGGTGCACAATTGTTTTAGCATGGTGCCTCATCTTGAAGGTCTGGGACCCAGTATAAGATGCGTCATGATGTGGCAGTCTGCTTCATACAGCCTTATCAGAATTTTAAACTAAGAACCTTGTGTTGTGTTTTTGCTTAGGTGCAATAGATCAATTTATGTTTTAGATGTGCAGTCCATACTTCTTTTTATGGCTAAATGATGCCATAATGAAGGCCTATCCATTGGATGTATCAGATCAGTTGAGGTCCAACACCTGACACTGCAAACCACCGTTTTCAGCTCCAACAGTGGTCGAAGGAAAACAGTGAATACAGCCGAAAAGCCCAGGTCCGACCACTGTGTATTGACTGTTCCCGGGTACTGCCTTTCAGCTCCTAAATACTTCAGTAGGCTTAACACTATCTGTGGTGCCCCACTAAGAGTGCGTCACAAAAGGGTGCTGCACCCCTGAATGAAGGTGCCATATCCTTTGTTCTGGTAATTCGTAGGATAATCCTAAGGCTCCATCCACCACATGCAACACCTAGTATTAGAGGCCCAATTAGGCACCCGTTCCTAGGGTAACCGGTCCTGGTGGGAGGAGAGCTAGGGTATATAGCAGTGGGGAGGGTTGCAAGGAGTTAGACCAGGAAGTGAGAACAGAACAGTGCAGAAGTCAAGTCGTGACAGGAGAAAAGCCACAGAAAGGGGCTTCACAGGACCGTGCAGCACAGAGAGAGAGCAAAGTGAAAGCAACAGATGTAGCAGTTTTGGAGAAGTTGCAGAAGAGCACTGAGAAACTAACTGGGAAGGCACCTCAACCTGGTGACCCAGAAGAGAAAGAGAGGGGCAAAGTCAGAGCGGGTGATCCAAGACCCGAGCCCAGTCCAAAACCCGGAGTATCCGTTCCGACGTGGTCCAGCAGGTTCTTCCCTGAACCACAGAACCTGGAGTTGTCGCAGGCTTTACAGGAGCACGACCCACCAAATAACAACTACCGCAGCTTATACCAGGAGCACCCACCTAAGAGAGCCAGGGCCCGCGGAGGGAAGCGCACGCAGCGGTGACCCAGTCGAAGGCCCTCAGTGTTCCCATTGGGTATAGCAGAGCAGCGAAGGGAAGGGACAGTAAGAGATAGAGAAGGACATCTGTGGAGCCTTAGAAGGACACTACTCACCGCAGGAACCACCCGGTCCACTACCCGGCATTGAGAACTGTGTTACCCTGTATGCCATTGAACATCCGAGTAAATACCCGTTCAGAGGAGCAACGTGTCTGAGCCTTATTCCAGAACTGCAATTCGATTGCCTTGCTTTGCAGAAACAACCGAGCTGCCCTATTACTCCGTTGCAGCTTTCAACTCCGGGAACCCCGCTCGTCCTGTAGGGAGCGGTTCCACCTTGCTGCCGCCCATCACCCCGGAGGTCCAAGCAGCGCCGGTCGGTGCCATCACTAGGACCCTACAGGTGGCGTCACCAACTAAAACTTTATGTCCCTTTTTATTATTTTACTTTTTCCCCTTTTATTGACCACCGGGCCCACAGCCTCAGGCACTGAACTGTGACCTTCAGACTGTGCCTGAGACCGGAGAACCCCGGCCCACGGTGAGTCATATCCTTTAAAGGTGTGGTTCCCAAACTCCAGTCCTCACGGCCCCCAACACATCATGTTTTCAGGATTTCCTTAGTATTGCACAGGTGATGGTATGATGATCAAGGAATTACCTGGGCAATACTAAGATTATCCTAAAAACATGATCTGTTGGGGCCGTGAGGACTGGAGTTTGAGAACAGACCACTCCACTCCTAAAGGCAACAATTGGGGTTCTGTATTATGTAGTGTTCCCTAATGTCTTCTTCTCCATGTGGTTGACCAAGTATTGGTATTCCATTTAGGATTCCCCCAAATTAAGGTATGTCTCTAGTCTTCCAGGAGAAATAAAAAGTAAGGACTTTGTACATTAGTAGCATCTCTAAGTATAAGGTGGGTGTTAGCGTTAATAAATGTGAAGTTCTGCCTTGATCTCCATTTGTATTGGCACTAGAGTCTCTAGCATAAATCCTATAAGATATTGACCATACAAGTTAATGTTATTTTCCTGTTCTTGAAGAAAAAGAAGAAATGGATAGGTGGAGGTCACCTTCTCACCCCTTGGTAGTGAATGCACTTTGGGTGTTATACAGAGCACAGGACACCTGTAATAATATGTGTAGGTGCTGCCAGTGCCGGCTCAGAACATTTGGAAAGGAAAGAAGTGGTGGAGGAGGGATAAATGGGGTTAAACCTCTCACTCATTGGTAACCTACTCATCTTGGGGTATTGTGTACAGGATTTTCCTTTGCTGATGACATTTTACTTTTGACATGGATTCTGTTTGGCCTTCGGATATCTCTACTGACTCCTCAACACACATGATGATCTATGAGAGAGCTGCTGAAAGACTTCTGCAGTAGTGGAGTATCTTGCATGGAACAAATAGTATTGTCTAATAATGCATACATGATTAGGCATAGAACTGCATCACCAAATTTTAATGATGAAATGTAAAGGAATACCATATACTTAACTCCACTTGATCGTCTGATTGGACAGTTGTGAGTCTGTTGGGACTATGGCTATTTCACGCATGTTGACACGTAGACATGCTCACGCGGGAAATGGACGCTTTGTTCTTTGGATTGCAAAAGTGTTGTCTGTTGGAAGTCCAACATGCTAAATCTGTTCTCTTCCAAAAGCTTCCATCGGGGATAGTTGGGGGATGCCCCCGTGCATATTAGTTGGTCAGCTGATGGGGGCCTTAAGAGCACCACAGAGAATCCATTTGTGATGATGAAATGCCTCCTATAGGATTTGTTCAACCTCATTCAGTGTATCCCTTTTAAAAAATATTCCCTATGCTGCAGTTGCTATCATGGTTGGGTCTGAACCCTAACATGGTTAAGTTTAAAAACTGGAATCAGGAACAAGGTGGCACAAAGAAGTAAGATAATGGAATCTTGATGAGCGGTCATGATGTTCTCTACTGTCTATCTGTTTCTGGTCAGCTGTCAAAAAGATTTATTTTATTAATTTACATGGATGCAGATCACCTCTACAATCTGGAGGAAGAAAGCTGACAATAGGTAGCACAAGATATCTATAATTCTATCTCTTGGAGAAGGGCTAGTTTGCATATTCTCTCACATGAAGCATTGCCTGGCAAATAGGTCTCCCTTACAGATGAATTAATCTCCCTAAATCAGTTTTGAGCCTAATTCACTTGAGATCATCAACTCAATCTGGTCAGAATAAATTTGGTTTTAAACAAAAGTTCACCAATTGCAATGAAAAGAACATTTATTATACTTCAAGGTCTCTCCAGACCCCAAAGCATAATAAATTAATGGCAGGAAAGGGGTTAAAAAATAATAAAGGAGGAGACGAATGGTAGAAAAAAGAAGGTACAGACTTGTATGAAAGGCCTTCACCCATCCGAACAATCCAACTGGCTTGGAGAAAGAGCTGTTTGCCAATGTGTGCTTCCATTACCTTTCTGAGACTTCAATAGGCAGCTATAATCTGATCTCTCAGTAAGGCCGGTTTCACACTGGCGTTTGTGTGGCACCCCAGGGTTCATGTGCCACAATAACACCACAAAGGGTACTTTCCACAACAATACAACTACTCCTCCAGGCCAAAGGTACGAGCAAAGCGCTCCCTTTACATCGGAGTGGAGAGGAAAGTTGGGTGTTCAGTGTGTGCTCAGCACTAGACGGACACAAGGACTCTGGGGTAAAAGGGCAGTGCTATAGGCTGCCAAGCCTGGTCGCACGTGCAATCCAGGCCAACCGGAGTTGTGATGGCAAGGGAAAAGCGGATGGGAACGTGACTACCCAGGAGACTGTGGAGATAACCGCTGAACTGCGGAGCGTCGGAGAATGCATCGAAAGATGGATAAAGGTCACGTGGAGCGTGTGCAGAACATACATGGCATAAGTAGCGTCCGGGATGTTCTAGTGGAGTGTTTTCCTCTGTCACTGCACGATGAGCGTAGGACAGCGGCGGGAGACATATGCGGCCATAAGAGACTCACAGTGCTGCTACAGGCTTGACTGTGTGTGGTAATACTCGATGTGGTATGGTTGTGTGCACTGTGGCGCGCTTCGCGCAGTGCACACACAAGGAACACTACACGGCAGACAGTGTACCAATAAGCCAGGGGTAGTAAACCCTTGGCGCTGTGTACAGCTATTCGTTCATGGTCAGAGAAGTGACTGTTGAAGACGATGGCGCATTGGTTTCTTTCGTCATGTTGCCGTATATTACTTATATGGTGCGGGGTATCTGTAGTGTGAAGGAGCTCATCCAAGATGGAGGGCTGAGTCAAGGGCAATCGACGCGTATCTTCCACCGCGATGATCGCAGATGGGCGTGCGGTAACACGGAGCGTGTCCGCCTAGCTACATTGCAGTACATCGCGGGTGTCCTGCATCCCTTCTGTAGCTTCTTTACACGCCGATACAGCCGCTGCAATGGGCTTGAGCCATCTAGTTTTGAGCAGTGCTCGGAAACAGATGTATTTTGCCGGACTGCCTCTACAGTTCAACGTATACGGGCTATATTGGCGTACAAGCTACATTTGTAGCCTGTAGCGGGTTGTATCCATCCTGTTCTAGCGGCGTGTAAAGGTACCCAAAGGGTAAGATTCCCACAACACTCACTAAGCGCCTCCAGGCCAGAAAGGGGAGCAAAAGCTGCTCCCCTATATATTCTGGAGTGGAGAGGAAGTGGGCTGTTCAGTGCGGGGCAGCACTGAGGAAGAAGGACCTGGGTGTAAAAGGGCTGCGTTAGGCTCAACCCATGGTCCACTGTCCAGTTCCAGGCCAAGCCGGAGTCTGAGGAAAGGAGACGAAGCAGAGAGGAACACACCTGGGAGACTGAGTTACCCTGAAACTCACCCCAGAGGAGCGCATAGAACAGATACTGGATCCGGGACTGTGCATGAAACATACAGCATAGTGAACACCGGATTTGTGGAGGTTCCACATCTTCACTGTACCATAGCAAAGAAACACGGCGGGGTCAGGAAAGCAGGAAAGGACTCAAGTTGCCTAGCAAGTTGGTACCCATGAGGGGAGACAGGGCCAGCAGCTTAGCTAAAGCAGCAGCCATACACACACAGCAGGGCCATACACACACAGCGCAGAAACAGGGAGCCAAAGGACCCGGCCAGGGTGGGAGTAACCCGGCCCTTGTACCGACTCCATGGAAAGTACCGGAGATTTGAAGCACCGATCAGCTGTTTCTTATCTCCTGCACTGATATCACTCTATTTGGTGCGGGAGATTTAAAACAGCTGTCAGATCAGCTGATTCTTCAAATCTCCCGCGTCGACACCGGCGGGAGATCAGATGTGGCCGGGAGGAGGAGATCTCCACCACTGATCTCTGCCTCCTGGCCACCGCCGAGACAGCTAATTGGCTGGCCGGGCTGCATACTAATGTGAACGCATGCAGAGATTTTCCACTGCGTTCACATCAGTATGGGCTACGTTTGCATTGCATTTGCGTCTGCATGCCATACGCATACTAACACAAACGCTAGTGTGAAACCACCCTAAGGTGACCAAGGAGGATATTATGAATTTTTTCGAGTGAATGGGGCAGGGGGAAGAAAAGAGATGGCCTTGTAAGTGGAATAAGGATACAAATTTCTCTGATAAAATTACAGTGACTTGTGAAAGTATTCGGACTCCTTGAACTTTTCAACCTTTTGCCACATTTCAGGCTTCAAACAAAGATATAAATTCTAATTTTTTTTTTTAAGAATCAACAAGTGGGACATAATCGTGGAGTGGAACGAAATTTATTGCATATTTTAAACTTTTTTGAGAAGTAAAAAACTTAAAAGTGGGGCGTGCAATATTATTCGTCCCCTTTACTTTCAGTGCAGCAAACTCACTCCAGAAGTTCAGTGAGGATCTCTGAATGATCCAATGTTGTCCTAAATGACTGGTAATGATAAATAGAGTCCACCTGTGTGTAATCAAGTCTCTGTATAAATGCACCTGCTCTGTAGTAGGCTCAGGGTTCTGTTTCAAGTGCAGAGAGCATCATGAAGACCAAGGAACACACCAGGCAGGTCCGAGATACTGTTGTGGTGAAGTTTAAAGCCCGATATGGATACAAAAAGATTTCCCAAGTTTTATACATCTCAAGGAGCACTGTGCAAGCGATCATATTGAAATAGAAGGAGCATCAGACCACGGCAAATCTACCAAGACCCAGCGTCCTCTAAACTTTCATCTCGAACAAGGAAAAGACTGATCAGAGATGCAGCCAAAAGGCCCATGATCACTCTGGATGAACTGCAGAGATCTACAGCTGAGGTGGGAGAGTCTGTCCATAGGACAACAATCAGTCATACACTGCACAAATCTGGCCTTTATGGAAGAGTGGCAAGAAGAAAACCATTTCTCAAAGATATCCATAAAATGTTTGAAGTTTGCCACAAACCACCTGGGAGACACCAAACATATGGAATAAGGTGCTCTGGTCAGATGAAATCAAAATCGAACTTTTTGGCCAAAATGCAAAACGATATGTTTGGTTTAAAAGCAACACAGCTCATCACCCTCAAAACACCATCCCCACTGTCAAACATGGTGGTGACAGCCCTATGGTTTGGACCTGCTTTTCTTCAGCAGGGACAGGGAAGATGGTTAAAATAGATGGGAAGATGGAGGAGCCAAATACAGGACCATTCTGGAAGAAAACCTGTTGGAGTCTGTAAAAGACCTGAGACTGGGATGGAGATTTATCTTCCAACAAGACAATCATCCCAAACATAAAGCAAAATCTACAATGGAATGGTTCAAAAATAAATGTATCCAGGTGTTAGAATGGCCAAGTCACAGTCCAGACCTAAATTCAATCGAGAATCAGTGGAAAGAGCTGAAAACTGCTGTTCACAAACCTCTCCATCCAACCTCACTGTTAAAAATAATAATAATCTTTATTTATATAGCGCCACCATATTCCGCCGGCACTTTACAATTCAGAGCTTCATATCCAAGCAGTCATAAGTAACAGTAATAGATAATACAATAATTAAAGCAAAACTAATGACGACCCTGCTCATAAGAGCTTACAATCTACAATGAGGTGGGGTGACACAAAGTACAGGTGCTTATTTATAATGATGGTCAGCCAATTGATGGTCCGCAACAATGGGGAATAGATACAAGCTGTATGAGTGGTCACCAGCCATTCTTTTGGGTCTGGTGGAGTGAATAGGTTATGTCTAATAAAAGAAAGTGGCTCATAAGTGGAGATAGATGCAGATTTCTCTGATAACATTAATTACAAATTTTCTCATATGCACTTATACTATTTACTTTTAGGCTGTTTTACACTAGCATTTTTTGGAAAAGCCTGCATGCCCCTGGATTCCCTTGCAATGATGAAACTGGATTTACTCGTATCCTGTGTGGGAGCATCTGGTTGCATATTTGACAGGGAATTACATGGGTGGTTCTGCGCATGTGCAGTTCATAGAACGTGGACAGAAATCTGGATCCACCGGGATCTGGAGTCCGGATGAACCCATCTCTCATATACCCTCATTCAGATTTAACCCGTGGTACCCCGGATCCAGGTGGAACTGGGGGTCCACGTCTTTTTTTCATGGAGACCAAAATCGCAACAAAATGCAGATTTTGTCTCCATAAAAAATCTGTGAACACCTGCATCCACCCAGATCCAGGGCAAACTGTACACAACTGCATGCACCCGCAATGTCTCCAGCTCCATTTAAAGTTAATTGGGCCAAAAAACTGATGCGGGTGCATCCAGTTTAGACCGGAATCACAGGGATGCCGATAAACACCGATGTCGCACCCCCGCGTCCGTGGTGGGAAATTACTCGAGGCCGGGCCCGCTCCTTGCTACTGCTGGTGCGGGGCAGTCACGGGTAGCCAAAGCCTGTTCTCGTGGCCCTGGGGGACAGGTTTTAAAAGAGGAGTGCACACTCTCTGACTGGGTAGCTTTTGGGGGATAAGAGTTTATCGTGATGCCACCCATGCTAGGTGGCCAGTAGGGGTAGCTTCTGCTATGCGAGATCTCTGGAGATGATAGGAATGCAGCTGTGGCGGTGTCGCTCCCGACAGGTGGAGCGAATCCCCATGGCAACCGTTAAAGTCTATGGTGGTAGTAGGCCGTTGGGGGTGCAGGACTTGGTGTGCAGAATAACCGACAGACACAAGGGTTGCAGTCTCCGTTACCTTTACTGGAAGAAGTAGAAGGTTCGTCCAGGGCACTGTCCACAAGAGGTGTGGGGGTCTGGAGCCTGGAAGCAAGTTGGGATACTCCACACCTGGTGAGTTCTGAGGCCTCCCTGCTGTACTGCTCTTGGTGGGTCTTGGCTGCCTGTAGCTACGCTGCGACCCTCACCTCTCTTGTGTGCTGTCTCTGGCCTGTATGACAGGCAGCTTGAGCCCTTTCTGGGTTACTCCCCATGAATGCTCTCCCTGAGCTCTCTGATGCTGAGGTGTCTTCTGGGCCTCGTGGTGGACGAGCTACTTGGAATCTCTCGCCCTCCGGGGTTGGCTGCTGGGCCTAGAGTCCCTCTTATCCTCAGACTCCGGTTTCCACTCCTGCGCTCTGTACTGGGGCAAGCCTAGCACTGGCTCCACTCCTCAGACTTGTTTCTCCTCTTCCTCAGACCCTCTCCTGCGGGTCCCTCACGCTGGCTAGTTTCTGTCCCGGGATGAGCCTTACTCTGCTCCAGTCCACGGGACCTCTTCACAGCTCTCCTAGGAAATGAACTGCCCAACCCCGCCCCCAGGCAAGAATTTATAGCAGGTGACCTCCCCTTGACTTGGGTTTCAGAGCTCCCCCTTCTGGCCTGGCATTGGGAAAGTGTTGCATGCATTGTTCATCTGATGTGAGTACCTTCCCTTGCTTCCAAGCACAGCATGGTCCCCCGGGGGAGACAGTGCTATTGTAGCAACCGGACACTGGGGTGCCACACTGGTGTGAAACCTGCCTTACAATGTTTGTTGACAATTTAACTAATGACAACTTTAGCTATTCAAATCATATATTATAACATAATCGAGGTTAGTCCTGCCATATCCAACATAGAGCCTGGATATGAATATAATTGCTATAATTTTACTAACTTTTTACTTAAAAATAATTCTAGAAGAATTATATCCATTCTTACAGATGGGCTAAAAAAAAATGTTCTACCTTCAATTATTAAATGTTACTGTAGCATTAATTCAGAATGTTTTCCTCTAGTATTTCACTTTCTAGTCCCAACGCTCTCACATATGGGTATACTTGGCCGAGGAGTTATTTTTCCAGCTGTGACTGAATTCCTTACTGATGGTGCCGTTTATTTTGCTGTACATTACAATTTGCCAGGCAAGCTGTTTTTAACTTCATAGTTTACAGCGCGTTTCAGTATAGAACATCAGTGTCCGTGACTGCAGAACGTACCGTGTCAAGCCGATGGCGCAATCAGCGCCGGGGTTTAATTATATTACCCAGCAGACGCAGGAGGATTAGAAAAGGGGGAAAGGCCTTCGTTCTAGACATGCAAAGTTAACGCTAAAGTCATTTCTTCAGACAATTATCTAAAGTCTGAATCTGAAAGCCTTTGAGTTCCTGACCGTGATTACGCTAGAATGGAAGGCTGTTTATTTTCATGCTTGTGGTTATGGTCGTGGTATGAGACTGTCAGAACGACTCTGTGGGAGACGTTACAAGGAGTTATGTTCACTTTCACTGTACCCATTAAAGTCATTCTTGAGAAGAAGTCTTTGGAGAAAGTCTATCAATTCCGAAGAAAAAAAAATAGATTGTCTGGGTGCACTGATCCATTTTCCATTTGCAACCGCAGTTAATGTAGAAAGAGTGTTGATCAAGTTTCCGTACTTGTGATTGCAAAACATTGCTTTATTCTACTGTTGGCAGGATGGATGGGATACGCTTACCCTGAAATATCTATTACTATTGCATTCGTTTGTAAGTTTTCTTAAGGAAATCTACAATATCTGATGACTCTCTCCAGAAGATTTACAATCCCACCTGGCTATATCAATTGGATTAATGTAGGCCAAACATGTGGGATCGGATAGCCAGATGGTGCATGATGCAAAGACTCCTCAGGCCCAACACTAGCCATTATTACTTGAACCTAGCCTTTGTGTTAACCGGTATGGCCTGTGGCCTTCTACTTAGTCCACCACTGTCACCACTGGACCTTGCATAGTAGCATATACTAATCATCTTAAAGGCCCATGGATGTGTCTGCTAGTTTGTGCTCTGCCTATCTCTGATGTGTGAAAGGTCTAAACGTTGTGTTAGCTTTTAACCTTAAGCCACGGAAAGGGTTAGTTACACATCTGTCCCAGTTTTGGGCTCTGCAAGTAGCACGGTGTGCTCCTATGTGATGATCTTCCTAGACCCATGTAAGACCTTCTAAGACACAGTCTTGTGTCTTCATATTAAGACTTCAGTGTTTCCTCTGTGGGCTTCAGAATGTTTCCTGTTGGCCTGCAGCTTCCAGTACCACTACAACCTGTTTACGACTTCAAGGTCCACAGTTACCCAGCTGCATAGGGCTTCCAGTATTGCTTCCATTTGCTTTCGGTTTCCAGGATCGCACAACCTGCCTATGGTTTCCAAGATGTCTTACTGGCTTGTCTGTGACTTCCATGGTATTCAGACTTTCTAGTTTCTCAAAGGTTCTGTCTGCTATCTTTATCCCATCTTCTAGGACCTCTTCTATAAAACTACTTACGGTTTTCATGACATTTTCCAGGCTGTGTTCGGCTTCCATGGTTTTAAGACTTCTAGTTTTGTCTCCTACTTGTCTTTTTCCAGGACATCTTCCTGGCTGTCTTTGGCTTTTAGTTCCACAGCTATCTATCTACTTGCTGTTCCCACTATCCCACTACCTGCCTGCATATTTCAGCTTCAACTGTCTCCAACCCTCTGCTATATGTGCCCTGTGTGCTTCACCAGTTTGCTATGTGGCGACCCACCATGTAGGTGCCACAAAAGGGGTACAACACCCATAAAAGTGGTGTAGTCACCCCACTGCAAGTGGAGCTATGGACAATAGGTGGAACCCTGTTCCCACGCCCCATACTAGTCATCTAGTGGGAGGGACCCCGGGAGGTTATTTAGTCACCCCCAGGGGGCACTAGAGTTAAGTCGAGAGAGTCAGTCTAGGACTCGGGGAGGAAGGCGGCCAGATGGTGGATCTGGACCAGATAAGGTGCGTCTGGGAGAGGCTCACCAGGGGCAAGGAGGGTCTCCTCGGCTGAGGGGCCCAGGAAAGGACAGACCAGAACAGATCCCAGATAAGAAGAAGGAGTGGGGAGCAAAGTAACCGGAGAGTTTGCCCCAGGGAAAGTAAGTGGGTACCGGAGACCGCACCTGGGATAACCTTCAAGGCTCACAGAAAATCCGTTGACCGGGGTATCTTCAGATACGGCCCTGACTCCCAAAGAACCCATTAAAGGGGAATCAGGAACTGCAGAACAGCCCGCAGCGCCCAAGAGAAGGTTCACCCGACGGGAATAAGGGAGATAAAGAGGAACAGCAAGAGGTCAGATTTAATCTACATGAGATCAGACTTCACCGCCGCTGGGAGGCAAGGGAATAGAAAAGAACACGAAAGGCACACAGTGAGGGATCCATCTACCAACCATAGAATCCACTTGCAGCGCAATATCATCTTACTACACTGAAGGACTGTGATGATTACAAAAGGTTTTACAGTAAAGTACCCGGTGAAGTGACTTGTCGACTCTGTTGCATCTTTCTTGCATGAACTGATTCCTTCCACAGAATCGCTGCCCCGGCGGTCCAGTCCTTCCTGCGGAGGACTAAACCATCACAGCCGCAATACCACCGACCACCGGAGGACTGTAGCGGCACTGGTGAGCATCACCAGGTACTGCAGGTGGCATCACAAACTTTATTTTCAGTTTTATTATTTTCTTTATCACTTGACCACCAGGGCCACAGCCTCAGGCAGCCACCCGTCACTTTCAGACTGCCCGCCTGAGAACTGAGTACCCTGCCCTGGGCGAGTCAGCTGCACCAAGGCCTTTGGCCTGTGTGCCCACCCAGACCTTGGACTTGGAGGATCCACCTCCCCTAGTGGGCAATTTGTAATAGAGTTGACATTGGCATTTCTCTGGATCTAAAATGCTTGGAATAAATACAAAGAGGTAGTGCATACCTGAATGTATACGTTGGCACAAGTACCTTCTTTAACCTTATATGGGAAAGACTACATTAATTTTTGGATGCCATAATTGAAAGTGGATTTCATAGGATAACCATGCTGGTCCATATGCCCAATTAGTCAATTAGTGTAAATGATGGCCATATAGCAGAGATCTGCCCTTAGGCCATTTCTTTAAGCACAGAATAGAGAGTTAGCTCTTACCTCTCTCGAAGACTCCACTTTTCCATGTATTATAAGGATTTTTGGTCATATGATTGGCTTCCAGGTATTGCTGCAGGGGCTTCTTAAGGGGAAACTATGTCTTGGCGCAATGACCTTGTGGGGTGGCAATCAACCAACTGACAGTCATGTGTCCCAATTTTAGGGTTAACTCTGCTATCAGACAAAGGTTCTCTAATGATTACATCTCTTATCTTATTATCTAAAGATGTTTAGAATTTTCATCAGATATCAATTTTATCAGCCACCTAAATGCAAAGCAGAAACATCTGTAAAATGCAAAGGTGACATTCATCACTATCTGTGTATTTCAAGATATAATATGTATTGTTCTGAAACCGATTCCAAAAATCTTTCTTTCTTTCTTTCTTTCTTTCTTTTTTCTTTCTTTCTTTCTTTCTTTCTTTCTTTCTTTCTTTCTTTCTTTCTTTCTTTCTTTCTTTCTTTCTTTCTTTCTTTCTTAAGATTACTTTTGATTAACTGATCTGGAATAAACAGCACTGCATGGCTCAATCTGATAAGTCTCCACCACTTTCTACAAAGCACCTTGCTCATAGCCACTGGCTTTGGTAAAACAAGTACAATGGATCTGCTCTGTTATGATAATCTCTAACCCCCAATGACTAAAAAGCGGCTTATGCTGCTTTCTAGCTAAGCGTATTTTAGTCATTGGCCAGGAGAACTAAGAAAGGACTGGTCAATGACCTTGTACGCAGGACGCTACCTGTGCTCGGTACTTGATGTTCATGGAGAGTTTTAAGTTTTTTTTTGTAGGGTCATTATTTGTCCTTTGTCATAATGGGCCAGGGTTACAGATAATCTATGCCCATGACAAATTAGAATTGGTTACTTCTCTTAGTTCTGCTTTTAATTAGTGATCCAGTAATTTTTTTGTATTTACAGTCATGGCTTATTGATGGCATCCTTGAAATAGTTATAGAGAAAGAAATATTTCTCCCAGAAAGTTATTGCAATTACACATTTTGTTATACATATTGATTTCCTTTGTGTGTATTGGAGGAACAAAATAAAAAAAGAAAAAATGACAAACTGGACTTGAAGTATATTTGGGTTCCTTGTCATACTGGAAGACCCATCACCTAGGACACACACCCAGCTTTCTGACACTGGGCTCTACATTGCCACCCAAAATCCTTTGGTAATCTTCAAATTTTATGATGTCTTGCACACAAAGTACCCAGTTCCAGAGGCAGCAAAACAAGCACATAACATGTTTGAACCTCCACCATATTTGACTGTAGGTCCTGTATTCTTTTCTTTATAGCCTCATTCTGTTTTCTAGTTGGAATGTTGCACCGGAGCTAGCTTTTATATTTGTGTTGCTGCAGTAACTCTGAAGGTACCTTTACACGCGGCAACGCTTATGGGAATTTCACTGGCAACTTACTGGTTGCAGTAAAATCATGGAGACATTGTTCCATTTGTACACAGCAGCAATGCTGCATTCAGGCAAGGGATCCCCCATGTGTGTGTGTGTGTACCCCTATATATAGCCTTAGGCAAGCTCACAGTAAAAGTCAGGAGGATTTAAGAGGAGACCCGTCACTCCCCGAATGTCAGTACTCTGGCCGTTACACTTGTGATCTTGGATCTAGTGTGGTCCTGAGGGGCGAGGTACCTTGTGGTGCTGTCAGCTACCCGTTTAGTGATGGGCCTGCAGCTCGTCGGTCTGCAGCCAGAGATGAACGTCTGACTGCTACGGCTACCTGCACTGCTGATGCCTCCCCAACGTGACCAACCAGCTCCAACCAGTCCTGGCCCGTTGCCTTCTGTCTTGGTTCCCCCCGTGAAGGTTGGGGTTCCTCACAGCAGAGTTGCTGTCAGGCTAGTCCTTGCTGACAGCCTTCCCAGCACTAACTGTCTAAACTGAAACTTTCCCTCCCACTACTTTATCCTAGGCTCCACCCCACCCTTTTGGGACCTACTAACTTACCGCCCTTCCCCCTTATTCTAAGTAGTGTAAAGATGGGTGTAAAAATAGACTCCATAAGGTGAACCTTGAACTGGCAACTTCACAGGGTTAACGCATTATTATTAAAGTGCAATACTACCCTGTGGCGCCTAGTCACAGGGGCGCCACAATGCGCTTTACCAAAAAGTTCTAATTTGGTCTCATTTGTTCACAAGATGCTTTCCCAGAAGGATTTTGGCTTACTCACATACATTTTGGGAAACTGTGGTCTAGTTTTTTTATGTCTCTGCGTCAGCAGAGGGGTCCTCCTTGGTTTCATGACAGAGTGTTTCTTTTCTTTCAAATGTGGACAGATAGATTGCGCTGACACTGAAGCACCCTGAGCCTGCTGGACAACTTGAATTTGAAACTTGGAACTTGACACAGACTGCTTATCCAGCATCCGGTCTATCCTGCGTTGGAACCTTTTATACATTTTTCTCTGCTGTCTATATTCAGGAAGATTAGCTACAGTGTCATGGGTTATAAACATCTTGATTATGTTGAGCACTGTAGACAAAAGAACATGAAGATCTCTGGAGATGGATTTGGAAAGATTGATGATATTTTTCAACAATTTTGGTTCTCAAGTCCTCGGACAGTTCTCTTCTCTTTCTGTTCTCCATGCTTAGTATGGCACACACAGACACACAATGCAAGGACTGAGTTAACTTCTCCCCTTTGTATCTGATTTTAGGTGTGATTTTCATGTTGCCCACTCCTGTTAAATGCCACAGGTGAGTTTGAGCGAGCATCACAAGCTTTAATCAAAGTTGATACCGACAATTTAATAATGGTGCTAACTTTTTTGTCTGGTCTATTTTTGGGGAATTTTATGTGAAATTATGTTCAATTTGTCTTTTTTTACTTTGTTTTTCCAATACACACGAAGGCAATAAACGTGTATAACAAAACACTTTTGGCCATGACTGTATGATGCTAATTTAACAGCAACTTTTTAATTATGTAATTATTTTCTGCCTAGCTCAGTTGCATCCATACATTTTGACCTCTTTATTATGGGTCTGGATCATTTATTTCAGAGTAGGATCACCAGTTCAGGACATGCGGTCAACCTAGACAAGAGGTCAGTGACTGATTTTATGTGAAGTACCAGATGACATCTGGCAATTGTCCGACACTTCTGCAGGGTTACCAACTGTCCAGAAATTCTAGAGTAGTCTGTAAAAATAAACCATTTTTTTGCTCTGTCCATAAAAAAAAATGAAGGCGTCCATGATTTTCCTGAAACTGAAGAAACTTATACAGAATATTTTGACTGTAATTATCATCATTGTACAGTTAACAGTGTGTGCCAATAATGTCTTCCTATCAGAATTATGGGCTGTAGACATGGATCACTTATAATCATAATTTTCCAATTAAGCTGTAAAAAATAATAAGTACATATTTAAGAGGACCTTTAATCCCCCTCCTGGATTTCAATCTAATAGCAGCACTGAATGCAGCGTACATGCTGCATTCAGGCAAGGGATCCCCCATATGTGTGTGTGCTGTGTACCCCTATATATAGCCTTAGGCAAGCTCACAGTAAAGGTCAGGAGGGCATTCCTATGGCAGCAGTCAGCTCGCTTCCTGGGGCCATTCCTGCCCCCTGCATCTCTGTTCCGCCTCCTTCCGTGTCCTCGCAGCCTCCTTCAAGTTTTCTCTTTCATCCTCTCCTGCGCCTCCTTGTGCTACTTGATGCAGAGCGAGGTCTTTTCTGTGTCGGTCCCGCGTGCCTGTCCTGCCTCCTGCCCTGACATCAGCGCCTTTGCCCGCCCTGCTCCTTGTTATGCTCTATACATAGAGCAGGGCGGGAATCTGGCGTGAGGACATGGAAGGAGGCGGAACAGAGACACAGGGGGCGGGAATGGCCCCCAGAAAGCGAGCTGACTGCTGCCACAGGGACTTCCCTCCTGACTTCTAGCAGTGAGTTTTACAAAGGCTATATCTCGGGGTACACAGCACACACACACATGGGGAACCCCTTGCCTTAATGCAGCAGACATGCTGCATTCAGTGCTGCTATTAGATTGAAATCTAGGAGGGGGGTGTCAGGTCCTCTTTAAGTACATGACGGGCTAATAAACTTTTTGGATGTGGTGTTAAGCAGCCTGAGGGGTGCAGTTTTTGGAATGGTGCCACTTCGGGGTGTTTTCTTCAACATAGGCCTTTCAAAGTGATTTCAAATGTTATGTGTTCTCTAAAAATACTTTTGTAAATTTTGTTGTAGAAATAAGAAATTGCGAATAAACTTTCAAACCTTTTAGACTTAGTACCCACAGGCGTTTGTGCTCAGTTTGGAGATTTGTTTTTGGCGTATTTTCTGCAGCCAAAACAGATCCTCTTTTTTTTTTTTTTACAAAGAAGCATCACAAATAGTGATGAGTGAGTGTAGCTGTTACTATTCGTTACTCGCACGGATAGGACGGTATTCAGAATACTCGTTACTCGGTGAGTATCGCTGGTGCTTCGAGTGATGTGTCCATCGTTATTGATCAGACAAATTCACAGCTCCCTTCAGTACATAAAGGGAGTCGGCCCCCAGTGAGAGCAGATTGAATGTTAGGGTCTCTCTGGGGGCACAGCAAAGTGTTTTATGCAGTGAAAATGGAAAAAAGCCCACCCTTCCGCCCTGTCCCGGAAAGACTCGTTTTATAGCCGGATGTGTGCGGGTGGAGCCTATCACTAACACTGGACTTGCTATTCGGATGAATATGTGAGTATTAAAAACTACTTGTTACGAGTATAGCAAGTGTGAATATTTTCGCTACTCGCTAATCACTAATGACAAACGCGTCATCCGGTTGTGTTGCTTTTTTGCTCTGTTTTTTTACTGCTGCACTTTTTCCATAAGGGGCAGCGGGGACACAGACAGACACATTGACAGACAGACAAAGATACACACAAGCTTTATTACCTTCCCCAAGGTCCGTGGTGTCCAGTGATGTGTTTGGGTACATTCAAACTTGGCGACGCACCAGCGATCCCGACAACGATACGACCTGGTAGGGATCGCTGGTGCGTCGCTGTGTGGTCGCTAGTGAGATGTCAAACAGTCAGATCTCACCAGCGACACAGCAACGATCCGGAATGATACGGAGGTCGTAGGGACCCTGTTTCTCAGACCTGTAGTATTGAGGTCGTTGGTCGTTGTCCCTGTCAAACATACCGATACATGCTGCCCATCAGGACCCCAATGATCAAAAAATTGTCCAGGCGACTCTGACATGACCATCGATCTCACAGCAGGGGCCTGATCACTGCTAAGTGTCAAACATAGCGAGATCGCTGGCGAGGTCACTGTTGCATCACCAAACTTGCGACTCAGCAGCGATTTCGCTAGCAATCTCACTCAATGTGACCGGGACTTTACTTCTGGGTATTGTGTGGTAACAGGTCAACTGACTGGTCTCATGCATGGTCATTGTTAGTTATTGCAGGTCCTGTTACCAGTGCCCGGAAGGAACCCACCGCCAGGGCACGCCACAGGATCACCGGGGAGGGTAAGGCCTGTTTCACATCTAAGGTTGGTGTGCATTTTGCTAAATTTGCGTTTCTAGGCATTTTTACTGCTAAAAATGCATAAAAACGCTAGCGTTTTGCTCCCATTGATTTTAATGGAAATGCATGTAAAATGCATGCAAAAACGTATGTGCGTTTTCAAAAACCCAAAACACATGCGTTTTTGCAAACGCCACACAAAACGTCGGGAAATGATTGTAGCGTGGCATTTGCAAAAATGCATGCGCTTTGTGTTTTTGAAAACGCACATGCGTTTTTGCATACATTTTTAACATGCTTTTCCATTAAAATAAATGGGGGCAAAAACGCTAGCGTTTTTATGCATTTTTAGTGGTAAAAACGCCTAGAAACGCAAATTAAGCAAAATGCACACCAACCTTAAATGTGAAAACACCCTAAGAACCAGCGTTTGTGTTGTGGAAAGTGCACGGAAAAAGCATCACAAATAGACTGTGTGAACACAAATCTGTTTGTGATGCTTTTTTAAATTATGGCTAGGGTCACACTTCAGGTTTTTTTTTTTTTTTAAACCTGATCCGGTTTTGAGCTTTTAAAAAGATCAGGAAACGCTCCTCATAGGAGCCTTTTAAAAAAACCGGATTGCATTACATGCAATCCGGTTACCGCATCTGGCTCTGCAACCTTTTTGGCTGCAGTTTTCGGAGCGGTTCTAAGCCCTGCAATGCGATAACCGGATTGCTCAGGATTACCGCATATACTTTGCTTATCCCGGCTGCCGCCGGGATAAGCAAAGTGTTATCAGTGTTTTAAAAGATGAAATTTTATTAATAAATGTGGCTATAATGTCTCTAGGGGGTGCCTACCCCCCTAGAGACATACCACCCACTTAGGTGGGCATATAATGATGTAATTCCTGATGTACAGTAGCCGGCTCCTGTCAGCTACTGTACATTTTTATGAATGAAGCGCTGCGCACAGAGGAGCAGGCGGCTTCATTCATAAAAAAGTACAGTAGCTGACAGGAGTTGGCTACTATACATCAGGAATTACATCATTATATGCCCACCTGAGTGGGTAGTATGTCTCTAAGGGGGGTGGGAACCCCCTGGAGACATTATAGCCACATTTATTAATAAAATTTCATCTTTTAAAACACTGATAACAGTTTGCTTATCCCTGCGGCATATCCCGAGCAATCCGGTTACCGGATTGCGGCTTCAGCAATCCGATTACCGGATTGCGGCTTGTCTGAAGCCAATTGCGTTCACCACATTCAGATCTGAATGCGGTGAATGCAATTTCTGTAATAAATGTGACCCTAGCCTATTTCAATGGAGAAAGCGCAGGAGAAAAATGGAGCACTAATTGACGCTCATTATTTACTGGAAGCGCTTTCTGCACCACTAACGCAGCAGTCAATAACTCTGATGTCTGCACAGCAAATGGAAAATCCCATTCACTTTGCTGGTAGACGTAGTGACTGATCCATTTTTGGTGCAGTTTAAAAAAAAACAAAAAAAAAACAAAGCACCGAAAACAGATCAAAAACGCTCAGTGTGAACATAATCTATATGTCCTAAAAAATTGTGCTGATGTAATGTAGGCATGCGGGAAATGTTATTTATTAATGATTTTTTTTTGTGACATAACTCTCTTATTTAAGGGCCTAAAAATTAAAATTTAAAAAATTGCAAAATGGTAACAATTTTTGACAAGTTTCCAATATTTTCACAATTAATCAGAAAAAATTTCATCCTAAAGTTAACGCTATCATGAAGTTCAATATGCCACGAAAAAACAGTCTCCGAATCACTGGCATCCATTGAAGTGTTCCAGAGTTTTAATCTCATAAAGTGACACCGGTCTGAATTGGTAAAAGTAAAAACAGGCTTCGCAGCGAAAGAGTTAAATGCCATTGCAATGTTCTGCCATAAGTAATGATATATCTTTACTTCAGTGGATTTTCGAGGGAAAAACATGAAATAAAAGTCACAATGGAGGAAAAAAAAACATCCGAGTTGATTTGCAAACCTGATGTTTAATATAATTGATGTCTAAGCGGTGTGTAAGCGATCCCGTTGACCTAAGTTCAAGAAAAAGATTTTATCCCCTGGACGGGAGCCAATGGATGATACGTTTGTTGGAGAACACGGTGTTCCCAACCTCCAGAAGGGGAGTGTAAAGTGTCTGGGTAGCAGTAAACCCATATTACAGAGCTGTATGGTACATTACTACAAAGAACATCCACTTCCTTGCCAGTTACCTCAAAGGAAAAAATATTAAAATAAGGTCTAAATAAAATCCAGTCTCTTCTGGAGTACAACAGGACTGCTAAAGGCATGAAATTACTCAGTCGTTCCACTGTTACATTTCTCATCTTCAGAGTTGCTAATTTGTTTTAAAGAAGATCTGAAGTGTTGGTGGGTAAAAGGCAAACACTCAAGGGTCCTATATCCGCCCACCCCAACCACAGGACTTTATTTGTTTGTCCCTCCGCCAGGGACTGTGATGTAAGGTTGTCATCATTTTTGAATTAAACACCAGGACTACATTTTTATTAAATTCAATAAATCCATCCCGTCATTTCAATTGAAAAATACTGATGCATGAGCCGACTCTTGTTTTGCAGCTTTATTGGGTTCGTCATGCTGTGTTTTTTATTAGTGTCGACCAAATTATTATGAATTGAAAACTCTCCATGTTGGAGTCCCATACCTATATTCTGATTTTGTTTTAAAATGTAACTCGTGTTTTTTAGCCATGCTTAGTCTATGTAACAAAATTAAAGGGATCCTCTGAGCACCAACCAAGTACAGGTGCTCAGTGCATCATGGCGGGGCCAATCATTTAAATACCAATCAGTGAAGAGCGAGTGTCCGCCACTTGTAAAGCACGGATCAGTTGATCAAATTCTGATTACTAAGAGCAGGGCCGCACCGTCCATTGGACAGTGTGAGTGAGCCCTTTAACTCAGGCGGAAGCTGGCAGGCGGAGTGGCTGTTCAGAAGGGGGTGGCACCATGTCCATACGGCGTCTTCCTGCCCGACAGGAGCCGCCGGCTGAGGTAAGACACAGCCTCTCCCCCTGCTACATAGACAGACCTCTGGCGCGGCGGCGGTGCAGATAGCAATTCCCCCCCGGTCCTCACTTGCGGCTGCAGGGGCAGCGGTGCTAGCTACTGACAGCAACCCCCCCAACCCCCGGTCCTCACTTACGGATGCAGGGCCTTGGGGCTAGATACTGACAGCATTCCTCCCCCCACCCCCGTTCCTTGCTTGCGGCTGCAGGGGTGGCGGGGGGTTTGATGCACCCCTGAATAAGGCCCCTTTCACATCTATGCGTCTGTTGCGTTTTGCTTCATTTGCGTTTTCATGCGTTTTTACTGCAAAAACGCATCAAAACGCATGCGTTTTGTCCCCATTGATTTCAATGGAAACGCATGAAAAACGCATGAAAAACGCATTTAAAAGCGCATGTGCGTTTGCAAAAACACAAAACGCATGCATTTTTGCAAACGCAGCTCAAAACGAGGCAAACAACAATTTGGGCTGCGTTTGCAAAAGCGCATGCGTTTTGCGTTTTTGAAAACGCACATGCGTTTTTAAATGCATTGTTCATGCGTTTCCATTAAAATCAATGGGGACAAAATCGCATGCGTTTTGATGCGTTTTTGTGGTAAAAACGCATGAAAACGCAAATGAAGCAAAACGCATCAGACGCATAGATTTGAAAGGGGCCTAAGAGTTTTGTTTTTTCTCTCCTTCCACTTCGGCTTCTACACAGGTATTTTATATCATCATCCCACTAGTGGTGCTCTACTAACAAATACAGTCCATGCAAAATGTAATAGTTGAGAAGAAGATAAGCGGCACTCACCAGGATATATGAGAGTAAAATCTTCTTTATTCACTCATTTAAAAACAAGGATATACAGGTGGCAGGGTGGGGAAAAGCATAGCTGGATGACAGCCGTTTTGTGCTTCCCCAGTGCTTCAATGGGTCCACTCCTACCTACTAAGTGGACCCATTGAAGTGCTGGGTAAGCATGAAACGACCGTTGTCCGGCTACAACTTTCATAAGTGAATAAAGAAGATTTTACTTTCATACACCCTGGTGAGTGCCGCTTATCTTCTTGTCAACTATTATATAGTTATTTAAATACAACTTCCAACTAGCTTGTTTTCCCTCAATCTCCACCCTCCCCTCTTGTTTAATTGAATACTCTGGTAGTGTTGTGTTGTGTTGTGCCCCAGGGCTGTGGGGTACTCGGAATGTGCAGCGGTGTTTCTGGGAAGTCACAGGGGTCAAGACCCGGCTCTGTGACCCTGGGTTCAGCTTCAAAGAGTTTTAGGGGGGAGTTGTAAAAGGAATTTTCGTGATGCCACCCATGGTTTGTGGCTATGAGTGGCCACCGCTGCTGCAGAAGAACCTCTGGAGACGACGGATGGGCAGCTAGGATGTAGTGGCGCCCCACTGGTGGAGTGAATACCCATGGCAGTGGATGTTGAAAGGGTGTAGCGTGCAGGATGGAGGGCACGAAGTATCTTACAGACTCACAATTTGTTGGTGATACTGGCACAAGGACAGACGATATTGTTGGAATCTGCAATATTATTATTATTATTTATTTATATAGCGCCATTATATTCCATGGCGCTTTACATGCTAAAAAGGGCAGACTAGGACAAGTAACATTGTAACAATGCAAGTAACAATAAATGTTGACAATTCGGTTGTACAGAAACAAGAGGGGAGAAATCCTGTCCACAAAGGCTCACAGTCTACGAGGGGCGGGTGGGGATACAGTGGTAGGGGGAAATTCCAGTCATGAGGCGGTGTGGTGGACCGGGTCTTATTGCAGGTGGTAGGCTTGGTGGAACAGGTGGGTCTTCAGGTTTCTTTTGAAGGTTCCCAGGGTAGGAGAATGTCTGATGTGTTGGGGCAGTGAGTTCCAGAGTCTGGGTGAAGCACGGGAGAAATCCTGTATGCGGTTATGCGAAGAGGAGATGAGGGGGGAGTAGAGGAGAAGCTCTTGGGAGGATCGCAGGTTGCGTGAGGGTAGGTATCGGGAGACCATGTCAGAGATGTATGGAGGGGACAGGTTGTGAATGGCTTTGTATGTCATGGTCAATGTTTTAAACCGGGATCTCTGGGAAATAGGGAGCCAGTGAAGGGCTTGGCAGAGGGGGGAGACAGGGGAGTAGCGGGGAGACAGATGGATTAGGCAGGCAGCGGAGTTCAAGATAGATTGGAGAGGTGCAAGGGAGGTATTAGGGAGGCTGGTGAGCAGGAGGTTGCTGTAATCGAGGCAGGAGATGATGAGAGCGTGAATAAGGGTTTTAGCAGTGTCGTGGTCAAGGAAAGTGCGAATCCTATAGATGTTTTTGAGCTGGAGTCGGCAAGAGGTGGTGAGGGCCTGGATGTGGGGCTTGAAGGAGAGGGAAGAGTCAAGGATAACCCGAGGCACTTGGCATGGGGGACTGGGGAGAGAGAGCAGTCGTTGACGACGATGGATAGGCCAGGTAGTGAGGTAGAGCATCTTGGGGGAAGACTATGAACTCGGTTTTGTCCATGTTCAGCTTAAGGAAGCGAGCAGAGAAGAAGGATGAGATGGTGGACAGGCAGTGTGGAATTTTGGATAGAAGGAAGGCGATGTCAGGACCAGACAGATAGATTTGGGTGTCGTCGGCGTAGAGGTGATATTGGAGGCCATGGGACTCAATGAGTTGCCCTAGGGCAGTGATGGCGAACCTATGGCACGCGTGCCAGGGGGGGCACGCAGAGCCGTTTTCCCTGGCACGCCTCTCACTGCAGCTATGAACTGCCAGCATGATGGCGCTGGCAGTTCAAAGCCGTGTCGGATCGGAGGATTCTCCTTCCTCTGCATCTCCAACACTCTCTCCAAGCTCCGCCCCACCGGCGTCACATGACCGCGGTCATGTGACGCTGGGACTGAAGACGCGAGGAGAAGAGGAGCGGTGAAGGCGGGAGTACTAGGTGAGTATGATTTTTTTTTTTCAAGCCACAGTATAATGAGGGGGCAGGATGGAGACTAGAGGGACATGAGTGTGACAGGGGTAGGATGGAGACAAGAGGGACATGAGTGTGACAAGGGGCAGGAAGGAGACAAGAGGCACTTGATTGTGACAGGGGGCAGGATGGAGACAAGAGGGACATGAGTGTGACAGGGGGCAGGATGGAGACAAGAGGCACTTGAGTGTGACAGGGGGCAGGATGGAGACAAGAGGGACATGAGTGTGACAGGGGGCAGGAAGGAGACAAGAGGGACATGAGTGTGACAGGGGGCAGGATGGAGACAAGAGGCACTTGAGTGTGACAGGGGGCAGGATGGAGACAAGAGGCACTTGAGTGTGACAGCGGGCAGGATGGAGACAAGAGGGACATGAGTGTGACAAGGGGCAGGAAGGAGACAAGAGGGACATGAGTGTGACAGGGGGCAGGATGGAGACTAGAGGGACATGTGTGACAGGGGGCAGGAAGGAGACAAGAGGGACATGAGTGTGACAGGGGGCAGGAAGGAGACAAGAGGGACATGAGGGTGACAGGGGGCAGGAAGGAGACAAGAGGGACATGAGGGTGACAGGGGGCAGGATGGAGACAAGAGGCACTTGAGTGTGACAGGGGGCAGGATGGAGACAAGAGGGACATGAGTGTGACAGGGGGCAGGAAGGAGACAAGAGGGACATGAGTGTGACAAGGGGCAGGATGGTGGCAAGAGGGGCAGGATGGTGACAAGGGGCAGGATGGTGACAAGGGGCAGGATGGTGACAAGAGGGACATGAGTGACAAGGGGCAGGATGGTTACAAGGGGCAGGATGGTGACAAGAGGGGCACGATGGTGACAAGAGGGGCAGGATGGTGACAAATAAGAGGGGCATGATGGTGACAAATTGTAAGCTATGGTATAATGGGGGGCATGATGGTGACAAATAAGAGGGACATGATGGTGACAAGAGGGGCATGATGGTGACAAGAGGGGCATGAGGGTGACAAGGGGCAGGATGGTGACAAGAGGGGCATGAGAGTGACAAGGGGCAGGATGGTGACAAGAGGGGCATGAGAGTGACAGGGGGCAGGAAGGAGACAAGAGGGACATGAGGGTGACAGGGGGCAGGAAGGAGACAAGAGGGACATGAGGGTGACAGGGGGCAGGATGGAGACAAGAGGCACTTGAGTGTGACAGGGGGCAGGATGGAGACAAGAGGGACATGAGTGTGACAGGGGGCAGGAAGGAGACAAGAGGGACATGAGTGTGACAAGGGGCAGGATGGTGGCAAGAGGGGCATGAGAGTGACAAGGGGCAGGATGGTGACAAGGGCAGGATGGTGACAAGAGGGACATGAGTGACAAGGGGCAGGATGGTGACAAGGGGCAGGATGGTGACAAGAGGGGCACGATGGTGACAAGAGGGGCAGGATGGTGACAAATAAGAGGGGCATGATGGTGACAAATTGTAAGCTATGGTATAATGGGGGGCATGATGGTGACAAATAAGAGGGACATGATGGTGACAAGAGGGGCATGATGGTGACAAGAGGGGCATGAGGGTGACAAGGGGCAGGATGGTGACAAGAGGGGCATGAGAGTGACAAGGGGCAGGATGGTGACAAGAGGGGCATGAGAGTGACAAGAGGGGCATGAGAGTGACAAGGGGCAGGATGGTGACGAGGGGCATGAGGGTGACAAGGGGCAGGATGGTGACAAGAGGGACATGAGGGTGACAAGGGGCAGGATGGTGACAAAAGGGGCATGATGGTGACAAGAGGGCCAAGATGGTGACAAGAGGGACATGATGGTGACATTAGGAGGGGGCATGATGGTTACATTATTACAAGAAGGGGGATGATGGTGGCTTTATTACAAGGAGAGGGCATATCACTGTAGGATAGGGCATTACTGCAGGATGGGGGCATTACTACATGATGGGGGCAGGATGGGGACATTACCACAAGGAGACAGGGATCGAGCATACTACAAGGGGATAAGGCTGGAGAAATTACTACAAGAAGGGGGTTAGGATAGGGACATTACTGCCAGGAGAGGGTCAGGATGGAGCAAATAACTACAAGGAGAGGGTCAGTATGGAGCACATAACTACATGGAGAGGGTCAGGATGGAGCACATAACTACAAGGAAAGGGGAAGGATGGAGCGCATTACTACAAGGGGAATGTTAGGATCGAGCACATTACTTCAAGGAGAGGGTCAGGATTGAGCACATTACTACCGTGTTTTCCCGAAAGTAAGACCCTGCCTTACATTTTTTTGGGGGCCAAAAGTGGCCCCCTGTCTTACTTTCGGGGGGGGGGGCCTTATATTAGCAGCCCCAGCCACTGCAGCCTCCCATCCACACAGACTCACCCATACACATACAAACACACATATACACACACACACATACAAACACACATACACACACACATATACACACATACACACACATACATACACACACACACACACATACATACACACATTGCTTCTTACCGGCTCCCTGCTGTCCTCGCTGTCCCCTGTGGTGTCCAGGCTCCTCCAGTGTCCTGCAGGTGCAGCCGCTTTGGAGCAGATGGGGTTAATCACAGCCTAACATGCTGTGTGCCCCTGCTCAACTCTACACAGCCCGGCTCAAGCTCTGATTGGCTCCCAGGAACCAGCGGTGCGGCCAGATGACGTCCTGAGCTCTGATTGGCTCGTCATCTGGCCGCGCCCGCTGGTTCCTGGGAGCCAATTAGAGCTCGAGCCGGGCTGTGTAGAGTTGAGCCGGGGCACACAGCATGTTAGGCTGTGATTAACCCCATCTGCTCCAAAGCGTCTGCACCTGCAGGACACTGGAGGAGCCTGGACACAACAGGGGACAGGTACCGGCCTTATATTCCCCAGCGCCCCCCCCCCCGGTGGCCTTACTTTCGGGGGGGGGCCTTATATTAGCAGACCCCCCCGTTCCCCCTACCCTGTCTTAATTTCGGGGGGGTCTTACTTTTGGCAAAAACACGGTATAAGGAGAGGGTCAGGATGGATCACATTACTACAAGGAGAAGGTCAGGATGGAGCACATTACTACAACGATAGGGTCAGGATGGAGCACATTACTACAAGGAGAGGGTCAGGATGGAGCACATTACTACAAGGAGAGGGTCAGGATGGAGCACATTACTGCAAGGAGAGGGTCAGGATGGAGCACATAGCTACAAGGAGAGGGTCAGGATGGAGCACATTACTGCAAGGAGAGGGTCAGGATGGAGCACATAACTACAAGGAGAGGGTCAGGATGGAGGACCTAACTACAAGGAGAGGGTCAGGATGGAGCACATAGCTTCAAGGAGAGGGTCAGGATGGAGCACATAGCTACAAGGAGAGGGTCAGGATGGATATACTACTACAAGATAGGGACCAGGATTTCAGTATGAAATTTGCTTACTCTGTCTAATATTCTGCGTTTTTCCATACAGATCAATCCACCTGCTGTTTCTATAAAGGGCAGTGGCAGCGGCTCAGTTTCAATGTGCAGTACACATGAGCTGTCTGACCACTGCTGAAGAGAAGAGAAGACTGCAAAGGTAAGTTTAAAATCAATGAATTGTTAAAATAATTGAATTGATCATCAGTGTTTCGGGACTACATGCCCTGTACAGGGAAGAGAGTTAGCATCTGCTGGCTCTCCCCCCTGTGCAGCGCTTGTGATAGATAATCACTGCTGTAATTTAGGTTAAATTACAGTGTTGGCACTTCGCCATAAATAATTTTGTTTTGGGTTGCAGTTTGGGCACTCGGCCTCAGAAAGGCTCGCCATCACTGCCCTAGGCTGAGAGTGTAGATTGAGAACAGTAATGGTCCAAGAACCGAGCCCTGGGGGACCCCGACAGATAGGGGTAGGGCGAGGAGGATGTGTGGGAGTGGGTGACACTGAAGGTGCGGTCCGTTAAGTATGAGGAGATCCAAGAGAGGGCAAGGTCCGTGATGCCAAGAGATTCCAGGATCTGTAGTAGAAGGGAGTGGTCAACAGTGTCAAAGGCGGCTGACAGGTCGAGGAGGAGGAGAGCAGAGTAGTGGCGCTTGCTTTTGGCAGTCAGTAGGTCATTTGTGACTTTGGTCAGGGCTGTTTCAGTGGAGTGAAGGGGTCAGAAGCCAGATTGCAGGCGGTCAAAGAGGGAGCAGGAGGCGAGGTGAGAGGACAGCTCAGAGTGGACATGCTGTTCAAGTAGCTTAGAGGCAAAAGGGAGGAGAGATATAGGGCGGTAGTTGGAGACAGTTGTGGGATCGAGGGAGGGTTTTTTTGAGGATGGGTGTGATCAAGGCGTGTTTGAAGGCTGAGGGGAAGGTGCCGGTGGTGAGTGATAGGTTGAAAAGATGAGTTAGGGCTGGGATGATAACGGAGGTGAGGTTGGGAATGAGGTGGGATGGGAGCGGGTCGTGGGCGCTGGTGGTGAGGTGTGATTTTGACAGGAGGGAGGAGAGCTGGTCTTCAGTTATAGGGGTGAAGCAGTTGATGGAAGTAGAGGGCAGTATTGATGAAAGGGGAGGCTGTGGGGACAGTGCATCAAAGCTGTCTCTGATTCTGTCAATCTTTTCTTTGAAGAAGGAGGCAAAGTCTTCAGCAGAGATAAGGGGAGAGGGAGGGGGAGCAGGTGGGCGGAGTAAGGAATTGAAGGTTTTGAAAAGTTGCTTGGGATTGTGGGACAAGGAGGTTATTAGGGATAAGAAGAAGGTTTGTTTGGCGGTGGCAAGTGCAGTCTCGAAGGCGATGAGGGACTGTTTGAACAGTGCAAAATGCTCAGTGGAACGTGATTTTTTCCATCGCCTCTCGGCGACCCTGGATGCTCGTCTCAGGTCTTTAGTGAGGGTGGTGTGCCAGGGTTGCCTATTAGTGCGTGGAGCGTGGTGTGTGAGGGGGGCTGCTAGGTCGAGCGCCTTGGTTAATGTGGTGTTGTAGAGGGTGGTGGCAGTGTCTGTGTCACGTATAGATGTTATGTTGGCGAGAGGGAGAAGGAATTCTGAGACTGAGTGTAGATTAATGTGTCTTAGGTTTCTGCGGGGATGATCAAGTTTGCGGAGAGGAGGTGATGTAGTAGGGGAGGTGAGGGAGGAGAAGGTCAGCAGATTGTGGTCAGACAGGGTGAGGGTTGAGTTTGTGAGATTAGTAAGGGAGCAAAGACGGGTAAAGATGAGATCCAGCGTGTGGCCATCTTTGTGGGTGGCAGAGGAGGACCATTGGGAGAGCCCGAAGGAGGAGGTCAGGGAAAGAAGTTGAGAGGCGGTTTGGTGGGCAGTGTCAATGGAGATATTGAAATCGCCCATAATGATGGTGGGGATGTCAGTATGGGAGCAACTTCGGGTTTTCCTGACCAGGAAGTTCTGAGGCCTCCCTACTGCGCTTTCTTAGCAGGTCCCTGCAGCTGCTGAAGCTAAGCTGCAACCGTTTCTCTCCTGCTGTGTGCTGTATGACAGGCAGTTTGAGTCCTTCTCCAGCCCCACTTCTCTGGCAGCTGCTCCTGGGCTCTTCACGCTGCTTTGCCTCCGGGCACTTTGGTGTGGATGGGGGACTTGGAATCCCCCACCCTCTGGTATTGGCTGCCGGGACATTTCTTGGTGCTTACTCCTTTGGGTTGAGCTCGACACCACTCTTCTCTCCAGGCTCCTCAACTTCCTCAGACCCATGCCTATGGGTCACTTAAGCTAGGTCTAGCTTTCCTGGGATGAGCTTAGCACTGCTCCAGTCCACAGGCTGTTTTCCTTAGCCCTCCTAGGAAGTGAACTGACTAACTCCGCCCCAGACCAGAATTTATAGGGCAGATACCCTGAAACTGGGCTTAGGAGCTCCCCCTTCAGGCCTGTATAAATATAGAATAAAACGAAAAGGGATTCTTGACCACGCTACCATATAAAAAAAATCAACATTTATGTTGATAAAATGTGATTTATGTAAACATAAATGTTGACTGTTTATATGGCAGCACGGTCAAGAATCCCTTTTTATTCTATTTTTATTGGTGCAATTTATTTGGAAAGACTGCAGCAAACCTTCTTACGCGCTATTATAGTGGTTGTGGCTTTCACAACCAAGCCAGGTGAGTGTAAACCTTCTGAACATCTCCAATTGTTATGCTGGTAACACCCTAGGGTAGCGCCTTGTTTTTCCTCTCTCTCTCCTCTTCCTCTCCTCTTCCTTCCTTCAGGCCTGGAGGCAGAAAGGTGTTGTGTGCTTTGGGTTTGCCTGGTGTGAATACCCTCTGTTGCTCTCTGGTATGACACTACCCCCCGAGGGAGACAAGACATTGTGGTATCCGGACTCTGGGGTGCCACAATAGAGCCAGAGAAGGGTGTATTTAAAGGTGTATTTAAATTATTAGCCCCGCCATGATGCACAAGTGCCTGTACTTGGTTTTCATTCTTTGCTGGTAGAGGCCCTTTAAAGGGGATTCCCATTCTTGTACATATAAGATAAAGGTCCCTCTCAATGAATTAGAATATCATTAAAAAGTTAATTTATTTCAGCAATTCAATACAAAAAGTGAAACTCATATATTACATAGAGTCATTACAAACAGAGTGATCTATTTCAAGTGTTTATTTCTGGTAATGTTGATGATTATGGCTTACATCCAATGAAAACCCAAAGGTCATTATCTCAGAAAATTATGAAAAAGTAGGAAGGATGAAGGGTTAAAAAGCAAGCTGCCGTATTCCACGTGACATCAAAGGGTTAATATCATGTTAATTTATTAGTCAATGCATTTCTGGGCTCCCTGAAAAGCCCTGAAGCATGGCAAATTGACATTGATTTGTCCTGAAGAAGGGACCTGGGTGCCCTGAAACGTGTTGACTAATAAATCAATATTATATTCACCCTCTGGTGTCTCGTGGAATACGGCAGCATGGTCTCACACTGATGTTCCTTGAACTTGCAGTTCACTTTTAATCTCTTTAGAAGTTTTTCTGGGCTCTTTTGTTACCATATCATATTATCAATGTCTTTGATTTGTCATTAATTTTCCTTCTGCGGCCACATCCAGGGAGGTTGGCTACAGTCCCATGGATCTTAAACTTCTGAATATTATGTGCAACTGTAGTCAAAGAAACATCAATCTTCTTGGAGATGGTCTTATAACCTTTACCTTTAACCTTTATAACCTATGTCTGTAATTTTCTTTCTAATCTCCTGAGACAACTCTTCTCTTTGCTTCCTTTGTTCCATGTTGAGCGTGGTACACACCATGTTACCAAACTGCACAGTCAGTATCTGTAGCCCTATACACAGGCCCACTGACTGATGACAACATTGTAGACACATGTGATGCTAATTAGTGGACATACCTTGCTTAACATGTCTCTGTCACATTATTTTCAGCCCGATTTCATGAGTGTAATTTTTTTATTTTATTTTATGGAAGCAGGGCTGAAAATCAATTTCTGACTTTCATTTACTCATTTTCATTGATTTTTTTTAAATTTATTTTTACTTTTTTCAGATTCAAGTTATTTCTGTGACCACTGTGGATTTTTCTTTCATTAAACAAGGGGTACCAACAATTTTGACCAAGTGTGTATTTATCTACTTTTGCTGACTCTCCGGCTTTCCTGTGGTCTATGGCTTTCCAGCCTTGTTTTCTCCCATTTGTCTATGGCCTATTTAACATCTAATGCGCCTGTGCGCTTGGCTGCCCTGCCTGCCCTGCGCCAGCGCAAATGTAAGCGCAGGTGCATTTAGGGCAGCTGCAGCCTAGCGCACAGGCACATAGGTTGCGACCTTCTGCACTGCCGTGCGCTTTCCTCCCCATTACCTTGTATAGGCAGCGCATGCTCTGAAACCCCGGAAGCGCAAGTGAAAATCTGCCACTGTCACCACGCATGCACTTGTTGAAGCACACCTGGAAACGTCTCAATGTGCGTTTCTGGGTGCACTTCAAGAAGCGCATGCGCGGTGACAGCCGGAGATTTCACTTGCGCTTCCGGGGTTTGCCTATACAAGATAATGGATGGAAAGCGCAGAGCAGCGCAGATGGTCGCCATCTATGCGCCTGTGCGCTAGGCTGCATCTGCCTGTAACTGCACCTGTGCCAGCATTTGATCTGGCGCAGGGCAGGCACAGCAGCCCAGCGCATTGAGCGCATTGATGTGAAAAGGGCCAATGTCATCCATCTACAATACATAGGTAGGTGTCCTTCCTCATTTTTGTCTATATGATCCAAATAATAGACACACAGGGCTGGCTTTAGGTATATTGGGAACAAAGAATTCCATTTTTAAGGTAGTAAAAATCACAATAAAATAGTGTTGAAGTGGCTCACACCTTAGTGACTGGGCGAACACTGAGTGCTATGAAGGACGTGAGTCATATCTACGCACCACATCCCGGGATGTATTTCATAGCTGCTGCATGGGAAACATCAAGGGGAAAAAAATGCTGAAGCTAAATAGAAGCTGGAAATATATCCACCCAGCTGCTGTATTCAAAAACCTGATACAAGGGAGTCATTTGTAATCTATGTATAAAGAACAGCGAGTGCATGGCTGTCAAATCCCAGCAATGAATCAGATGTGACTATACTCAACTGCCGGGGATTCCCCACTTTATTTTTGTTCCCCCCTCTATATATATGGAAAAGGTACAAATGGTCGTCCAGAATTTGATGGATAGTGCGTGCCGCCGCGCAGAGATCTCGTGAGTCATTAATCTGTGCAATTTACGAACAAAATTCGGTAAAGTGGATACAAGCTGAACTTCATCCGTTATTTCACACTGTTTGATTACAATTGTTGTAAAACACCCGCCGTTGTGCCGAGCAATGGATAGCAGATGGTAATGTCATTATAGGCTGCTCAGTTGATTTATTGGAACTAGACTAGTGTAATCACAGTAGCTTCAAGGTACTACAGTATCAGCATTTTAAAAAGCGTGACCGTCACTTTAATTTCTATTTCATAAATTAATAGTACACATGAAAATAAGTAACTTGGCAATATAATTTATAAGACAAATCTGCTTCTTTCGCTGTCAAAACTGATAAGTAATTAAACAAATTCTGTATTCAGTGAAGACTTTCACATCACTGAGATAGGAGATGGCAGCTGGTGCTGATGTAGATAGAAGAAAAAGGAGGAGGCGGAGCTCTCCCTTAGGCTCCTCCCTAATCCCATATAGGATGCGGCTGAGCTCTGCCTCTAGCTTCTCCCTCCTCCTATCATCATAGAATCACATCAGCACCATCTGCCATCTCCTATCTCAGTAATGGGAAAGTCTTCACTGAATACAGATTTTACATCAGAATTGAGAATTTTGATAATGACTGATCAATTTTGGCAGAGAAACAAACAGATTTGTCTGATAAGAAATATTACAGTTGCTTATTTTCATGCGTAATATCAATTTCTGAAATAAAAATGTAAATGTTTATGTGTTAAATAATATCTAAGTAATGATGAACTAATGTTGAAAAAAGGAATGAAAGGCCATGAATCATTAATATAAGGGATCCAAATGTAGGTGTAAAACTGCTGGCTCTGTTCTAGCCTTAAAGAGGACCTGTCACCAACCATACATGGTGATCTAGTTACAGCACTGAATACAGCATGTCTGCTACATTCAGGCAAGGGGTCCCCCAGACCTTGAGCCACCTGTACCCCGAGATAATACACTTTGAAAACTTACATTGTGTAGCCAAATAGGAGGTGGCTTGTGGCTGGAGCCAAAGGGCAGTTTCACACCCCCTGCATGTTTAATCTGCCCACCGCCGCCTCCCTGATGCCAATCATTGTCTCCCTCGCCTGCTGCATAGTACACAGAGCTTATTGCAGTTTATACTTGGACGTTCCAACATGACAACAATCCAAAACACAAGACCAAGTTGACCTGTCATTGGCTACAGCAGAATAAAGTGAAGGCTCTGGAGTGGCCATCTCAGTCTCCTGACCTCAATATTATTGAGCCACTCTGGGGAGAACTCAAGCGCGCAGTTCATGCAAGAAAGCCCAGGAATTTACAGGAACTGGAGGCTTTTACCAAGAAGAATGGGCAGCTTTACCATCTGAAAAATAAAGAGCCTCATCCACAACTACCACAAAAGACTTCAAGCTCTCATTGATGTTAGAGAGGGCAATACACGGTATTAGGAACTGAGGTATGTGAACTTTTGATCAGGGTCATTTGGATGTTTTTGGTTGTCATTTTGATTTCAAATGAGAAAACACAGTAGTTTTACAATAAATGGCTTCACCCAATCACTAACCTCTAATGTTTTTGGGTTATCAGTCAAAAGAAGGCAGCACACAAAAAATTAAGTCACAAAAGGTGGACCATTAATCCTCCATGTTGCATTTTGGCAATCACTATCAGTATTTGATAGTATTTTTATAGACTTATTTTGTAAAGTGTGAAATGTTCTTGATCTTTGTTCTGCTGCTGTAATACTGTAATTTCCTCCGGGATCAATAAAGTTTATCTTATCTTATCTTATCTTAGCTTATTTTATCAGATATGGAGCAGCAAACAAGTCCGGCTCAGGGAGAGGCCTAGACATTTATCCTTCCAACCACCTCAAACGAAAACCTTTCAGAACCCATAAAGGGGAGGATGGAAAGAGGACTCTTAAAAGCTTTTTTGAATAACCCAAGATCTCTGCGGCTGTTACATAATCTGTCCAGGAAGCCGAGGTTGGTTTATTAGTTATAATACCGAATGCATTTGCCAATAATTGATTGGATTCTTGGGTCCTGCAGTTTTTTATTTTATTTTAAACAATCAATTTGATAAACGATGTGAATGAAAATGTTCCAAAAAGCATTCAAGAAACGTAGAAAAACATAGACTGTAGACTTGGTCCTTTGCTACGTAGGCCAAAAGAGATTTGGCTTTTGCTAGAGACACTTGGCCGGAGTCTTCTTCTCTCAGGGTTGTAATCAAGTAATTGTATCCTCCAGTCTTCATGAAACCATATGATACTTAGGACTTGGGAAAGGAGGCAGAGAAGACCACAGGAGAGTAGAAAAAAAAGACATATTTAGCAGATTTGTGAGAAAAAGAAAGCCATCCGTTACAGCTGAGAGGAAAGGATGGAACATATGAGAGATTAATCATGGACGATCTGGCAAGGCATGTGACAGTTCGGCTCATAATTTGGCTTTGAGGCTTGTTACTTAAGGCTGATATTGTAATAATATGTGAATCTCTGTGCGTTAGGGCTCAATGAAACCTCAATGATTGTTCTCGTATGCAAAAAAAGGACTGATTGTCTGAGTTTGGTCAGTTTTCACCATCACAGTTCATCAGTTTTTTTTTTGCACAAGAAAAATAGCTTTTACTATGGAACAAACCTGAATATCGGACAGCACACGAATGACTTTGGAATGTGGTCCAATATTATCATAGACTCATAGGTTTGCATTAGTGAGTTTGACCCTTAAAGGGAACCTGTAAGCTCGAATATGCCCCCCCCCAGCTATCACTGTCTGTCCCTGCAGCTTCATAATACTATTCTAATCATCCCTATCTGAGCTCATAGTGTAATGTTAAAGGTAAAAAAAAAAACATTTAAATACTTACATTATCTTATGCAAATGAGGCAGTGTGTGGGACGTAGTCATTCTGGTAGGTTAATAGTTAATATTTCAGCTGAAATTCATGAGGATGCTGTAGGGCCTGTGTGATGTCACGATCATGTGACTATAATAGGCGGAGCTAAGTCTCCACAGACCATAAGGATTTTGCTTGCTTAGCTCCGTCCACTATGGTCACATGATCGTTACATCACACAGGTCCTTTATACAGAGAAGTTAACAGTGAGTTAACTATTAACCTGCCAGAGTGACTACATCTTCCAAGGAGTAGTCACGGTGTCATTCCTATAAGAAAATGTAAGTGAATAAATGTTTTTTTCACCTTTAACACTATTTATTCATTTATATAGCGCTTTACACATATTTGCAACACTGTCCCTATTGGGGCTCATAATCTAAATATCCTATCAGTATGTCTTTCAAGTGTGGGAGGAAACCCATGCAAACACAGGGAGAACATATAAACTCCTTGGAAATGGTGTCCTTGGTGGTCCTTGGTGCTAACCACTGAGCCACCGTGCCACCCATAACACCATAGAATTAGCTCAGACAGAGATGGTTAGAATAGTACTATGAAGCTGCAGGTGCTGATAGTGATAGCTGGGGGGGGGGCATATAGTAGCTGACAGGTTACCTTTAAGTATAATAAATATCAGGCATGTCTCTTTTTTTTGTTGCTGACCATTCGGTAAGAAAAATTCATGAATGTGTGATCAGATCCATCAAACACAGTATGTATGTGTTCTGTCCATGAAAAACCCAGATAGAATTTTTACATCTAATGGCCCCTTTACACGCAGCTACAGGTAACAGGTTTTCCACAGGTAACTTACTGGTTGCAGTGAAATCATGGAGACAAGGTTCTATCTTGTTGCTGTGTACAAATGGAACTATGTCTCCATGATTTCACTGCAGCCAGTAAGTTACCTGTGGAAAACCTGTTACCTGTAGCTGCGTGTAAAGGTACCATTAAGATACCTTTACACGCCGCTACAGAAGGTTACAAACCAGCGGGTGTCTCACGTGCACGAGCACGTTCCAACGGTTCCTAACGGTACCTGATACTGCATTTACACGCCGCTACAAGGTGCCCCACAGTAGGTTTTTTCTATCCCTGGATGCACCGACGGGTGCCGCAGGTTACCTTCTGTAGAGCACCGTCCCTCATTTACATGCTGCTACAGAAGGTAATATGGGTGGACCTGGGGCAGCAGGGACAACACATAGGCGTGCCAGAGTTATGGATTATGAGACGCTCGTACGGTGATTGGACAATGCAATAGCATCATGATTGGCCAGCCAGCGCAGGAAGGCTGGCTAATACATGACGCTATAGCAAATGTGTAGTGTGACTGGTCAGCTCCTTAAATATGCCGCCCTATGCAGGGACAACCAATCGTAACACAGGATCTTCCACCAATGATCGCTGATGGGGCGCGGTATCACTGAGGCTGTGTCACGCCCCAGGGAGTTCACTAGGTGTCCCAAAAACCTTCCTGTTCCTCGATTACACGCCGCTACCATTGGGTTGAAACCAACCTGTTTTTGAGCACTGCTGAAAAACAGGTGTCGACAGTGACCGGTGGCAACAACCTGAATTACATGCCGCTACCTCGCGGTGTTTTGACGGTGTAAGATACAATTGTCTCCGACACCTGGTTGTTTCTAACCTTCTGTAGCGGCGTGTAAAGGTACCATTAGAGTTTATGAACAAGATGTCTTTTTAAGGCCCACACACCAGAAAAAGTGCTAAAAGAATGTAACAAACAACAAAAATATGCACAACAAAGTCGGTTGTGGGTCACTGTAATGGCTTTTTTGCTATGTTATCTTTCAACCAAGGCAGGTCAGCAAAATCTGTGTTCAGACCGTCACAGGGTGGTATAACGGAGAAGGTGTTAAGGTAGCCGGATGGCTGTGAAGGGCAAACATAACCAGACTGAACTTTAGACCTGAAGTCCCTGACTGACCCTGTTCCCAGCATTACCTCTGAAGGAGAGGATGTCTTAGCCGCCACCATTGCCCTGCTCCTTACCAGCCCTAAGCTCAAACTCCTCACCTTCACCCATGGACTGGAAACAACAGCAAGTCCCACAAAATGAGAAAGTCTCCAGGCAACAAAACTGCACTAAGGCTTCAACACAAACTGCACTTATGTACTCACAGCTCACAGCTGTTGCAGAGAAGAAACTCTGACAGTGACACCAGGTCACAGGACTACTTAAAGGCTGGTGGAGTGGTCAACCACATGATTCTCTTAACAATTACAACTACTACTGCAGAGCCACAGAAGTTTACCCTTAATAGACTAAAGGAAATTAACTCCATTTAAGTACTTCAGAGCAATTCACAGAGACTGCAGAGAAGTCTACAAGTGACATAGACATTACAGCACAGGATCACAGCTGATTCTTTTTGTGAGGTAAAACATTTCCTTGTCTGTGTTTTTAATTTTTTTTTACCTCACAGAACAAAGCTCTACCAAACAGTGACAGGCATATTGGGACCGATACAAGGGCTGACAGAGAGGAGAGGAGGAGCAGAAAGACAAAGTTCTGCCCACACTTCCTATAATCCGCCTATGAGGACACCTAGCTTCCAGAACGTTGGAGAGATTTTTTGAGGCGCCCAATAAAGAAATCTTTCTTTCCCTTTGTTTCAATCGCACTACCATTCCCGTTTGGAGCAGCATCAGCAGGATGTTCACCACATGGGGCAACTCGGATACTACTGCTGAATGAGAAATGCAGGAGTCTTATTAACAAGGTCGAAGGAATAGGAGATGCTGAGAACATGTTGAGCTAGCCGTGCCTCTGGACACCGGATCCCTAACCATGGATCTCTCCCCTTATCCTGGATCCAAGGCAAGTAGCGCATTTATTAGATTGTAGAATTTATTCCCAGAGCCTACAGGAGCAGTCTCAGAAAAAATCATTTACGATCCCGTGCTGTAATGTCTGTATTCTCTTTCCCCTGCTGTAAGGTCTGTATATGACACGTCCACCAGGACCGTGGGGTTTGAACTCAGCTCCATGGCCCTGGTTGTTCAATAAATGGGGGGAAATTTTATGGGATCTAACGTAACACCAACCATGGGTTTTGGCAATTGGAATGCATGGCTGACACTGCAATCCAGATTCTCTGGGGCCATTGGTGATGCAGCCATGATAGTGTGGCTCTCCACGGGTAGAGCAAGGACCCCAGGGCAATTTACACAGTCTATGATGAAACTTTCCTTTATCTTTACTCGATGGTGGTTGATGCAGACCGGGCACTGGCAACAGATGATAATGGAGATCTGTGCAGCCAGGAAGCAATAGGGGATCCACTGAGCCAGGTGGTTGTAGAGGCCTTCCTTCTATGCGTTGTTATTTTTACCTCGCTGCCTAAAGATGATCTGCGGCCCTCTTTTTGCATGTCTAGTCTTTGCCCGTATGGCAGGCAGCTCGAGCCTTTTCCAGGTGTCGCTCCTCGGTGGCAGCTCTGGGCTCTGTTATGCCACTGTGCCTTCGGATGTTGAGTAGAGTCAGGGGGCTTACAATCCTCTGACCTCCGGATTTGGCTGCTGTGACTTCAATACCCAGACAACCACAGTCTCCGGCATCCAGTTTCTAACGCATTTCTCTGGGGCGAGCCCGATCACGGCTCCACTCCCCAGGTTCTCATCAACTGTTTTGTCTCACTAGATCTCCACTGTCTGGGGACGAGCTCCACAGGCTCCAGTCTCCAACACATGTCTCGATCTCAGCACAGGAGATGTGGTATGATCAGACCATGTCCCTGTACAGTCAGACACATTCATTACTCAGTACATAACAGGACACATATATAAGATTATCTCAGCACAGGAGATGTGGTATGATCAGACCATGTCCCTGTATGGTCAGACACATCCATTACACAGTACATACATAGCAGGGACACATATAAGATTATCTCAGCACAGGAGATATGGTATGATCAGGCCATGTCCCTGTATGGTCAGACACATCCATTACACAGTACATAGCAGAGACACATATATAGGATTATCTCAGCCCAGGAGATGTGGTATGATCAGACCATGTCACTGTATGGTCAGACACATCCATTACACAGTACATAGCAGAGACACATATATAAGACTATCTCAGCACAGAAGATGTGGTATGATCAGACCATGTCCCTGTATGGTCAGACACATCCATTACACAGTCCATAGCAGGGACCAATATATAAGATTATCTCAGCACAGGAGATGTGGTATGATCAGACCATGTCACTGTATGGTCAGACACATCCATTACACAGTACATAGCGGGGACACATATATAAGATTATCTCAGCACAGGAGATGTGGTATGATCAGATCATGTCCCTGTACAGTCAGACACATCCATTACACAGTACATAGCAGGGACACATATACTGTAAGATTATCTCAGCGCAGGAACATTTTTATTAACGACATCTAATTGTGAAAATTATTATTATTCCAAGATCTATGGAATAAAATGAACTTTGTTCATGGGGAAACCCCTTTAAGGTTACTGCTTCATGTTCATGTGACAAAACTTGTCTTGCCCTTATGTTCCGCACTTTGCTGTAGTTTGTTGCAATAAAACAGTGCAGATATTAACCTTCTCTCTGGGGAATAATGATCCAAGTGGAAACAAGGTTTAGTTTTTAAGACAAGAGTAAATGTTGTGTCATAGGGGAAGTCGGGAGGATTACTTCTTCTACAAAAGGACACTGTAGAATAAGCTACAGCTTTGGCAAGTAAATATAATGTGGAATTACAATAAGATACTTGTACGAAACTAGGACAGAGGGAAATAATCATGTTGTACATGGCAATATCTCCTCTAATTTAAAATAAATTAATAAAAAAAGAAGCTGCTATGAGCCAGTCTTAAAACTGAGGAATTTTCCAGTTTCAAATAAAAAATATATACATAGTTCTATAATAGAAAGAAATATTAAAAAATGGTGAGGAATTGTCACAGAAATCTTATAGATTGTAAGCCCTTGTGGGGAGTCCTCTCACTCCCTCTGTACTAGTTTATGTCTCATTTTGTATTGTTTGTACGTGTTTTTTTTACCTTAAATGATATACTTAAAAAGGTTGTGCATTCGCCACATGACTGTAGACTTGTGAATTCTCATGGTGCACATAGCATGCTGTCAGGATTCTCTGGTGCCAACTCAAAGTGCCACATGCCTATTAGATGTGTGTGACTCACCCTATGCAAGTGAATTGAACAAGGCTGCACATGTGGTGACCCTGCGTCCAGGAGGCCACAAAGGGAACTGCAGCCAGGCAGGTAGGACAATTGTTGCACAACAACACCCTCACAGCCCACACAACCCACGTACAGTAGAGGGCAGCATCCAGTCCTGAGCTTGGAGACTCTAGGCAAGCGAGGGATGGTGTATTTAGAGGAGTGGGTTGGGCACACACGTAGTCAGGTGACTTGACAGTTGAAATAGTGAAGGGGGAGGAGGAAAGGGTCAGTAGGCCACAGTGAGCCGAGCAGTAAAGACACAGACCAGCAGCAGGCTGAGGAGCACGGCACAGGCCAAGAGACAGCAGCAGGCCGAGTTAAGCTGAGCAGGAAGAAAGACTCACACGTCCTGGAAGAGTGAGATGTAAGGAGCGCAGAATCTGTACCGAGCCAGGGTGAGCCGGAGGAGAGAGAAAGCCTATCCGGAGCCAGATTCCCAGGAGTTTGAGAGGACGGAAAGGGACGGTGATACCCGGGCCCTAGAACCGCAGCTGAGGCGACTGACTGCAGGCGGAGTAGCCCTCCTATGATACTGAAAGACGCAGAGGGAGAGAGCCTGGTAGAGCCTCACCTTGAGGACTGCTGGAGGCTGGGCTGAGTAGAGTATCGGCTCTAGAGGGGACCGTAGTTTTACCTGGAATCCCCAAACAACACGACGGGGGACCACAGCTACACGTTAGGGTCCCTACCCCAAAGGACAGGGAGCTCAGTGACGACCAGGAGGACCCACAGGGCTCCGAGTCACCGCCATACTGTCCGGAGACACCCACCAAGTGTACACAGAACGTTAACAGCCCGGAAAGGATACAGAGACAGTGTGAGGGGTCACAGAGAAAGAGAGACCTGGCTGCAGAGAGTAAAGGGAACCCCGGAGGGGAGAGTGAGCCCGTGTACTAAGAATTGAGACTTGTAAGAACTGTAACTGAAGTGTGAGCTGTATTGAAGAGCTATGAGAGTAAACACGGAGACCCTGAATCTGCCTCCCTTGTCTGTTTCTATCTGCTTGAACACTATTCCCTCCGTACAGGATTACAGCAAATCCCCACCTGCAGAGCTACAGCCTGTCAGCACCAGAGCAGCGAAAGGAATCCTGCATCGTCTGCATAGTAAGTGTACTGCACACTCCACAATAGACTCTAACCCTTACTGGCCCGGGGAACACAGTTCTACCCACTGGAACTATCCCATCTATGCTGCCATTACATCATCCCCAGAGGTTCTGCAGCATCGGCAGCCCCATCACTAGCCGCACATAGTGGGTGGCGTCACGACTAACAATCCCCGGTAAATATCCCCTTGTTTCATTGTCGAGCCCGGGACACGGTCCGGACCAGGACCACCCGTGACCTCCCTAGTAGCAGCCCCCGTCCGGTACCGAGTACCCCCGTCCCAGTGGGCCCGACAACCTGGCGTCACGAACAGGATCTACCTGGTCCAAAAGAATTGGACCCTGTGCGCCTAAAACAACGTGTTCTGGACTTTCCCACCAAAAATCTGACCTTAATGGCGGCCATAGAAGCCTAACGCCAGTGCAGAGGAGGCGTAACCGAAACTCCCATCTTGGGCCGGCCTGGTCCAAGGCGCGAAGAGAAGTACCCGCCCTGGCTCCCCTTAACTCCGGGAGAGCCAGCCGTCACTCTCAAAGAAGAGCCTCCGCCCCTGGTCCCTCCTACCAATGAGAAGCTGGCGGGAACCAAGAAGGAAATCGTCAACAGGAGAGGGCGGAACGAGCAACCGGAAATGAAGCAGTCGCCATTACGAGACACGCGGACGGAAGCGGAGGACGCCCAGGGGAACGCTGCCGAAGGAAGACCACAAGTGATCCCGGAGGGCCCACGGAGTGACACGGTGGAGGAACCCGGCAAGGGAAAGAACTTGCGTGACCACAGAGAAATGGCAGAAGGCAGCAGAGAACGTCCCCATGTCCAAGACACCCGGCGGGGTGTGGTGCAACTGCTACCCCAGCAGATGACACGGGCCCAGGAGGAGCATCGGACCCGGATTCGAATTGATATTGAACACCGCCAAGCCTACGAGACTTTGTCTATACAACCTGGCTGGGTTGGAGTGCCACGTGATCGGGCAGAGAGCGAGAAGGAATGCTGTACTGCGACTTTGGTGGATCTATCTGTACCGCGAGCTGCACCGCGCCTGGCAAAGAAAGAAGCCGACCCACTAGGAGCTCTACTGGAGGGATATCTGCCGTTACCGCAGCCCCTGATACCACCACCGACTACTACCGAGGTAAGAGGGGAGCAGCTCCGCTACTGGTGGGAGCGAGATAAGGATTGTGATGATTTGATGGGTTTCCTGGGAGATCCCGCTGGCGAAGTGGGCCCTGCAGAATTGATTACCCGTGAGGAGTACATCCGTAGATGTGTAAGAAAGTGGGAGAAAGAAGAGATAGAACGGCAGGTGCAAAAACAGATTATGATAGCCCGTGCTAAAGAAGCTAAAAATATCGCCCGAAGAGACAGATAAATTCAAAGATCCCCACGGCATGAGGGAAAGATTGTAAAGGTCATAGAAGAGAGAGGTTTTGCCTTTGCACGTGAATCTGGTACCAGAAGTGACATCTTTATTAATAAAAGAGAGGTGGAATAACAGTTGCCATCAGATCACCCAGACAGACAAGTTGAGATCGGAGAATGGGTGTCGTATCATATCGTTGAAGGTGAACGTGGCCCATACGGCATAAAAGTGAAAGACTGTGTTTAGATACTGCAGAAGTAGATGATATGCCAGCGTTGGAGTATTCAGAGTCCATTGATGATCTAGACATGCCGAGATACACGGATGCGGCAGTGAACACGGATCCTGTTACTATACTTGAGACTGTTACATCCAAGTCTATGAAGGATGCTGTTACTCAGACCCCGGAAAGCTACTTGCTGATAGCTGCATTACAAAATCTGGAGGTTTACCCAAGAAGGAAGACGTCGCAGATGTTACCGTGGAAGCAGCAGATGAAAGAATAGAGACACGGGTCCTGCATCCAGAAAGAAGAGGAAACTGTAAGTGTGAATGAGGTGTATTCCTTATTGTCCCCATACCTGAATGAGTGTTAGCCTTTCTCCTGTTTGTCTTTTATATGTTTATTGAACAATCGATATCACGGACGATGAGGTGATATGAACTCTCCCTTGTATATAGTTAAGAACCTTAGTGTGCTCCCCTTTGGTTTTAAGACTAGTTTGCACATGAGAGATAGTGCATGTGACTGAGTGAATCGTGAACTTTGAACTGCTTTTTGACTTTTTGAGAATCTTGAGAATTTTTGCACTTTTGAAGCTTTTTGAGAAAAGAAGAATGTTTTTATACTTTTTGAAGGAAAGTAGCGTTTATATGTGTTTTATAGCAAAAGAAAGTGAATGCGTTGTAGCATTAGACCCGGCAGAGGTCCAGAAGGGTAGTGAAGTTGATATACCCATGCAACTGTATATAGTTAACTTAAAGTAACGTTTAAAGAATTGTACCTCCTTGACGGGAAGAACCAAGAATGCTTAATGTTAATGCTGTTATGAAAAATAAAATGTTTTCAGGAGGATCCATGACGGGCAGCGTGGGGACGCACTACTTTAACTCCGGGAGAGTGTGGCGCCCCTGCATCCAGGAGGCCACAAAGGGAACTGCAGCCAGGCAGGTAGGAACATAGTTGCACAACAACACCCTCACAGCCTACACAACCCACGTACAGTAGAGGGCAGCATCCAGCCCCGAGCTTGGAGACTCTAGGCTAGCGAGGGGTGGTGGATTTAGAGGAGTGGGTTGGGCACACACGTAGTCAGGTGACTTGACAGTAGAAATAGTGAAGGGGGAGGAGGAAGGAGTCAGCAGGCCACAGTGAGCCGAGCAGTAAAGACACAGACCAGCAGCAGGCTGAGGAGCACGGCACAGGCCAAGAGACAGCAGCAGGCCGAGTTAAGCTGAGCAGGAAGAAAGACTCACACATCCTGGAAGAGTGAGGTGTAAAGAGCGCAGAATCTGTACTGAGCCAGGGTGAGCCGGAGGAGAGAGAAAGTCTATCCGGAGCCAGATCCCCAGGAGTGTGAGAGGACAGAGAGGGACGGTGATACCCGGGCCCTAGACTTACAGCTGAGATGACCGACTGCAGGCGGAGTAGCCCTCCTATGATACTGAAAGACGCAGAGGGAGAGAGCCTGGAAGACCCTAACCTTGAGGACTGCTGGAGGCTGGGCTGAGTAGAGTGTCGGCTCTAGAGGGGACCGTAGCTATACGCGGAATCCCCAAACAGTCGCCATTACGAGACACGCGGATGGAAGCGGAGGACACCAAGAAGAGCGCTGCACCCGGAAGACCACAAGTGATCCTGGAGGGCCCACAGAGTGAACCGGTGGAGGAACCCAGCCAGGGAGAGATCTTGTGTGACCAGAGCGAGATGGCAGAAGGCGGCGGAGAGCGTCCATACATCCGAGACACCCAGAGGGGTGTGCTGCGACTGCAGCCCCTGCAGATGACCCGTATCCAAGAACAACGTACCCGGATACACATCGATATTGACCACCAGCAGAGTTACCAGACTTTGTCCATGCAACCTGGCTGGGTTGAAGACACCCGTGATCGTGTGGAGAGCGTGGATAGATGCCGCACCGCGACTCTAGTGGATCTATCTGTGCCCAGCGCTGTACCGCACATGGTGACAAGAGAAGCCGACCCACTAGGAGCCTTACCAGAGGGATATCTGCCGTTATCGCAGCCCTTGATCCCAGCACCTGCGACACTAGAGGTTAGAGGGGAGCAGCACTGCTGCTGGTGGGAGCGGGACGAAACCAGTGAAGATATGATGGGCTTTCTGGGAGATCCCGGCGGTCCTGTAGGCCCTGCAGAGATTGTGACTAGAGATCAGTACCTGAGAAGA
>JARQOC010000001.1:582101360-582113564 GCA_033576535.1 Allobates femoralis
TTTCAGGGTCCCTTGTGTGGCACATCCCCCCTGTGTTAATATTGCCCCCATGTGTTTACTTCCCCCTCAGTCCCCTTCCCCCGGTTTCCCTCATTAGCTTGATCGGGCAGAGATGATGCTGCAGAGCTCCTCCACTTCCGGGCTCTGTGCAGTATGTGATCAGCACAGCAGAGAGTGACATAATCTCTGCTTTGCATCTCGCAGCACCCGGGAGACGGAGAGGAGGAGCCAGGAGGTAAGTATAGATTTTTATTATTTTACTATGGCGGCAGCATGGGGGCCTATCTAACATGGGGGGAGCATGTGCCATCACAGGGGGGAGCAGGACCATATAATATGCGCGCTCCCCCATCCCATCACGTGGTGCGGTTTCAAGCACCATGGTGATGGAGAGCAGCCATTTCATATATATGAGGGGAGCAGGAGATCTCCTGCTCCCTCCTGCAGCCTCCCCCAACCTCCCCCAGCTCACTTTTTCCAGTAAAACCGTACACTCGCAAAAAAAGCACTGTCCGTCGCCGTCGCAGGTTGTGAATGCGCGCCTATTTGCATAGTCTGCGCTCATTGGTGGCTGCCTCAGCTGCCACCAATGAGTGGCCTCTGTCTGGCACGCGATTTTCGGCTTAAGACAGATGCCTTAGAAAATTTAAAATAGTAGATTATTATTTATTTATATAGTGCCATTAAATTCCATGGTGCTTTACATACTAAAAGGCAGACAAGGACAAGTACAATAAATGTGGACAATTTGGTTGTACAGATACAAGAGGGGAGAAGGGAGAACTTGTATCCATAGCCAGACTGTATAATTATCTGACTGAGGGGGTTCAAGCCTATGCAGAACAGCAATGGAGACAGTGTATCACCTTGGTATATGCCGCATTTGATGGACACTTGGGCTAGTTGTCTTGAGTTGACTTCCAGAGTTGTCCTCCATAGCCCCATTAAGTTTCCGAGGAAGGTTCTTAATTTTCTGTATACATTGTACAGTGCCAAGCATTAATAGATCCATGAATATGACATGGATTGGTCTTGAGTCTTGAGCAACTGATCTATCTACTAGCAGCTGGTGCTTAGAGCTTCTGGTGTTGTTCTCAATGCCTGTCTGAGCTCGATTCATGTACTGATTCACGAGATCCGCTTACTAGTTTGAGTTATAGTAGTGGTAGGTATTGATGCAAGTGCTCTATTGGTATCTTCTATCATACTGTCTGGTGGCATCTCTCTGCTGAGCCTTGGCAGTTGATCTCTTCTGGGGTTCATGGTATTTAGTTTTTCTATGATTTTCTGTTTCAGATCAGCTGTGGTACCCTCTAGATGCAGGATTGGATCAGTATTTTTTGGGGGTTTGTCGAGCCCACTGGGACGAGGGTACTCGGTACCGGACCGTGTCTGCTGCGGGGGAAGTCACGGGTGGTCCTGGTCCGGTCCGTTTCCCGGGCCCTGGCAAATAAAAGGGGTGTGTTTACAGGGGATTGTCAGTCGTGACGCCACCCACCATACGCGGCCAGTGATGGGGCCGCCGCTGCTGCAGAACCTCCGGGGATGATGGAATAGCAGCTTAGGTGTAATAGTTCCAGTGGGTAGAACTGTATTCCCCAGGGCAGTGATGGTATAGTCTATAATGGATATGAATGGTGAAGACGGGGTTAAAGGACACCCACTCACGTTTGGTAGTCAAAAGTGCAATTCTCCTCTTCTCCTGATGCTGCAGCTTCTTCTAATCCGTGTGCATAGCTGACAGGCTGGTAGCTCTGTAGGTGGGAGCTTTCTGTTACTGAATGTAGGGCAAAGGTTGCAATCAATATACAGACTCACAGTTTTGCTGTTTTCCAAAGCTTTACTGCAGATGTTGTTGCAGGTTATAGTCCACGGAGTCTGTAATGGGGCTAAGCTCTCTCCCCACCCTGTCCGGGTCATTAGCTTCCTCGTGCTGCGCTGTGTGTGTGTCCTGAGCTGCTGCTTCTAGCTAAGCTGCTGGGACTTCTCACTCTTTCTCTGTGTTCTGCTGGTACCACTTGGCTAGGCAACTTGAGTCCTCTGTGCTGTGCTGACCCCTCCGTGTTGCTTTGCACTGGTACTATGGGCACCTAGAGATCCCACTGTTCCGGGATTCACTGTGCTGTGGGTGCCAGACACAGTACCGGATCCGGTGTCCGTTCCGTGCGCTCTTCTGGGGCAAGTGAAGGTATCACTCCAGCTCCCAGACGTGTTCCTCTGTCTGTAGTTCTCCTGTTCCTCTGACCCTTGCTAGGTCTGCACTGAGCTAACTCTGCTCTGTGTCCTCTTCACAGCCCTGCTCCGAGCTGAACTGAACTCTCCCTCATGAGCAGGAGTATTTAAGGGAGCAGGTGGTGCTCCCCCTCCTGGTCCAGAGGTGCTAGTGTTTGTCAGTGTGTAGTGGGGAGAGAACCCTTGTGGTGTTATTGTGGCATATTAACCCATGGGGTGCCACAGTTGCACATGTTGTTCTTCGAGGTCTTCCTTTGTTGTTGATCTATCTCAAGTTGTGATAACAGCTTTCTCCCTATGACATTGAAGCATTGGGTGATGAGTTATTTCTCCATCAATGGACAAGCAGGTCTTGTATCCATCCAGAGTTTCTTCATACGCTTCATGTATCCTTTCTCATTTGGTCTGCTCTTGTAGTAGCATTTCATTCTTTTGCCTTGTCCATATCATAGCTTCTCTTATAATAAAATGTTAGAAAAGTTGGGCTTGTAGAGCTTGGAATAAAAAGATGTCTCATTTATATGTATAAATACATGTGTGGTCAATACAAAGGACGTCAAAGGACTTATTCCTTCCAAGGATCTTACAGAGGACCAGGGGACACTCACTGCAGGTAGGAGAAAGGCGATTCCAGCAGCAGAATAGGAAAGGATTCTTTACCGTTAGGTTAGGGTCACATTAACATTTGCGCCGCTCTCAGGGCGGTAGCGTTTAAATCATAGGTTTTGGCAGCATAAACGCGGTGCCACCGCCATGATAACGCCGCTTTTAACGCTGCCAATGTTACCCTATGGAGTCGCGGCCTGTAGTGCGGCTCAAACGCCGGCATCTGCCTGAAATCTTGCATTATTTCCTAATGCGAGAAAAGACTCTTTCAAGAATGTCTTTTCTCGTGTTAGGAAATAACGCGAGAGTTCAATCAGATGGCCACGTTTGAGCCACGCTACTGGCCGCGGCTCCATAGGGTAACATTGGCAGCGTTAAACGCGGCGTTATCATGGCGGTGGCACCGCGTTAATGCTGACAAGTTCTATGTTCTTAGCGCGACCACCTGTTTACTGTTAATCTGACCCCCGCCAGGCTGTGGAACAACGATAACAAGAGGTAGTAATGTCCGACACTAAGACAGCATTTATAGAACGACTGGATGATGTAGGTTAAAAATAAAGTATATATAGAAAATATATAACCGGTGGAGAAAGGTTGAACCCTTATGGTACCTTTACACGCCGCTACAACAGGATGCATACAACCCGCTACAGGCTACAAATGTGGCTTGTCGCGCCAATATCGCCCGTTGTAGCGGCGTCTGAAGACGGGACGACACAGCCGGCTACAGATACATCTGTATCCGTGCACTGCCCATAAACAGATGGCTACATCGCCGATTGTAGCGAGCTGTATCGGCGTGTAAAGAACCCACAGAAGGGAACTGTGGACACCCGGCGATGTAGCTGCAATGTAGCTAAGGCGTCACCCAAGCTCCGTGTTACCGCGCCCCTTCAGCGATCATTGGAGGAAGCTCCTGCGTTGCGATTGGTTGTCGCCGCACAGGGCGGCATATTTAAGGAGCTGACGAGTCACACTACACAATTGCTCGAGTGTCACGTATTAATCAGCCTCCTGCGATGCCTGGCCAATCATGGTATTTTTGCTTTCTCCTATCAGCGTACGGACGTCTCGTAATCCACAATTGGAGCACGCCTATGTGCTGTCCCTGCTGCACCAGGTCCGCCCATAGTAGCTGGTTGTAGCGGTGTGTAAATGAGCTACAGATGGCTACTTGAGACACCCAGCGATGTAGCTAGCTGTAGATGTAGCGTAGCATAGCGCACCTTGTGGCGGCGTGTAAAGAGGGTGCGTTTACCGTTTGTAACCGTTTGAGCGTGCTCGTGCACGTGAAGTAGCCGTTGGTATCCATCCTGCAGTGGCGGCGTGTAAAGGTACCATTAGGGTACCTTTACACACGGCTACATTTGTAGCTTGTCACCAGGTAACTTACTGGTTGCAGTGAAATCATGGATACATGGTTCTATCTTGTTGCTGTGTACAAATGGAATCATGTATCTATGATTTCACTGCAACCAGTAAGTTACCTGGTGACAAGCTACAAATGTAGCCGTGTGTAAAGGTACCCTTAGGATTTGTGACTTTTTACAACCTATGTAATTTTGTAAATCTTCCAAAAAATGAAAAAAAAAATCTAAACATAATATAGCAAGAAAGCTATATATAAGAAAAATCTGAATAATGGCATAGGGAAGATGTTTTTTGTTTTTAGACTTCTTTAATTGTGGAGTTTGTTACATAAGAAACACATTGATGTACGAGTGCCTGCTTCTATCACAGGTTGCTATCTCTATAAGTGCCATCCCAATTTGTCGGATGCTGCCAGGCACAATCACAGCCTCAGCAACTTTTATAAACTGATGCATCAGGGATGGGGTTTCTGTTCGGGTGACCCATGGGGAAAGGGCAAACCTGAAAGGAGGGATTAGGAACTGCACAGAACAGCTTAGATTAAATCAGTTGAGTGCTGAAAATCAGGCTTATATTTATGCTTATATTTTCTCTTCACCATTAAACCCATTGCTAAACCCAACAGCATCATTCAAAGCTGATAGAAAGTAGCCGTGGATGCAGAAAAAATAGAGTCAGGTTAACACATGCCAGGAAATGGAGGCAGTAGGGAGTAGAGTCATTGTGAAAAACCACTGTGTCATACTCCATGTCTTCTGAACATCATTCATTTCTTTCTTTTTATAAAAACGTTCATCGTAACTTATGAAAATATTAAAAGAAAACATTGCCAAAACATTCATCAGGATCTGCTGACAGTCTAACATGCATGGAGGTCCTCCTCTTCATGGCACATAGAGTGCATTGGCCTTTTATCCCAAGAAGTGACATCGTAATTTGCGGACTGTAAAATGCACCGGACCACAAGATACACACCAAATTTAATGTGAAAATGGAAGTCTGGCTTGTAATACAAATTCAGTTTACGGAGGAGGGGGTACATCAGCGGTGCAGTGGTTCCACATGAGGCAGGAGTGGGGCCATGCTACAGGCCCTGGATTGGGAGGAGAGAGTAGCCCAGCAGTGCTAGGCAGGAGCTATTGATCTGGTTGTAGCCTTTAAGGAAATGACGGCAGTGCTAACTGTGGTGCCCCACTGGTCATGTGTCACAGTTGAGGTACTGCACCCATAAAGGAGTGTGCGGGTATCCCTGTCACAGAGCGAATGCAAGGTTTGTAGGAGGCTCCCACCCCGGCACTCCCACACTCGAACCTAGGCAAGTGGTTGGAGCCCAGTCCCTGGGGGGAGAGTTAAGGGAGGAGGGATGTAGAAAAACGGGGAGTTTTAGTTTGCCCCGAGGAGAAGAAGGGAGCCTTGAGAAGAGAAAGGGGTCTCCAAGGGAGGGGGCATAGAAAAGAGGCAGCCCGGGAAAAGAAAGAGGGATCCCCCATACCGGAGCCTCCATACTTCGAGGGAACCCCTGGTTCACCCAATGGGGTGCCGGCTCCGAGGACGTGGTGCAGGGACTCTAGCCCCTGAGCCGCCAACACCGGCCGTCGAGGGTCTGTTCACCAGCCCCGACACCCTGTCCAGAGAGAGCAGTCACACCAGGATAACCCACTGAGGTTGGAGCTTTCCCCAAAGGGCTTGGTACTAAGTGGGTTGTTCCAGGACAGGACAAGTAAGGGCCACTTTACACACACCAACTTATCTGTCCAACTTCTGAACAACTTACTGGTTGCAGTGAAATCATGGACACATTGTTCCATTTGTACACAGCCACAAAATGGAGCAATGTGTCCATGATTTCACTGCAACCAGTAAGTTGTTCAGAGGTTGGACAGATAAGTTGGTGTGTGTAAAGTGGCCCTAACAGGACCTGGGATAGTCAAGAAAAGGCATACCACGGGAGTCTCCAAGAGATCTTGCAACCTGCTGTAACTACCCAGCCGGCTACCTCACGAAAAGACTGTTTTCCACTGTGAACTGCATTGTCACCAGAACTGTTCCAGTAAAGTACCCGGGTAGAGTGACAGAGTGTCTGTGTGTTTTTTTTAATACTGCATTGCTGATAATTTATGTTAACAGACTGTATCCCTATCATCGTCGGTGCACTACTGCCCCGGATGCCCAGCTCCACCTGCAGGGAGCTGTTCCATCCAGGCTGCCATACCATCGCCCTCCGGAGGACTGGGCGGCGCTGGTGTCTAGTCACCAAATCTGCAGGTGGTGTCACAAACTCTTTATTCCCATTTGTACTACCCCTTTTTTAAAAGCATATCCCTCAGGGCACAGGTCTGGGCAGGCCAGCAGTGCACATCCCAACCTCAGCAAGGGCCCAGATACCGAGTACCCCATATACCCTGGGGCGGCACACAAAGCAAGAGCCATTAATATCCCGACGAGATCTTAATCTGCTGGCAATGAGCTTCAGGAACATGGCAACAGAGATGACGCTAGGGCAGATGGAGATCTCCGCTCATCATTGAGTTGATATCTGAATTTGGGCATGCACCACCTCTGGTGCTATTATTCCGAAGCCAACTGTCAGCGCACTGGCGGACAGACTGAAAATGGCCATTGTGCAACAACAATATAAGGGCCCTTTGCTCACCCAATAGCTCATAAAAATGCATAATTTCACTGCTTAGGTAATGGGTGTGGCCCCTTACCTTTAGGGCCCTTGTGCGGCTGCACAGGCTGCATCAATGATATGTATGCTCCTGTGTTGGCGGTGCGAGGCTGGAGCTATTGATCTCCCGACAGTGGGCTTAAGGAAAATGGCTGCAGAGGATGTGCATGCACAGATTAAGATCTTGGCTCATCGGGAGATTAATGGCTCCTTCGTCACATTGCCGACATTTTCCTGAAGGCCACCACTGGGATATAAATGGCTCCTGCCTCGCTTTGTCAGGACACCCCTTACTACCAGCTCAAGGCCTGCAACATCACCACATTCCTGCCATCACCAGCAGCTTCCTGCAGTGGTGACCATGCCTCCTGTGACCCCACTCCACTGTCACCAGGCCCTCTAGTAAACTATATTTGGATTACAAGGCGCACTCCTATTTTCCTCCCAAATTTTTTGGGGAAGGTGAGTCTTATAGTCCGCAAAATATGATATATCCTTCTCATCTATGTGATGTGTGATGCAGGTTTGACACTGGATTTCAGAATATTAGCTGCAGATGTTACCTAAAATAGATAGCTTAGATAGGATGAGGTGGGGGGCTTCCTTTGAAAATCATGAGCAGAACCTATGAGTTAAATGTCAACTATTAATTCATGTAAATACAAAAATTTGTCAAAACATTATTTCATAAAACAACAAGGCACCATGAAATACAACCAAGAGCGACCAAACCCCACAAATTAAATAACAGGATAATGCACCATACAAAATAAATAACTTGAAGGAACAGATAAAATGGCGAACTGTATAATCCTGATATAAAACGAAAATTTTATGAGTCCAGTTCTAGCGTTATCATTACAAACAGAAATGATTGAATGTTTTAAAACCTGAATTTGCTGAATTTTGATGAACTTTAGCAGGAAATTTGATTTGCAGTAAATCGGTTTATTTACGCTACTTCACGTTTGCGGTTGTGTTCAGTTACGGCACATCAGGACAACCCTGAATTTTTGATCTTCAGATTTTTTTTTTAACTTTCCCATCTGCATTTTTGCAAATCCGGCAATAAAACAGATGCGGCAACATTGCGTTCTGTCTAATTTCTATCTAAGTTTCTATTTGTTTTCTCATTACTTTGCTTACCCATAAGGTTAATTTATTTTATATTTTGATAGATCGGAAAGTTTACAAATGCAGGGACACCACATATGTGTATCTTTTATTCTTTTACTTTTTCAAGTGTTTTAATATTAATCACAAAAAGAGGGAATTTGAACCTTTTGTGTTTTTCATATTTTTGGGATTTTAAAAAAAAACAATTTCACTTTATAATGTATTTATGTTCCCTTAGGGGAATTGAAGTTGCTATCATCTGAGCATTTTATGTTATGCATAACAGTGCATCAGCATTGCTATGTATGATCAAAATCACAATCTCCTATGTGCAGCAGATGAACTCTGGCTTTCACAGAAATATCATAATGAGAGGTACGGGGGTCTTCAGCAGACCCTCAGCTGCCATTGTCGCTTCACAATTGCACCATGCGTGCCGATGGTCGCAAGGAATGACGCGCCTCCTTGCCGGCGCATAATAAACGCCGCTGTCAGAGCTTGACAGCAGCATTTAACAGGTTAACAGCTATTTAAGGTACATGATAGTGACCCACCCCAGGGCCGTGGGGTACTCGGTTCCAGGCAATGGTTCACGGGGGATGTCACGGGGCCTGTGCCCGGTCACACGGCACTGGTGGTCGCTGAAAGAGTTAGTAAAAATAATTAAAACAAAAGTAATTTGTGACGCAACCTACGGTTCCAGTATGGTTACCGGAGCTGCAGGTCAGACTTCCGGGATGATGGTAGAGTAGCCAGATGGTTACCCTCCCCGTAGGTGGAGCGGGATCCCCAGGGCAGTTGTAATAGTTTTTACACAGGGAGTCAGCTTACCACACGGCCTTGTAACTTGTCCTTTCAATGCAGCAGAGTACAGCTCCTCAGGCGAGAGAAATAAAGTATATCACACCAGTCTTTAACTCTGAACAAGTTTACTTTCAGTACTTCAGGCAAATTGACAGATATTACAGTCACTCGGGTCTTTTTGGCCTGGGTAGTCACCAGGGAACAGGGATGATTCACTCAGGACCCTCGGTGGTGTGCCTGCCATTCCCTACCGGTCTCTCACTGCGCTCTCTTCTCCTCTCTAATCTGTAGCACCTGCGCGCGCAGAGCCCCGAGCTAGCTTCCACAGATCTTCAGTGGGGGACTCCCTTTAGGTCCCCCTGACCCTAGTTCGGTGTGCCTTTTCGAGGTGTACACCGGGTCTTTGGCCACGACTTCCTGAAGAAGCTTGGGGCCTCCAGTTTATTGACTCGGGGTTGAACTTCCACACCGTGTCCAGAGCCAGTCCTCTGCCAGAGACCAGGCCCCTCTGGCCAGCATTACCCGGGTCCAGATTTGGCCGCACCGCAATGCCTGGTGCCCCTAGGGTCTCCCTCTTGCCACAATGGCCTTCCTGCTTCGTCCTCCACTCATTTCTCACTGATTAACTGTCTACCCACCAATACACTTGTTCTACCCTTGTGACTTCTCCCACGGGACTGGGACTTCTCTGCAATGGGTTCACTCATGGTCCCCTACTCTAGGATGTGTATGAATGGGTGTTGTGAGGGTCCCTTGTTCACTATACCAATTCCCTTGGTCTCAGGAATACCACACACTCTTATTTGGGTGCAGTACTCCTACGTGGCATCCCGACCAGTGGGGTGCCATAATAGCTGATTTCCTGCTGGGAAAGATGCAAGTTTGGCATGCGAGCCAGCATTAAAGTAAGGGAGCCAGCATATGACGTACCAGTACATCATAGGTTGGGGAAGGGGTTAAGGAAATTATTTATTTCCTTCATTCCTAATTCTAGGTTATAGTGAATAGGAGTAACCTCAGAAAAGCTCTAGAATGAGAAAGCTCATAAGTCTAATTATACTCAATCTCTGCCCAACAAGCTTGTCTGCTAGCTGCAAATTGTACTGAGCATCAAGAGATCTCAGCAGCAGAGAGGAGGCACATTGAGAAGCTGTAAAATACAGTAGGCTAGGTGGGGACTCAGAAGCAGCAGGGAGGAGGCAGAATGTCAATCAGCATAGGGAGGTGGAGATGGAGATGCAAAACGCTGATTTGCTGTGAATCAGGGTAGGTAGACAGAGATTCAGAAGGAGAGAGAAGCCACACTGAGAAGCTGTCAATCAGGGAAGGTAAGCAGAGATTTAAAGGCAGGAAGGAGGCACATAGAGGCCCAGTCAATCAGGTAGACAAGAAGAGTCCAAATATCACCAGCTCACACAGTCAGAGGACTCAAGGGCAGAACAGCGTATATTGAAAAGAAGACCAGCATATGTCTTATCCATAAAAAATGTAATTTATTGATTCATGTAGAAAAAATAGGTGAATGTGCACAGTGGTACAGAGCAGGGCACAGATCATACATCAAAAGCAACATTTTTCTGACCTCTACGGTCCTTAAAGGAAATCTGTCAGCCTGTTTTTGCTACCTCATCTGAGGAAAAGGCAAAGAGGCCCTGACTCCAGCAATGTATCACTTAGGCCCAGTGCACATCTAAGCTGGGTTTTGCGTTTTGAATGCATTGCGTTTTCCCTGCATTTTTACTGAAAACGCAGTAACACTGCATGCGCTTTTGCACCCATAGACTTGCATTGTAAAAACGCATACAAACGCAGTAAAAATGCATTAAAAATCCAGCTGCATTTTAAATACATACGTTTTTACCCAGCGCATAGGAAATGTCACAATGTTTCCTATGCACTGGTTAACAATGCATGCGTATAAAATGCACCTATGTTTTTGATGCATTTTTAACGCGTTTGTATGCATTTTTACAATGCAAGTCTATGGGTGCAAAAAGGCATGCAGTGTTACTGCGTTTTCGATAAAAATGCAGGGAAAATGCAATGTATTCAAAACGCAGCAAAAACCTGATGTGAAGAGACCATTAGATTACTGGATCTGGCTGTTCTGACACAATCAGAGTTTTTAGATTTAGCCATCGTAGCAGAGCTGGGGAGCTGCCCCCACCCACATCAGGCTCTCTATAGAGATGGTACATTGACATTGAGGTGTCAATCAGACGAGGGGGCGTGTATGTAGCAATGATCAGTCCTGCTGCTTTAACAAACATTCCAGGAAAACAACAGATCCTGATAAGAAAGTCATCCTAAATTCTATGTTTTAACCCATACAGCCAACTGTCTTCAGATTACATAGCAAAAACCTGATGACTTATTTCCTTTAATCATTATTAGGAGTCCAAAATACATTTCAGACAAATCATTATCGCATCAAGTGGAGACTTAGACCTGACTTAATCAAGGACTCACTCTCTGGTCATCTGGGGTGGCTAGTTTACCCAGTATGGTAGTTTTTCTTGCCTTTATTCAAGCATCATTGGTCACAATAATGCAGAGTAGCCTAAAGACACGCCCCAGAGGATCCTGTCAGCCATATTCCCTTGTAAAGGCCATAGAAATAAGGTCCTACATGGAACTGTATGGGTAATTAAAAAACTAGAAACCTCAGGGAGCAGCAAGGATGAAAAAAACAGATAGTGATCCTTTTGCCCTGGTGAGAGGTCCTTGTTTTGTATGGCAAGAAACTTATTTACAGCGCTCATATCCAGCTGCCAAAAATACCCAAATCCTGTATATTTCCATGCAAAAGACCCCTGTGAGATGCAATGTTATAGAACAGTAGTTTTAACACTTATTTTCTATCTGGATAGAATATCAATAATGTAATATATGCAAAGTCAAAGGCGTAACAGCTGAAGGTATTTTGATTCTGGATATTTCTTTGTACATTACTTCAAAGTACAGTATGCACTCTGTGGATTTTTAATTTTTCTCTCATTTCTATTTTATGATCTACACATTCATCATTTCAATATTTAGTATACAGAGCAGATAAGAGAAGAACATCTCCAAGCTAAAATGCATTAAAGTGGTCTCTTCATCTTCACAGTTCCTTATTTAATTGAAGCCGACGGCTCAAACAACTGATTACTGCAAGTTTGGCTTATATTCCCTCGGCAATCAGATGAAGATGAAGCTGGATGTGTATTTTTCCTGCAGTGGCCACTGCTGGTGAAATGTAGGACTGCATGTCAGATTAACCGCTTTATGACCTGGATGTACCTATACATCCTAGGTTGCCTCCAGTGGCATAGCTAGAGTCCGAAGGACCCCGGTGCGAAATTTGGACCGCCCCCGCTTCCCCTGCATGCCCATATTGACCAGATGTATAGGCCTCTTGT
>JARQOC010000001.1:582871320-582934367 GCA_033576535.1 Allobates femoralis
ACAATGTGCAGGCATAGTGTCTCCAAAAATTAGCCCAAGGGACTGTATTATGGTTGATGAAGGAAGCAGGCCTCAAGGGCAAAACAATTATGAAGCTAGGACTACTAGCACAGTAGTTGCAGTGCCCAATTTCCAGACATAGCCATAGTGTCCCCAAAAATTAGCCCAAGGGGCTGTATTATGGTTGATGAAGGAAGCAGGCCTCAAGGGCAAAACAATTATGAAGCTAGGACTACTAGCACAGTAGTTGCAGTGCCCAATTTCCAGACATAGCCATAGTGTCTCCAAAAATTAACCCAAGGGGCTGTTTCATGGTTGATGAAAAAAGGAGGGTCTCATCACAAGTGCCTCCGATGGGAAATATTAATGAACGGAACATTGTTTTTAGCTTATTAACCATAAGGTACATGTGTCAGAAGCAGGAGTTGAAAACATGAGTAAGAAGAAGAAAGGGGGTTTGTATGGGAAGGGATGAAAGTAGTGATGGGCGAATCCTAAACTACTCGGAATCGCTAGACTCTGACGAGTCTGAGTCCAGGACTCGCTACTCGTTGCGAGTCTAGCGATTCCAATGTTAATGAATGGGGAACGAGTATTGCAGCGATTCCTCTGCTGCCGGACCCTATAAGGCAGAGGTCCCCAACTCCAGGCCTCAAGGCCCGCCAACAGTGCAGGTTTTCAGGATTTCCTTAGTATTGCACAGGTGCTAATGTGATCATCTGCACAGGTAATGATTCCAACCCCTGTGCAATACTAAGGAGATCCTGAAAACCTGCACTGTTGGTGGGCCTTGAGGCCTGGAGTTCGGGACCTCTGCTATAAGGGGTCTGGCAGCAGAGGAAAAACCTGCAAATCCCCATGTTATTCTTTTAAAGCCAGTGGTAAAAAGCCGCTGGCTTTTAAAGAATAGTAAACAAAAACATAAAGGATTGAAGCAGGGTAGGGGTAGGGGGGGTGAGTGGGGGGTGGGGGGGAGGGTGGAGAGGGTGGGGGGTGAACCGGACCGGCCGGCTACTTACCGCTGCCTCCGCTGACGCCGGCTGCAGACTCGCTCCCCGAGTCTCTGCTGCTTTTTCCGGAGATTCCCGAACACTGACAGAAGCAGTGAATAAATTAACTTCCGTCACCGCTCGGGAATCGCCAGCAGCAGAGCGAGTCTGGCTGACAGCAGAGTTCAGCTCAGGTCATAATGACCTGAGCTGAACCCTGACTGTTTAGTCAGTTCTCAGCTCTGCTACATCCCTGTCTGTCTAAGCACCGACAGGGAAGTAGCAGAGCTGAGATTGTGTTTTGGACTACGTCGGACGGAAGAGGATTTTTTTAATTAAAGATGGAGTCCCTAATGTCTTTTTTTTTTTATTTCTAATAAAAAAAATTTTCTCTGTGTTGTGGTTTTTTTAAAACAATTTAATAGAAATTCATGGCGGTCATGTCTAATATTTGCGTGACCGCCATAAATTTCGGGCTTAGGGCCAGCTGATAATACAAAGCTGGCCTTAACCTCATTATTACCCAGTGAGCCACCCGCCACCAGGGCCACTGGAAGAGCGGGGTTCAGCGCCAGAGGATCTTCTGGGGCGACTGCGGGCTGCAATTTGCAGCGGGGGGTGCCCAGAAAGCTTGGGCCTCCCTGCGCTGCGGATTCCAGCCCCCAGCTGCTTAGCTGTACCTGGCTAGACATAGAAATTGCACGGAGCCCCACGCATTTTTTTTTATTATTACATGAAATTCATGAAATAATTAAAAAAAAGGGCTCCCCTATATTCTTGTGTCTGGCCAGGTACAAATAGGCACCTGGGGGTTGGGGGCAGCCCGTCGCTGCCTGCTGGATTCGGCTGGTTACAGAAATACAGCGAAGCCCACGTCAAATTTTTTCTGACAAATCCATAAAACAATATAAACAAAAGGGATTGCATCTTTATTAACCCCTGGACCATGGGCGAGGGGTTAATAAAGATGTAGTCCCTTTTTTAGGATTGTTTTATTGATTTTTAAGAAAAAAAATGACGTGGGCTTCGCCATATTTCTGGAACCAGCCGGATCCAGCAGGCAGCGACGGGCTGCCCCCAACCCCCAGGTGCCTATTTGTACCTGGCCGGACACAAGAATATAAGGGAGCCCTTTTTTTTTATTATTTCATGAATTTCATGAAATAATTAAAGAAAAATGCGTGGGGCTCCGCGCAATTTCTATGTCTAGCCAGGTACAGCTAAGCAGCTGGGAACTGGAATCCGCAGCGCAGGTAGGCCCAAGCTTTCTGGGCACCCCCCGCTGCAAATTGCAGCCTGCAGCCGCCCCAGAAGATGGCGCATTCATTGAAGCGCCATCCTCTGGCGCTGAACCCCGCTCTTCCAGTGGCCCTGGTGGCGGGTGGCTCACTGGGTAATAATGAGGTTAAGGCCAGCTTTGTATTATCAGCTGGCCCTAAGCCCGAAATTTATGGCGGTCACGCCAATATTAGACATGACCGCCATGAATTTCTATTAAATTGTTTTGAAAAAAACACAACACAGAGAAAAATTTTTTATTAGAAATAAAAAAAAAAAGCCATTAGGGACTCCATCTTTATGTAAAAAAATCCTCTTCTGTCCGATGTAGTCCAAAATGCAATGTCCTCTCTGCTACATCCCTGTGCATAGATTTAGATGTCTATGCACAGGGAGTGAGCAGACTAAGAACAATTTCAGCTCTGCTACATCATCTCTGTGCACAGACATTCATGTCTGTACACAGGGAGAGCGGGCGGGCTCAAGGACCCTGGAGCTGAGGCAGCCCGCAGGACCCGAGCCCGGCACAAAGCAGACAGCCGGACTCGTTACTGTGCGAGTTTCCCTGCGATTACTTGCACAGTAACGAGTCCAATGCAAGTCAATGGCAATCCTAGTTTTGTCAGAGTCTCTGACAAAACTAGGATTGCCATTGATTTGCATTGGACTCGTTACTGTGCGAGTAATCGCTGGGAAACTCGCAGAGTACCGAGTCCTGCGAGTCTCTTACTACTCGCAGAGTAACGAGTCCTAGCGAGTAGACTCGCCTATCCCTAGATGAAAGTGATCACCAGCTGCATAAAATAACGTTTTGGGTGACTTTAGGTTGGGATGCTGTCATCAGGAGGGCTTAAATACTGTTGCAAAATCCAGTCCCTGTTAAATTTTATAGTAGTCAGCCTGTCTGCATTCTCTGTAGTCAGCCGTGTGAGTGTATCTGTGATGATTACCCCAGAAGCACTGAAAACACGCTCTGACATCACACTAGCAGCAGGGCAGGCCTCCAAGAAGGCTGTGGCATTACTGTGATTGGCTAACATGCTGGGTGGGAGATCCGAATATTGCGAGGCGAGTAGTGAAATATTCGCTATGTTCCAAGTACCGCAAGTACTGCATTACTCGCCGAGTACCGAATACTTGCGATTAGACTCACTCATCCCTACTTACAAGGTCTTTTGTACTGTGCTTGTATAGCACTGCCCTTCGGCAAGCCAGGATCGTGTAGTGAGTCATGTTAGCTCCTGATTCTAGCTAACTAGTGCTTCACATGGTGCAGAAGTAAAGCTGCCCTGTATAGTAGCATCAGGAATTCAGGAGCATCACTTCACCCAACAAGCTGAGAGTCAGGTGGCTGAGGAGCAGTGTGCTACTGAGGACAGAAAAGTGGTCAACGCTATAAAGCAAGGGTGTCTAACCTGCATAACATGATGCCATGTTTATCTGTGCCTGGTGGCTACTGACATGAATATTCCAGAGCAAAGATGATTGGAGCATTTTGCAAAGCAAGAGCAGATACCTACCTGGGTTTACTCTGTGTCCATCTCTGGAGCCTCTAAATGTTCGATGAATAGGAGTTTTCTGACTCTCGTGTAACTTTCCAGAAAGGAATATCTGAAGTGAAGAGATGGCCATACATAAGTAAGGATCACATTGATTCAATTTTGTAGGAATAGTGAAATAAATTAAATTCACATTAACTTTGGATAAACTCAAATGAATGAATGAATGAATGAATGAATGGTCTCTTCTATGCAAAAAGGAAAGAAGGTGACCCCTAATTTTCTCAATAGGGAGACGTACTACCGTAGAACTGTAACTTGCACCTATAAGTATAATACAGTATGTTTGAGTTTCAACAAGTAAATCTTTTGAGATTTGTATTGGCCAGATTAGCTGAATTTTCCCATAAAATTAGATGTACTGCAAATAGATATTCTGCAAACTGCAAACTAAAAGTACTCAAACCTTCAATTGCCCTGAGAGACATGCACTATGTTTTCTATATTCATCACAAGTTAATCTTCACCACTGCAATGTCACGCACTAATCTTCACCACTGTGCTGTTTGTTGAGTTTTTTATGCTTCTATCTCCCTGTCTCTATGTCTAGAGATGAGCAGACTCGAACTTTAAAGTTCAGTGTTTGGGCCGAACACAAATTTTACGAAAAAAAAAACAGTGTTTAACTTTGGAGTTCGGGTGCTTTAGGTATGCAGACTACTGGAGCAAGCATCGCTGTGCTCGGGTACACTAAGTGCTCAGCAAAGTGTGAGCCCCTTGCAGCATATATGGCTGCATTTAGGGTAAAATGAACAATATCAGATATAGTACGTACAACAAAAATATAACAAAACCTCGTCCCAACGAGTCAACTTTCTCTGCACCGAAACGCATCACCTTTCCCTATATTGATGTTCTTTTAAGGCTGCTTTCACGCTGCCAAATTTTAAATCCGTATCTATCCGTTTTAAAACGGATAGACACGGATCCGTTATTGTCTCCCGTGCAATCCTATGGGCACAGATTGGTCCTAAAGTGGCCATCCGTGTGTGTTCTTTTTTTCACAGATCCGTATCTGTCCATTTTTTTATGCACTCAGGATCGGAAACTCTTCTGATTTTGGGCTGCCTTGAAGAAAGCGGACACAAAAGCACGGATACGGATCCGTATTTGCCAATATGAAATAATATGGAGCTTTATGAAGGACAGATCCGTAAAAAAAACGAATTCGTCAAATAGATCCATTTTGCTGTACTGAGCATACTCAGAAGTAAGGCACAGCTCCTCCTACCCCTATCTCTGGCAACTGATGATGGATCCGTTAAAAAAACAGTTAATGGACTTCAGTTGGCATCCATTTGCACAATCCGTGCCAAGTAGTTCCTTGAAATTCAAAGATTCATACGGACTGGCACATTTGCCAGTGTGAAAGCAGCTTAACATACACTAAATAAAGGACGATGATTTGGAATTATTCCGTGACCTCTTCGGAACTTTTTCTTGTTAGGAATACTTTAATTGCCCAGCCGACGGGCATCTGACTGACGCCTGGATCCAGAGTAGTGTGTCCACATTTAGTATAGTAAACGTCTTCTTAATTTACCGTCCCTAATGGTATCTTTTCACTATTCAGAATAACCACAAGTTTTCTTCTCCAATCCTTGCTTTAGCTTTTATACAGGCTATCCTAATTTCTCCTGATACCATACCATGTGATGTCATAGTTGCAAGGTCATGTGATCCTTTTCTGGTTGATGCAATCTTCTCCTTTCTGTAAATTGGCCACAGCCAGGTTTAGCAAACTATTGAACGTTCAACACAAAGTCAATTCGAGTCAATCTCTAGTAACAAATTTATTAGCTTGTAATTAGAGATTCAAGTGGAAATTGCATTCAACTTAAGATTTTCAAAAATCTGTATTTACCAAAATGTTTTTGTAATTTACTTTCACACTGGACAGCATTTATCTTAAATGCAAAAAGCCATTAAAAGGATAAAACAAATCCTGATACTTACCATACCACTTACAAATCTGTCCCTTAAGGCTCCGTCACACAGGGCAACATCGCCGATTACATAGGTGACGTAGGGGCGTGGCCTATCGGCGGCAACATTGCCCCTACGTCGCCTCATGTAAAGGGGCGATGTCGGCGCCGCTGATGGGTCGCCTGGTTTCAGAGCAGTGCTCTGAAACCAGGCGACCGATCTGGGGCGATGTGCACACATCGCCCCATGTAACCGGCCGCCGGCGACCTGTCAGGCGATGGAAGCCGTATGTCCTGCATCGCCGCTGGGGTTTTCAGACACCCCGGCGGCGATGCCGCCTGACAGCTAGCGGCGCGGTGCTGGAGTTGTTGCCCCATGTAAATGGGGGACGACGACACTGGCGGGGGCGCCAAAAACGTGCGCGCACCCGCCAGTCGCCGGAGACATCTCCAGCCCTGTCGCCAGGTGTGACGGGGCCTTTATGCTCAATCCCATCACCCGTCTAGAGTCTGTTGAATCTTCTGATTCCTTTTAAACACTGATGGTTCTGTACATGTGTGTTCAAAATCACGGTGCACGTTGTGACATCATGATGTTGTGAGCTTTTGTGTAAAATCCACCTGAGCCTGATCAGAACCACAAATCCCGACCCAGGGTGAGAGGCTGGGGGATTCCATTGCTCGCAACAAAGATCAGAAGATGCATCGATGACCAGATGGGTGGCGGTGAGGGGCGGAGCGACCAGAGAAGTGAGTATAAGAGTTTTTACATATTATGATTATTATGCTTTGAGGTCTATAAAACTTGCAAAGAAAAACTTCTCCATGAATCAAATTTCAAGGGAGAAATTGCACGAACAGGCAAATTCAAATTTTCCTTATCAGCTCATCTCTAATTGTAATACCACTTTAGTTTTTATTGTGACCCTGGAACAGATTCTAGCTGATAATGTTCGCCTAGAATCAGAAAAGTTTGTGCATCCCAGCTTTAAAGCAAAAACTGCTAAAATAAATGTTAGCAGCAGAGACGAAGGACTTGTTATGTGAATACAACCGCAATATAAAAATCCTGAATCAAAAGAGACAGTCCAGTCATCAGAGTCACATATGCCAATGGAAAAGGTTCTAGTGGATGTGTCATGGCAATAAATAGTTAATAATTTATATAAGTTTATTGAAGTCATTCAGAAATCTTCCAACAGCATGGTTATATAAATCTTTGCACTTTCCTCTAGTTATCTCTTCTCCTTCTTCTTCTTCCTCCCCTCCTCTGGAATTTCTCTGTCTCAGATTCTATATAATGTTTTGATTTAGATGTAGCAGTGCTGAAGCTCTTGTCAAGATGTTCCCGTATACAGTAGAGCTCTGCTAGTTGGAAAGTTATTATATGTGTACTATAAGGACATAATTGGTGGTGTATGCCATTTACAGTTTTCCATATGTATTTGCTAGTGATGGGCGAGTCCTAAATTACTCGGAATTGCTTGACTCTAGCGAGTCCGAGCCCGGGACTCGCTACTCGTTGCGAGTCTAGCGAGTCCAATGTTAATGAATGGGGAAGCGAGTAATAGCGAGTAATGTGCGATTTACAAATTGCAGATGTGTCTCAGAAGCTTCAGGCTCTATCTGCTACTCTGCGAGTTTCCCAACGTTTACTCCACAGTAACCAGCCCAATGCAAATCAACTTGCATTGGATTCCCTACTGTGCCAGTGATAGCAGGGAAACTCGCAGAGTAAGAGCTGTCTGCTCTGTGCAGCTCCAGGGTCCTAGAGCCCGCTCCTGCCTGATGTAGCAGAGCTGAGATTGTTCTCAGTCTGCTCATTCCCTGTGCATAGACATCTATATCTATGCACAGGGGATGTAGCAGAGAGGACATCGCGTTTTGGACTACGTCGGACGGAAGAGGATTTTTTTAATTAAAGATGGAGTCCCTAATGGCTTTTTTTTTTATTTCTAATAAAAAATTTTCTCTGTGTGGTGTTTTTTTTAACCCTTTATTGGAGATTCTTAGTGGCTGGGTCAAACCTGGCCTGACATTAAGAATCTCGGGCTTAATACCAGCTTGTATAACAAAGCTGGTATTAACCCCTTTATTAGCCAGCGTGCCACCAGGGCCGCTGGAAGAGCGGGGTTCAGCGCCAGAGGATGGCGCTTCAATGAACGCGCCATCTTCTGGGGCGGCTGCGGGCTGCAATTTGCCGCGGGGGTGCCCAGAAAGCTTGGGCCTCCCTGCGCTGTGGATTCCAGCCCCCAGCTGCTTAGCTGTACCTGGCTAGACATAGAAATTGCGCGGAGCCCCACGCATTTTTTTTTATTATTTCATGAAATTCAACGAAATAATAACGAGTAGCGAGTCCCGGGCTCGGACTCGCTAGAGTCAAGCGATTCCGAGTAATTTAGGACTCGCCCATCACTAGTAACAATGCAAAATGCTGACAGGGTGTAAATTACAAACTGTCAGCATTCTGCAGCCTACATATGCACACAGATTGTATAAAAAGCCCAGACAACACCTTTAATGATCATTCTCTACTCATGTAAATAGATCATAATTGTCCCATAGTTCATTTAATCTTCATACATTAGGGGTGTGGACTGTAGATCCAGTGGGCAACGGCTAGAGAGGAGTCAAATAATTTAAAAGTCGAAAACTGCCCCTGATGGCATCAGGCCATGCAATGTTAGAAGTTTTATGGAAAACTATTTTATTTGTAAGTTTATGGAAAATCTGGATCACTTTAGAGCTTTTCTCCACTGTCACCATAAAAAAGAAATGTGTCCGATTTTTTTTTAAGTATCATTGTAAACAGATCAAAGTGCGGAGCGACTCGAACACATTCATTCTTTCTTTGTTGGTCCATGTTCTTCTGGGATTAATAAAAGAATCAATGTTTTATTACTTCTTCCACCGCATTGCACAAGTGGAGTTGTGATTCTCACTGCGAGGCCCAAAGTGTTTTTCATTAGTGGTGACTGTCACTATAGTGAGTTATTAACTTTTTGCAATTTCTAAAACATATGGCTAAAAACAGATCATGTCACAGTTTTGTAGTTATGTTCCCAAGATCGTGTACAGGATGTTTTTAATCAACAGAACTGTGAATATGAATAATGGTCAGATCAAGGAATGAGCTATGGTATAATTCAGAGAAAATAATAATCTATCTATCTATCTATCTATCTATCTATCTATCTATCTATCTATCTAAACCATTTATTAATCCATTATGTATCTATGTGTCATATAAGTCATTCATTAACCTATTATCTATCTATCTATCTATCTATCTATCTATCTTAAGGGGCCGTCACACACTACGATTTTGTGAGTGATCACACCCACGATCTCAGGGTGCGTGCTCATGGACAACATCATTAATGAGGTGTCACATGTATAGATATTGTTCAGGATGCACCAACGATGTAACGTGCAGGGATCGTTCACACAACCAGCGAACGATGCTTGTCAATGATGTGAATAGGCGAAAGGAGATCGTTATCGCGGTGTCACACAGAACGATGCCAGCAGATTGCATGATCGATATCGTCTGTTGTGGAGTCCGGATCTCATAACTGTGATGAACGATCAGATCACTTATCACTTGCAAGATCGACGTGTCACACGCAACGACGTCGTTAGAGCGACTGAAAACCCCTGATGTTTCAGCGATATAGTTACTGATATCGTAGCGTGTGACGGCCCCTTTACTATCTATCGTCTAAATCATTAGTTAATTATCTATCTATCTAATTATCTATCTTTCTATCTATCTATCTACTAGAAAAAAATTATCTATCTATCTATCTATATATCTATCTATCTATCTATCTATCAATCTATCCATTTGTCCATCCATCTATCCACCTATAGATCTATCCATCTATCATCGAAATCATTCATTCATCCATTATTCTATTATCTATCGATTTACATTAATTTTCATTAATGACCTTTGGGTTTTCATTGGCTGTAAGCCATAATCATCAACATTAACATAAATAAACACTTAAAAAACATCACTCTATTTGTAATGACTCTAAAATATATGTGCTTCACTTTAGTATTTAATTACAGAAAAATGTACTTTCGATGAAATTATTTTTCATAATATATAAGTCTTTCTCTCTCTCCCTCTCTCGCTATCTACCAAGAAAAAAATGTCTCTGCAGCACACCGCTACTACCAATATCGTACATATGCTAACAAGCAAAAGATTAGAAAAAAATTTAAAAACTTACGTTTTTTCAAAACACTCATTACTCTTAATTTTTATTTTCTGGGGGTCTTAGTACATACATTGGCCAATGTCTGCTTGATTACCAACCACGAGAATTTTTTTTTTTTGCTTTCTCTCTCTATATATATATATATATATATATGGTAATTATCTATCTATCTATCTATCTATCTATCTATCTATCTATCTATCTATCTATCTATCTATCTATCTACAGTTGTGGCCAAAAGTATTGACACCCCTGCAATTATGTCAGATAATACTCAGTTTCTTCCTGAAAATGATTGCAATCACAAATTCTTTGGTATTATTATCTTCATTTAATTTGTCTTCAATGAAAAAACACAAAAAGAATTGTCCTAAAGCCAAATTGGATATAATTCCACACCAAACATAAAAAAGGGGGTGGACAAAAGTATTGGCACTGTTAGAAAAATCATGTGATGCTTCTCTAATTTGTGCCATTAACAGCACCTGTAACTTACCTGTGGCACCTAACAGGTGTTGGCAATAACTAAATCACACTTGCAGCCAGTTGACATGGATTAAAGTTGACTCAACCTCTGTCCTGTGTCCTTGTATGTACCACATTGAGCATGGAGAAAAGAAAGAAGACCAAAGAACTGTCTGAGGACTTGAGAAACCAAATTGTGAGGAAGCATGAGCAATCTCAAGGCTACAAGTCCATCTCCAAAGACCTGAATGTTCCTGTGTCTACCGTGTGCAGTGTCATCAAGGAGTTTAAAGCCCATGGCACTGTGGCAAACCTCCCTAGATGTGGACGGAAAAGAAAAATTGACGAGAGAATTCAACGCAAGATTGTGCGGATGGTGGATAAAGAACCTCGACTAACATCCAAACAAGTTCAAGCTGCCCTGCAGTCTGAGGGTACAACAGTGTCAACCCGTACTATCCATCGGCGTCTGAATGAAAAAGGACTGTATGGTAGGAGACCCAGGAAGACCCCACTTCTTACCCCGAGACATAAAAAAGCCAGGCTGGAGTTTGCCAAAACTTACCTGACAAAGCTTAAAACGTTTTGGAAGAATGTTCTCTGGTCAGATGAGACAAAAGTAGAGCTTTTTGGGCAAAGGCATCAACATAGAGTTTACAGGAGAAAAAAAGAGGCATTCAAAGAAAAGAACACGGTCCCTACAGTCAAACATGGCGGAGGTTTCCTGATGTTTTGGGGTTCCTTTGGTGCCTCTGGCACTGGCCTGCTTGACCGTGTGCATGGCATTATGAAGTCTGAAGACTACCAACAAATTTTGCAGCATAATGTAGGGCCCAGTGTGAGAAAGCTGGGTCTCCCTCAGAGGTCATGGGTCTTCCAGCAGGACAATGACCCAAAACACACTTCAAAAAGCACTAGAAAATGGTTTGAGAGAAAGCACTGGAGACTTCTAAGGTGGCCAGCAATGAGTCCAGACCTGAATCCCATAGAACACCTGTGGAGAGATCTAAAAATGGCAGTTTGGAGAAGGCACCTTTCATATATCAGGGACCTGGAGCAGTTTACCAAAGAAGAATGGTCTAAAATTCCAGCAGAGCATTGTAAGAAACTCACTGATGGTTACCGGAAGCGGTTGATCGCAGTTATTTTGGCTAAAGGTTGTGCTGGTTTTGGCTGAGGGTGTCAATACTTTTGTCTGGCCCATTTTTGGAGTTTTGTGTGAAATGATCAATGTTTTGCTTTTTGCTTCATTCTCTTTTGTGTTTTTTCATTGAAGACAAATTAAATGAAGATAAGAATACCAAAGAATTTGTGATTGCAATCATTTTCAGGAAGAAACTGAGTATTATCTGACAGAATTGCAGGGGTGTCAAAACTTTTGGCCACAACTGTATCTACCTGCCAGTTTCACCTCATGCATCCTGTCCTCATTGCTTTCACTAACAATCTTGGTTTACAGAGAGACTACAAATATCTTCAAGACCCTACAGCTATACTGCAGATCATATGGAATGGAGGGTTCTGTGTTCAGGACAATCTTTGATGGATAGGTATATGAAGTGTTCATTTTTAACATTTCTTTTAGTTGCATGATAAATACTCTTCAATCCATAGTGATGATGGAAAGGTAAGTGAAGCTTCTCCACTTGACGACTTCATATGGCTTTTTTGCTTGGGCCAATAACTATTATCAGCCACACAAGTGGTAAGAAGTTGACAACTTGCAAAGTGTTGGGGATCCAGGTCATGATATTAACAATAATTCATCTTCGAACCGTTTGATGGGCCAGGTAAAGGGAACATGTCATGTAAAAGAAACACTACTAACCTGCAGATATGGGGCTAATCTGCATTTAGCATACTAAAGCAGCCTGGTGCCAGCACCGAGAGCCCTGCTGCCAGGAGGAAATTAACTTTATTCCTCCTGGCAGCCTTAGGCTTTCAGTCATAGAGGTGGCTTCAGTCACTGCTCTGTGCATAGTGAGTGCCGACTGTAACCAAGCCCTTGGCACTGACTATCAGCCAACCAGCAGTCAATGCCGGGAGCAGTGGGCACTTTTACAGCAACTGCTCACTATGCACAGACGGTACTGAAGCCATGCCAGAGCCACCACTATGACTGAAAGCAATAAGCAGACGCTCACTATTTTTTCACCTTTATTTTACACATCAATGACCGGCGCCCTATGCTTGCCTCATCTGTATGTATGTTAAATACTGGGCAGCCATCCCCTCCATGATTTGGTAGGTCTGTGAGTGGTTGCTTGATCAGTATTTCCAGCAGTGCTGGCGCTTGTGCTCCTGGGTCTCATGGGGGTGAGTGATTAACAGGAAGTTAGCAGCTCTCATTTCCTGTTAATTACATCCAAAAGCAGAGACAGTGAAGCTGGCAGTGATTGGGTGCGAGGCTCGATTGACTTCACAAACTGTGAACTCCAGAAATGTGTGCTGGCACCGGAGGTAAGTATAAGCTTACTTTCCTTTTAATTGGGAAAAATATGAAGAAGGAGATCGGGTTGTCCAAGAAGCGGACAACCCTTTTAAGTTTTGTATTATGAGCACAGGCAACTTTACATATAGGATCTTTGAGCAGGAGACCTCCTTCTATGATATCCATAGCGGTTAGTGTGGAGCCCCGCTATGCAGGTGTCACAGAGGGGTACTACACCCTTAAAAGAGGTGCAGATGCCCCAGCTGCAAGCAGATTCTAGGATGGTGGGTGGAACACATAGACCAGCACACCACACTAGATTACACGGTGGAAGGTACCCGGGAGGGAATAAAACCACCTCCAGGGGGAACAAGGAGGTCTTTGGCTGGAGGTCTTTTGGGTCTCTGGTCGTCGCCTCTTGGTCTTTGACCTTGGTTCTCTCGGCTGAGGGACCAGGAGAGTGGGAGAGAGAATAGATCCCAGGCGCAGACAGCTGGAAGGGAGCGAGGAACTTGAAGAGTTCGTCCCAGAAGAAGCACCGGGATCCTCCAAGGACCACAGAAAATCCAATGACCTGGGGAGTATACATATACTACCCCTAGGCTCTTAAGCGACCAAAAGAGAGTACCAGGCACCGCTTGATGGTTCGGTGGTCGGCCAGCAGAGAGTAACCCGACGGGAGCGAGAAGAGAGACAGAGAGACAGCAGGAGGTCAGGTTCGCTTTATGGGGTCAGACTTCATATAAATTACTGGGAAACAGGAAGGAAAGGACGGGAGAAAAGGCACACACCGAGGGTTCCATCCTACCTACCACCTGGGATCCGCTTGCAGCCACCCGTTAGCTACTTGTCAGTTAACATCTTACTGCACTGAGAACTGTAACCATTGCTGTTAAAGTTACAGTAAAGTACCCGGAGTGAAGTGAACTCGACTTTGCTGCATCTTCTTTTCCATGAACTTATTCTTTCACAGAATTGCTGTTCCAGAGGTCCCAGTCCTACCTGCGGAGGACTTCCCCATCTCAGCCGCAATCCCATCTACCTCCGGCAGACTGTGGCGGCGCTGGTGCAACTCACCAGAAACTGCAGGTAGCGTCACGACAACAAACTTGTAAATAATCTCCTGTACATAAGCCCCTTTTTCAAAGATAGGCCCAGGACACGGGATCAGGCGCGGCAGCCATTCCCCGTGACACTGTTAACCCTTTTGCTGCCTGGTGCCCGAGTAGTCCAAAAACCTGGGCTCAACATTAGCACTGCAGCCTTGCAGCACTTGGGTCCTGGATTCAAATCCCATCAAGGACAACATCTGTAAGGAGTTTGTATGCTCTCCCTGTGTTTATGTGGTTTCCTCAGGGTTCTCCTCTGGGTTCTCTGCAAAGACATACTGATAAGGGATATATAGGCTGAGTCCCAATGGGGACAGTGTTGCTGACATATGTAAAGTGCTGTGGAATTATTGGCGTTATATAAGTTAACACATTTTATTTTTATGATTATTATTGCTATTAGTACTGTTATTATTATACAATTGGTCATGACGAAACAACCCCTTTAAATATATTTTTAAATCTCCTTATACGTTTTTAGTAGAATATAAAAAGTTGATCGTTTCAAGATATACTTTATATATTAACTGTAAATGTTTAGGTTTTTGCTGCGTTAATTGCATTTCTATAAAACCTCCCAACATGTGCGGGGAATATTATTGTTTTTCCTTCAACCAACAATGATTAAAAACCTGGAAGAAAGATGAAGAGAGTGTTCTAGCCATCTTTTTTCTAACCTTGTCATTCTTTTTACTCATGCCTTTGACAGAAATGAATTTACTGAGCATGTGAGTCATTTACCATCTGTTGCTGGACACATTAGAATTGCTGATGTTGTTTTGGCCTAACCCCGAACCATTAAAGAAAACGAAAAAAAATACAAGAGCACCTTTTTCTCTAATTTTTTTTTTCTGCTTCCAGCCAAATCTCTTAGGACAATTATAAAAAAAATTGGACGGCACCGGGAGACGTTTTGTTTTTATTTTCGAGAAGCCGAAATGAATCTGGAGGCCATTATGAGTCGTTACCATGCGAATAAGTAAGTGGATGGTCTGAGTAAGAGGAAGGAGAATATCTGAGGTCAGTTTTGTCAGGGTATAAGAATCCTAAACAATGAGGGCATTAGTTTGAGATCGGGAAGGAATGTGAAGAAGAAAAAAAAGCCCTCTCAGAGCAGAATGAAATGAAGCATGGGAGAGAATTAGAGGAGATTAGCAGGACTGTGAAGAAACCCAGAGTAGACTGCCAATCACCCATTAAAAACATGTGGCTTTCACATTCAACTGCAGATGGAAGTTATGAGCTGAACTTCTACACTGCACAGTGTTCTGTCACAGACTGTAACCATGACATGACAGAGATCATCGGGCAATTTAAACATGTTTCTTAATGAGGTACTAAAAATATGTATGCATTGTTGATTCGGAGTGACTTTCCCATGGGGATAAAGAAATGTACTAAGAGGTTTTTCATTTGTTTTGAAGTCTTCATGTATGAAGCTGCTGGGCCTTATGGGCACAACCGGATTTTAGAATTTTACTTTTTTTTTTTTATTATTACTATTTTACGCTTCCAGATCACTGATTACATGGGGCAGCATACCAGGTTTCATAGTGTTGGGACTAACTGCACTGTATACTTAGAAACACATTTCAGGAAATAACATAACTTTTCCTAAGTAAAAGATCACATAGAAGCTTTTTGATAACTTGTTTATGTCTTTAACTTGTAGGTCATGTGCAGATGCTGAGTATTTGGTGAGTTTTTTACCTCAGTATTTGTAAGGCCATGTGCACTCACTGAGTATTTGGTGAGTTTTTTACCTCAGTATTTGTAAGGCCATGTGCACTCACTGAGTATTTGGTGAGTTTTTTACCTCAGTATTTGTAAGGCCATATGCACTCACTGAGTATTTGGTGAGTTTTTTACCTCAGTATTTGTAAGGCCATGTGCACTCACTGAGTATTTGGTGAGTTTTTTACCTCAGTATTTGTAAGGCCATGTGCACTCACTGAGTATTTGGTGAGTTTTTTACCTCAGTATTTGTAAGGCCATGTGCACTCACTGAGTATTTGGTGAGTTTTTTACCTCAGTATTTGTAAGGCCATGTGCACTCACTGAGTATTTGGTGAGTTTTTTACCTCAGTATTTGTAAGGCCATGTGCACTCACTGAGTATTTGGTGAGTTTTTTACCTCAGTATTTGTAAGGCCATGTGCACTCACTGAGTATTTGGTGAGTTTTTACCTCAGTATTTGTAAGGCCATATGCACTCACTGAGTATTTGGTGAGCTTTTTTACCTCAGTATTTGTAAGGCCATGTGCACTCACTGAGTATTTGGTGAGTTTTTTACCTCAGTATTTGTAAGGCCATGTGCACTCACTGAGTATTTGGTGAGTTTTTTACCTCAGTATTTGTAAGGCCATGTGCACTCACTGAGTATTTGGTGAGTTTTTACCTCAGTATTTGTAAGGCCATATGCACTCACTGAGTATTTGGTGAGCTTTTTTACCTCAGTATTTGTAAGGCCATGTGCACTCACTGAGTATTTGGTGAATTTTTTACCTCAGTATTTGTACGGCCATGTGCACTCACTGAGTATTTGGTGAGTTTTTACCTCAGTATTTGTAAGGCCATATGCACTCACTGAGTATTTGGTGAGCTTTTTTACCTCAGTATTTGTAAGGCCTCGTGCACATGCTGAGTATTTGGTGAGTTTTTTACCTCAGTATTTGCAAGGCCTTGTGCACACGTTGTGTAATTGGTGAGTTTCTTACCTCAGTATTTTTAAGGCCTCGTGCACACGCTGAGTATTTGGTGAGATTTTTACCTCAGGATTTCAAAATCAGGAGTGGAACAATCAGAGAAAAAGTATATAAGAAACACCTGCACCACTTCTGTATTTATCACACACTCCTGGTTTCGGCTACAAATACTGTGGGAAAAAAACTCACCAAATATTCAACGTGTGCATGTGACCTTACAAATCCTGATGTGACAAACTCAACAAATACTCAATGTGTGCACGTGGCCTTACATAGTTGGCATCTGCCTTTAAGGCCACGTGCACCTGTTAAGTATTTGGTGAGTTTTTTCTTCAGTATTTGTAGCTAAAACCAGGAGTGGATGATAAATACAGAAGTGGTGATGTGTTTCTATTATACTTTTCCTCTGATTGTTCCGCCCCTGGTTTTGGCTGCAAATACTGAGGTAAAAAACTCCAAATACTCAACATGTGCACGTGCCCTTATTGCACTATTATATAGAGACATTACAATCACTGTCCCCTTTGGGGCTCATAATCTACATTCTCTATCAGCATTATTATTATTTATTTACCGTATATACTCGCATATAAGCCGAGTTTTTCAGCCCAAAAATTGGGCTGAAAAGTCCCCCCCTCGGCTTATACGCGAGTCACTGTATACTGTATACAATGTATACAGTATACAGTGCCCCCATCTATATACAGGCCCCTCCCGCCGCAATCCTGTAAAGGAAGAGATTAGTATACTTATCCCTCTGCTGTCCCGCTGCCGCTGTCCCGCCGCCGCTCCTCCATCTTCATCCAGCGTCTTCCGTCTTCTTCCGGCTTCCTCCGATGGTCGCAGGCAATGAGGTCATTGCCGGCGCGACATAGGTGGAAGCTGAAAGAAGACAGAAGACGCTGGATGAAGATGGAGGAGCGGCGGCGGGACAGCGACAGCGGGACAGCGGAGGGATAAGTATACTAATCTCTTCCTTTACAGGATTGCGGTGGGGGGGGCCTGTATGTAGATGGGGGGGGCTGCATATACCTCTGGGGCTGCATATACCTCCTGGGGCTGCATATACCTCCTGGGGCTGCATATACCTCCTGGGGCTGCATATGGGGCTGTATATACCTCTGGGACTGCATATGGGGCTGCATATACCTCTGGGGCTGCATATGGGGCTGCATATACCTCTGGGGCCGCATATACCTCTGGGGCTGTATATACCTCTGGGGCTGCATATACCTCTGGGGCTGCATATGGGGCTGCATATACCTCTGGGGCTGCATATACCTCTGTGGCTGCATATACCTCTGGGGCTGTATATACCTCTGGGGCTGCTGTATACTACCACTGGGGCTGCTGCTGTATATACCACTGGGGCTGCTGCTGTATACTACCACTGGGGAGGCTGCTGTATACCTCATTGCTGGGGGTTGTATACCTGTGCTGGAGTCCACCCTCGGCTTATACGCGAGTCAATAAGTTTTCCCAGTTTTTGGGGGCAAAAGTAGGGGGGGTCGGCTTATACACGGGTCGGCTTATACACGAGTATATACGGTATATAGCGCCATTAGATTCCATGGGGCTTTACATGTGAATAATGGAGAACACGGACAAATACAGTAAATATGGACAATCAAGTCTTACAGATACAGGAGGGGTGAGGACCCTGTCCATGAGGGATCTCGGTCTACTAGGGGAGAGCAAGGAAACAGTAGGAGTTGGAAGCACCGATCGTGTGACGGTCTAATGACCGGGTCTCATTGTAGGCCATAGGCTTGTCGGAAGAGGTGAGTCTTGAGGTTTCTTTTGAAATTACAAAAGGTAGGCAAGTGTCTGATGTGTTGGGGGAGAGAGTTCCAGAGTATGTTGGATGCACGGGAGAAGTCTTGCAATGTGGTTGTGAGAGGATGAGATAAGAGGGGAGTAGAGAAGGAGATCTTGGGAGGATCGTAGGTTGCGTGCGGGCAGGTATTAGGAGACCATGTCAGAGATATATGGGGGGACGGGTGATGGATGGCTTTGTATGTCACGGTTTTAAATCGGGATCTCTGAGAGATGGGCAGCCAGTGAAGGGCTTGGCAGATGGGGGAGACAGGGGAGTAGAGGGGAGTCATGTGGATTTGTCAAGCAGCGGAGTTTAGGATGGGCTGGAGAGGTGCAAGGGAAGTAGTGGGGAGGCCGGTGAGCAGGAGTAGTCAAAGCGAAAGGTAATGAGAGCATGAACAAGAGTTTAAGCAGTGTTGTGATCAAGGAAAGAGCGGATCAGGGAAATGTTTTTGAGCTGGAGTCGTCAGTAGGTGACAAGGGCTTGGATGTGAGGCTTGAAGGGGAGGGAAGAGTCAAAAATTACCCTAAGGCACTTGGTGTGGGCGACTGGGGAGAGTGAGTAGTCATTGATGAGGATGGATAGGTCTGGCAGAGTCCTGAAGTCAGGAGCTGTCTGAGGTACTGTACGCAAATTGCGTACAGTACCAGCCGCTGTGCTAATGAAAGTCAGCAGCTGTACCTGCTGGCGCGGTCCTGAAATCTCAGCAGGGGACAGCTCCAGGTGCTGAAGTTTAGCAGTGAGCACTGCTAAACTCCAGCAGCCGGTGTCCAGCTCCCAGATTCGATTTTTTGTCGGATTCGGCGCCATAGACCGGATCCGGAACGATCTGGCACCCCCTAACATGTGGGTCTATGGTGCTGGATTGCACCGGATCCGATAAAAAATCGGACGCCAGCTGCTGGAGTTTAGCAGTGCTCGCTGCTAAACTTCAGCACCTGGAGCTATCCCCTGCATAGATTTCAGGACCGCGCCAGCAGGGAGTTTAGCTCCTGACTTTCATTAGCACAGTGGCTGGTACTGTACGCAATTTGCGTACAGTACCTCTGACAGCTCTTGACTTCAGGACTCTGCCAAACATGTACTGTACACAATTTGCGTACAGTACCGCTGACAGCTGCTGAACGCAAGAGCCCTCGGCATTTAATGTTAATTTCTCTGCCCCGACAATTATCAGCTTTGAGTTAAAACATATATTAACCCATTCACACCCAGTGTGTGATGTCAGCATGTGTCCAGGGAGTGTGGACACTCCCTGAACACATGCTGGCACCACACAAACAGCGGGGTTAACTCTTTAGACACCAGCTTATTAGCCGCATTTGCAGCCTCTGTGCTGACATGCCGGACAGAGGCTGCAGATGGGGTTAATATGCAGCAAAACCCGCGATTTGTAAAATTTTCACATATGCTGTGTTTTTACTAAACGTCTTGCAACACTGCTGTCACAGTGGTGCAAGATGAATGGTTACTGTACCGGCAAACCGGCAAATTCAAGCCCCACAGTTTGACAGCCACAAAGTTTGACTTCACCGGCAAATGCTGTACGCGGACCTGAAGTTTGCTTCAGGACAGTGGACAGCTTCACACGTACTCACGCAGCAATCTCACTTGCATACAGCCCTGCACACTCACCCACATGCACCACACTCACACCACACTCACTCACAACAAACACGCATTACACTCGCATCACTCTCATGCATCAAACACGCTCCGTGTTTGATGCTTGACAGTGTGCCTCCAGCCGAACAGTCATATACTTCTCTAGACTGCTACCAACTTGTAATGAATGCAGCTAATAACTGAGCCCCAAAGGCCTCGTGCCATTAATATTGGCAGGTCCACGGAAGACAGTGCCATTTTACAATTGAAGCCATCCTAGAGAACCTCACCATGGTTTGGGTCTGGCTACAAATAGTTGTCCGCAACTGGACAATCTCTTATTGATGGGCCCTGCGAGCTGAAAAAAGAAAAAAGTTGATACTTTCCAGATGAGTAATGCTCCTCTGCACACAGTGTTGCATCCCACAATAGTCTGGTAATGGACAACCAGTTTAATAATATTAAAAATATATCTTACAAAATGATCTGATTTTATATTATATCATGAAACATATATTAAAATATACGCTAAAAGATAGTACAATATTAAAATGAATAGAAATGCAACGAATTTTGCCATTTGTTAGAAGCCGGGTTTCCCATAGGAGGAGAAAATGCGGTTATGAGACAGTTCATGCTAAAGAAATATTTGATTAAACTTTTATCTTAAAGCACAGCTGCAGAGGAAGTTCCAGTATGGCAGGGGGCTGTGGTCACAGGCATGTAGCCTGCCAGAAAATCCTTCAAAAAATAGTTAAATCATCGGAAAGTGTAAGGAGAATGAATCAAGAGTAGAGAGATTTACAGGGTCTCGGTGAAAATGTGTACCGCTTAATTGTAATTTTTCCTCCTTGCATAAATTGAGGCTTGTTCTTCGGCCTCACCATACAATCGTATATTATTGTTACTCTTGTTTATACTTTTCTCCGGTGACTGTTTGACTTCTTTCTCAGCTTGACCTTTTGCAAGCTTACAACATCCTCTAGAGGCACACATTTTCTGTGTTTGCATTTCCTTATCTGCAATATTATTTTGTGCTTCAAATATCCCAAAAGATCAGGCTGTCTGCCCTCTTACCTCTTTACCCTACATGAATGACAATAAAATTACAGAACACAGTATTGGTCTAAGCAAAATTAGCAAAGAAGAAATGTTTGATGGCTAAGAAGGTCCTTTTGATTCTCATGATTTTATACTGTTGTACTACAACAATATTTTTTTATGTGCATTTAATATGATTAGGTAGATTCTTTTTATCCTATTATTCTCTTTCGCTCTATGAATCTCATGAGTTCGATCATAAATTATCCCAATGCAGTGAATAACTAAAATCCTTTGGACCCCAGTGGAACTTTTGGACCAGGGCCCCTCAGACGTATGTTGGTCAAAAGTTCTAGCCTCTTCTTGTGATAATGTCCTACTCCATCCTTGGTCCTTATTGTAATAATGTCCCCTGCCCTAGGCATTTCATGTAATTTATCCCCCTTCATGATCCCCTTCCTATAATAATGTCCTCAATCCTGGACTCTTGCTGTATTTATGGCCCCCCATCCGGGATCCTTGCTGTAATAATGTCCCCGCATTCTAGGTCTTTTCTATAATAATGTCCCTCATCCTGGACCCTGGCTGTTATAATGTCCCCCATACTGGTCCCTTTCTGTAGTAATGTCATCTATCCTAGGCCCTTGCTGTAAAAATGTTCTTAATCCTAAAACCTTGCTTTAATTATGTCCCCCATCCTGGGCACTTATTGTAATAATGTCCCTTATACTAGGCCCTTGCTGTAATAATGCCCCTCATCCTGGATTAATTTCCGCCATCAAAGGCCTGTGCTGTAATCATGTCCACCACCCAGGCCCCTTGCTATAATAATGTTCTTAATCCTAAAACCTTGCTTTAATTATATCCCCCATCCTGGGTACTTATTGTAATAATGTCCCTTTATACTAGGCTCTTGCTGTAATAATGTCCCTCATTCTGGGCCTTTCCTTTAATAATGCCCCCTATCATGGGCCCTTGCTGTAATAATGTCCTCCATCCTGGCCCCTTGCTATAATAATGTTCTTAATCCTAAAACCTTGCTTTAATTATGTCCCCCATCCTAGGCACTTATTGTAATAATGTCCCTTTATACTAGGCCCTTGCTGTAATAATGCCCCTCATTCTGGACCCTTCCTTTAATAATGCCCCCTATCATGGGCCCTTGCTGTAATAATGTCCTCCATCCTGGCCCCTGCTATAATAATGTTCTTAATCCTAAAACCTTGCTTTAATTATGTCCCCCATCCTAATGTCCCTTTATACTAGGCCCTTGCTGTAATAGTGCCCCTCATCCTCGGCCCTTCCTTTAATAATGCCCTCCATCCTATGACCTTGAATAAAAACTCCAATTTCCAAAGTTCCCAGTGAGAGGTCTCCTCCACAGTAATAATGGCACGTAATTGTCTTTGGCTTCTCCAGTAAAGTGCCTGGACTGTTTAGTTTTAAAGGCTCTTGAGATTGGGACACATGTTGAAACTACACTAAATCATAATAGAAACTTGAGGCTGAATACACTCATTATCCATCCTGGGATTCCCTGAGCCGTAACAGTACCAACCTGTCTGCAACAGGCGTCTTGGAAACTTGTGGCTCCCATTGTGTGAAGCCAACAAGGTCCTCATCTTTCTCTTATAAATGACACAGCACCTGTTGTCTACAAAAGAGATTTAGTTATCTTGTGGGATAATTCAGAGTTCTTCAAGATGTCAACATATCAAACATCATCAATAAGAGTTAAAAAGCCTTCGTTTGATCTCATTTATCTAATGTGTAGGCATTAATTGGTATATGATATTTGGAAGTTGCTAAGAAATGATATTATGTTAGTCAGCAATGATTTGGTAGTGGACGATTTCTCTGCCATTTTGGTTCTGTGCAAGTGGACCATTGCACAACCCAGGTCCATGGATCAGATCAGCCCTCTCTGGTCGTGGGCAGAAGCTTCACTAATTCCCTTACGCTCTGGGATCTCTGGTGCGACATTTGATTCGCTGTCCTTGAGTGACGTCATTGGTGCGGCAATGCAGTGCACAGGTGACATCTTACCAGCAAAACTAATCATAAGCTGAGCTTGGTATCTCAGAGAGTAAGGAAATTTGTTCAGTTTCTGCCCATGACCATAGACTAATGACCTGGACCATGGATTGGGCTCAAGCAGCGAGATCTGCGGATCTTTAGTTGAGATTAGATATCTGAATAGATTCGTTTGAGATGAGCAAAAAAAGATATACTGGACTCTGGTCCATCTGCCACGTTGGTAGTGGTGACCAAAAAAATACCCACAAGGAATATTGCCCCAGGGCTGGAGTTAGGGTTAGGTGTTAGGGTTGCCTGTGGACATTCTTCCATGTGGGCATTTTTCATACAGCTGTTGGTAGCAGATCTCTGCAAACCCTCTATGAGCTGTCGACTTCCCCGGCCCGCTACCTCTTCTGTGCTGGGACTCATAATCATAAGAAGAGCTTGGGTGCTGTCAGGTAAGCGGACATTCAAAGTCTCTGGTCCAGAAGCCACAGACTACTAACGTGGCTGCTAGAATCTTTATATGCCCTACTATGATATAATACAATTGTGCCACCGAGGTGTAACTTAACAATTACACTTACTCAGCACTAGTGCCAACAATTTTGTTCAATTTTTGGAGTTTTGTGTAAATTGATGTCCAATTTGCCTTTTTCTCTGTTTTTTTTTGCTTTGTTCCAAAACATACACAGGACATAAATATTTGTATAACAAAATGTGTCATTGCGATCATTTTCTGGGACAATTTCAAAGGTGCCTTTCGGTCAGTTCTTAAACACATTCAATTGTAGACATTCTTATTATTCCAAGAGCTATTGATTAAAAGGAACTTTGTTCTTGGGAAAACCCCTTTAAATGATGGGATTAAACTGCAATTCCAGAGGCAGTCTATAGTCAAGAATGGCGCTATTTCTGGAAAAAAACAAAAGCTGTTTTTTTTTCTTCTAAGGCTAGCTTCACACCACGGCAAGGTCCAGTCCGGGGCTGTCCGGTGTAAACCAGACAGCCCCGAACCGGATCAGCACACAGATCCGGAGGGCCAAATGTGCCCTCCGGTCCTGTGTGCAGCCGGATGGCTTTAATTGCAGCCGCAGCTGCTGATTTTTCAAGACCGCAGCTAGCATGGAGTTAGCCACGGTTCTGAAACAACAGCGGCGTGCAGCCGCCGGTATTCGGTTCCCAGATCCCCCCGGACCAGGGCAATCTAGCCCCATAGGCTCCCATGCTAGGGAGTGCCAGATTGCCCCGGATCCGGGAGGATCCGAGGGAATCCGGGAGGATCCGGATTGGGGAGATTTTTCTCCCCGGACACAAAATCGGAGCATGCTCCGATTTTGTGTCAGGGAGAAAAATCAGATTCCTTCCGGATTCTTTCGGACTTCCAAAAACCGGATGGCAGAAAGCTGCCATCCGGCGTATTCTGGCCCCATAGGGTTACTATGGGGCCGGAATTGGATCCGGGGGTTTCCAGTTCACACTGGACACCTTCGGATCCAAAAAACCGTGGTGTGAAGCCAGCCTAAGGCTGGGGTTACACATAAGCCCTCAGTCCGTTTTTGGCTTCAGTTTTGTCATTTTTTTTTTCTAAGTCCAAAAACTGACAGAAAAACGCATTGCGTGTAATAAACACCCTGTGCGTTTTTCTCTGGAGCTCAAAACATTGCCCTGTCCGTTTTTGAGCCAAAAACGCAGTAAACAGCGTTTTTGGCATCAGTTAAAAAACGCATGCGTTTTTATGCGTTTTTTTTAACATGGGGCCCTATGGGAAACGCATGCGCAAACGCATGGCATATATAGCCACTTGCGTTTGCGCATGCGTTTGCGCACATGCGTTTTTCCTGAAAAAAATGACTAAGTCCAAAAACGTACAGGAGTGCAGGAGACACAAAAAGCACCCTATAAAAAACGGATTGGTGATGAAAAGGACTTCCAAAAACGGATTTCTATGTGTAACCCCAGCCTAACTCTGGACATCCTGTGCGTTTTTCTCTGGAGCTCAAAACATTGCCCTGTCCGTTTTTGAGCCAAAAACGCAGTAAACAGCGTTTTTGGCATCAGTTAAAAAACGCATGCGTTTTTATGCGTTTTTTTTAACATGGGGCCCTATGGGAAACGCATGCGCAAACGCATGGCATATATAGCCACTTGCGTTTGCGCATGCGTTTGCGCACATGCGTTTTTCCTGAAAAAAATGACTAAGTCCAAAAACGTACAGGAGTGCAGGAGACACAAAAAGCACCCTATAAAAAACGGATTGGTGATGAAAAGGACTTCCAAAAACGGATTTCTATGTGTAACCCCAGCCTAACTCTGGACATCCCTATGTGGCATATGTAGATCACTGGATGTTTTTTCACTTCCAACCTAGAAAATTATTCCACTTTCTAGTAAAATAAGTCTAATCACTGTGTAACAACAACAGGATGACATTAAATTCCTCCGTACCTTTCTTGGATTTCAGATTATCCTTCAGCCAATTAAAATCAACATAATTTGACTCTGTATATTTATACAACAATCCCAAACAAAGCGCAAGAACATCGTATCGCGCCATTAGCCGCATTGACACGACCGCTCCCAGCGCCATCTCACCAAGTTTAATCTGTTGATGGACTTAAAACATATGTGGAGTGGCTGAGAGCCGCTATAATAGATAAGATTTGTTATTGTTTTCCCCAAAACAGGAACTGGGATTTTGAAAGCGAAGAGTGTCAGATGTTTCCCGTGCACTAAACAATGTTGATACCAGCAATCAACAAGCTAATCATCACCGGTGTGAGTTGGCAGAAATCGTCTGTGGAAATTGTCAGCAGAGGTTTCCCAAATGTGACCAAGACATTAAATCTGCTTATATGCACGGTATATGTCTGCTACATCGGAAACTGCAAATTTGCAGAACTTGGCTGAATTCATTAAAAATATTCCCGTGGGGCCTCAATGGAGCTTTGCATTTCATTAACAAAGGAAAACTGTCATGTCCTTCTTTGGGTGGCAATATAGCTATTGGCTATTAAAATTCAATATTAATCAGGCACTGGAACAAAACTTAATCTCATAGATAGAAAATCTAAAAATCTATCATTTTATTTACAAACTAGCTGTGAGCTCGATGCAATTGCATTGGGATTCTAGAATCTGTGTATAGGGAAGTCGCTACGGCAATTATATAATAGATTATCAGTATTTATTATATAATTGCCGTAGCGACTTCCGTCGCACACGGCGCTGCTTCCGTGGCTTTGTTCGTGGGCGCGCAGCGCCCACGCGACTCACTCGCAATGCCCGCAAAGCGGCCGTTGCGAGTCCTTGTAGAATACGCGCCACTGACTCGCAATGCCTCACTCGCAATGCCCGCGAAGCGGCCGTTGCGAGTCCTTGTAGAATACGCACCACTGACTCGCAATGCCTCACTCGCAATGCCCGCGAAGCGACCGTTGCGAGTCCTTGCAGAATAGGCGCGACTCACTCGCAATGCCTCACTCGCAATGGCCGCTTGCGTTGCGAGTCCTTGCAGAATAGGCGCGACTCACTAATTCATACATAATCACATAGATAATACTGATAACTCCTATATAATCACATATATATATATAATACTGATAATTCCTATATAATCACATATATATTACTGATAATTCTTATATAATCACATATATAATACTGATAATCTATTATATAATCACGAATGGGTTTTTTGCCCCTTTTGAGTCCGCTCACGCTGCGAGTCAGTGTCGTCATGTGGATAAGCCCGAAGCATTGGCCGCGCAGCGGCCATTGCGAGCAGTTCTAAGGCGACTCGCTATGCCCGCTGCGCGGGCATGGCGAGTCGCCTTAGCAGCGGGAAGCATTGGCCGCGAAGCGGCCATTGCGAGTCAGAGACTCGCTCTGCTAGAATCCCGATGCATGTGCATCGGGCACCCAGCTAGTACATATATAATCACATATATATATAATAGTGATATTTGATTATATATGAATTATCAGTATTATATATGTGATTATATAGGAATTATCAGTATTATGTATGTGATTATGTATGAATTAGTGAATCGCGCCTATTCTGCAAGGACTGGCAACGGCCGCTTGGCGGGCATTGCGAGTGAGGCGTTGCGAGTGAGGCTTTGCGAGTCAGTGGCGCCGGCAATGCTTCACAGGTCACTCAGCACCCACGGCCACAACGACGGAAACAGCGCCGAAACTTACGGAAGGGCGTTAGGGGAATTATATATTAGAAATACTGATATTCCTATATAATCACATATATATACCGTATATACTCTCGTATAAGCCGAGTTTTTCAGCCCAAAATTTGGGCTGAAAAGTCCCCCTTGGCTTATACGCGAGTATACAGCAGCAGCCCCAGAGGTATACAGGCCCCCCATCAAGATCCAGGGCCCCCCCCTTGCGCGGAAAACCTGTAAAGTAAAATCATACTTATCACTGTCCTGTCGCGCTGTCCCGCCGCTGCCGACATGACGATCCCGGGCATCATTCAACGTCTTCCCGTGGCTTCCTGTAGTCGCGGGCAATGACGTCATTGCCCGCGACCACAGGAAGACGCCGGAAGACGCTGAATGAAGCCCGGGATCGTCATGTCGGCAGCGGCGGGACAGCGCGACAGGACAGTGATAAGTATGATTTTACTTTACAGGTTTGCCGCGCAAAGGGGGGAGGCCCTGGATCTTGATGGGGGGCCTGTATACCTCTGGGGCTGCTGCTGTATACACCCCTGGGGCTGCTGCTGTATACACCCCTGGGGCTGCTGCTGTATACACCCCTGGGGCTGCTGCTGTATACACCCCTGGGGCTGCTGCTGTATACTACCTAAGGGCTGCTGTATATACCTTTGGGGCTGCTGTATACTACCTCTGGGGCTGCTGTATACACCACTAGGGCTGCTGTATATACCTCTGGGGCTGCTGTATACTACCACTGGGGCTGCTGTATACACCATTGGGGCTGCTGTATACTACCTAAGGGCTGCTATATATACCTCTGGGGCTGTATATACCTCTGGGACTGCTGTATACTACCTCTGGGGCTGCTGTATACACCACTGGGGCTGTTGTATACTACCTAAGGGCTGCTGTATATACCTCTGGGGCTGTATATACCTCTGGGGCTGCTGTATACACCACTGGGGCTGCCTCAGGCCGGTACAAGTTCGTAGATACCAAACATGTATACTTTTACTGTTATCTAAATGGCAAAGTGATATGAATGGAAAGGAGTCAGATAAGATCACAGGAGCTGTGTGCCGACAGCCTCAATACTGTAAAGTTACACTTTAAGTAAACAATAGCACACTGCCTGATAAAAGAGGCACAGTTGATTTTTGTTTTTTAACCCTTACATCATGCTGTATTCTGCTTATATAGCAAAAACCTGCTGAAAGATTCCCTTTACACAGCTCTGAAAAATGAAAACTGCATAGTTTTCATCTTTTTAGACAGTTTTAATAACTTTGCCCTAAATAGTTATTTGTAGCCTCGCTGCATCCATGTATCTACTCTATAATTGCCGTAGGCATTTTCGTGTCGGCCCCCGAAATCGCCGTGGCTATGTCACGCTGTGACGTCACCACGCGCGAGCAATGGCCGCGAAGCGGCCATTGCGAGTCGCTGGCCGAAAATAGAACCAGAGGCCCGGCTACAGAGTTAGCGATTTACCGCTGAGGTAGCGCGAGCAATGGCCGCGAGGCCATTGCGAGTCGCTACCTCAGCCACCGCACCTGCCGCAAGTCTCTCTATACTTTAGCCTGCGCGAGCAATGGCCGCGAGGCCATTGCGAGTCGCTGGCTTTGAGAGTTTGCACAGAATAGCCTCCAGCTGCTTCACTTGCAATGTCCGGGACACTCTCTCTCTCCCAGCCCCCCACCCGGGTCCTCCTGTGTCATGCCCGCGCTCCCCCCGGTCCTCCTGTGTCATGCCCGCGCTCCCCCGGGTCCTCCTGTGTCATGCCCGCGCTCCCCCCGGGTCCTCCTGTGTCATGCCCGCGCTCCCCCGGGTCCTCCTGTGTCATGCCCGCGCTCCCCCCCGGTCCTCCTGTGTCATGCCCGCGCTCCCCCCGGTCCTCCTGTGTCATGCCCGCGCTCCCCCCGGTCCTCCTGTGTCATGCCCGCGCTCCCCCCGGTCCTCCTGTGTCATGCCCGTGCTCCCCCCGGTCCTCCTGTGTCCTGCCCGCGCTCCCCCCGGTCCTCCTGTGTCCTGCCCGCGCTCCCCCCGGTCCTCCTGTGTCATGCCCGCGCTCCCCCCCGGTCCTCCTGTGTCATGCCCGCGCTCCCCCCGGTCCTCCTGTGTCATGCCCGCGCTCCCCCCGGTCCTCCTGTGTCATGCCCGCGCTCCCCCCGGTCCTCCTGTGTCATGCCCGCGCTCCCCCCGGTCCTCCTGTGTCATGCCCGCGCTCCCCCCGGTCCTCCTGTGTCCTGCCCGCGCTCCCCCCGGTCCTCCTGTGTCCTGCCCGCGCTCCCCCCGGTCCTCCTGTGTCCTGCCCGCGCTCCCCCCGGTCCTCCTGTGTCCTGCCCGCGCTCCCCCGGGTCCTCCTGTGTCATGCCCGCGCTCCCCCCGGTCCTCCTGTGTCATGCCCGCGCTCCCCCCGGTCCTCCTGCCCTCTCTGCTTCTCGCGGGGCCCCCCTTGCTCCCGCTGCCCAGGGCCGCACCATCCATCCGTCCATGCCAGGGGGAGCGGCTGTGCAGAAGGAGCCGCCGCTTCCTGCCTGCCGCGCTGCGCCGGGAACGGCAAGTTTAAGAGCTGTGTGCATGAAGTATGTGTGTGATGTGTGCATGATGTATGTGTGTGATGTGTGCATGATGCATGTGTGTGATGTGTGCATGATGTATGTGTGTGATGTGTGCATGATGCATGTGTGTGATGTGTGCATGATGTATGTGTGTGATGTGTGCATGATGTATGTGTGTCCTGTGTGCATGATGTATGTGTGTGATGTGTGCATGATGTATGTGTGTGATGTGTGCATGATGTATGTGTGTCCTGTGTGCATGATGTATGTGTGTCCTGTGTGCATAATGCATGTGTGTGATGTGTGCATGATGTATGTGTGTCCTGTCTGCATGATGTATGTGTGTCCTGTGTGCATGATGTATGTGTGTCGTGTGTGCATGATGTATGTGTGTCCTGTGTGCATGATGCATGCGTGTCCTGTGTGCATGATGTATGTGTGTCGTGTGTGCATGATGTATGTGTGTCCTGTGTGCATGATGCATGCGTGTCCTGTGTGCATGATGTATGCGTGTCCTGTGTGCATGGTGTATGTGTGTCCTGTGTGCATGATGTATGTGTGTCCTGTGTGCATGATGTATGTGTGTCGTGTGTGCATGATGTATGTGTGTCCTGTGTGCATGATGCATGCGTGTCCTGTGTGCATGATGTATGCGTGTCCTGTGTGCATGGTGTATGTGTGTCCTGTGTGCATGATGCATGTGTGTCCTGTGTGCATGATGCATGTGTGTGCTGTGTCCATGATGCATGTGTGTGCTGTGTCCATGATGCATGTGTGTGCTGTGTCCATGATGCATGTGTGTGCTGTGTGCATGATGCATGTGTGTCCTGTGTGCATGGTGCATGTGTGTCCTGTGTGCATGGTGCATGTGTGTCCTGTGTGCATGGTGCATGTGTGTCCTGTGTGCATGGTGTATGTGTGTGCTGTGTGCATGATGCATGTGTGTGCTGTGTGCATGATGCATGTGTGTGCTGTGTCCATGATGCATGTGTGTGCTGTGTCCATGATGCATGTGTGTGATGTGTCCATGATGCATGTGTGTGCTGTGTGCATGATGCATGTGTGTGCTGTGTGCATGATGCATGTGTGTCCTGTGTGCATGATGCATGTGTGTCCTGTGTGCATGATGCATGTGTGTCCTGTGTGCATGATGCATGTGTGTCCTGTGTGCATGATGCATGTGTGTCCTGTGTGCATGATGCATGTGTGTCCTGTGTGCATGATACATGTGCTTGAAGGTATGCTGTGTGCATGATGCATGTGCGTCCAGGTGTGCTATGTACATGATGCATGTGTGTGCAAGTGTGCTCGCTCCATCCTGCCCCCCCCATCCTGCTCCTCCGGCTCCATCCTTCCTCGCTCACTCCATCCTGCCCTGCTCACTCCATCCTGCCCCCCCGCCACCATCCTGCTCCTCCGGCTCTATCCTGCCCTGCTCACTCCATCCTGCCCCGCTCCCCACTATCTAACCCTACCCCCCTGCCACCATCCTTCTCGGCCTACATCCTGCCCGCTCCCTCCATCCTGCCCCCCCCTCCGCCTCCATCCTGCCCCGCCCCCCGGCTCCATCCTGCACACCTGCCATCCTGCCCCCCGACACAATCCCGCCACTCCCCCCCCCCGGCACCATCGTCACATAGTGACAAAGCCACGGCGATTTCGGGGTCCGACACGATTTTGCCTACGGCAATTATAGAGTAAATATATATATATATATATATATATATATATATATACAGGACAGGGGTTATGGCACTCTGCAGTATATCTACTCTATAATTGCCGTAGGCATTTTCGTGTCGGACCCCGAAAACGCCGTGGCTTTGTCACTAAGTGACGTCACCACGCGCGAGCATTGCGAGTCGCTGGCCGAAAATAGAACCAGAGGCTCGGCCACAAAGTTAGCGATTTACCACTGAGGTAGCGCGAGCAATGGCCGCGAGGCCATTGCGAGTCGCTACCTCAGCCGCCGCACCTGCCGCAAGTCCCCCTATACTTTCTATATGCTCTAAATACTGTTATTAATGCTCATAATACTGCTAATAATGCTATTAATACTGCTATTACTGCTAATAATAATGCTATTGCTAATATTATTGCTATTGATGATGCGATTATTTATTTAAAAATCTTTAAAAAAACAATAAACATATTCTAGACACCCGATGCATTTGCATCGGGCTCACAGCTAGTAGTATACATAACCATCATATAGATTGTCTCTTTAGTATTCCTTAAGTTCTCTACACATCCCAGAGACAAGGCTTTAACGTTAATACAACAGCAATAAATAAAATTAACAATAAAAATATACCGAGCAATAATCATTCATCACTTTATGATCGGTCGACCTGAGGCAGAAACACTGCAGACAAATGGGGCAGCTTTATTTTGGCATTAAGAAGACATTACATAAGGAAATGTTGATGGATCTAAGTGTCTGATGTCTTCTAATTAAATGTGTAGAATCTGCAACCCCAATAAATCTATGGTCATGGAGCCGCGGGCGAGTATTGAACTTTTCATTATGTGTCTATGTCTTCGGAAAAGGTAAATGTTGGCTGTAAAACTCACTCATTACTAAATTTACTTTCCATATAACGGAAGGTTTTTTTGCAGAAGGTCAAGACGCTGTTACTTTTCATTCTGGCAGATCCAGCATGTTCATGAATTACATGGGCAGCTATTTATTTAAATGGTCGTCATATAATGCTACATTGACACTGCAGCGATCCTGCAAACATGGCTAACTGCAATAACAGCTCATTGCCGGATCAGATTGGAAAAGCAAGATCCATTTTATGTGTATTTATCCATTCTCTACAACTGATATATTTTTTTTTTGTTCAAAAATCAATAAAAAAAGCAACCTTGGAAATTATTATTATTATTATTATTATTATTACTATTATTATTATTATTATTATTATTATTAATAATAATTATTATTTATATAGAACCATTAATTCCATGGTGCTGTACATGAGAAGGGGTTACATACAAAATGATTATTGTTATAGTGCTATTTATTCCATGGCACTTTACATGTGAAAAGTGGCATACGTAGACATTTACTATAATTATGAACAATACAAGGCACACATAGGTACAGGAGGAGAGAGGACCCTGCCTGCGAGGGCTCACAGTCTACAAGGGATGGGTGAGGATACAGTAGGTGAAGAGAGAGGATCCTGCCTCTGAGGGCTCACAGTCTACAAAGTATGGATGAGGATACAGTAGGTGAGGAGAGAGGATCCGGCCTCTGAGGGCTCACAGTCTACAAGAGATGGGTGAGGATATAGTAGGTGAGGAGAAAGGATCCTGCCTCTGAGGGCTCACAGTCTACAAGGGATGGGTGAGGATACAGTAGGTGAGGAGAGAGGACCGTGTCTGTGAGGGCTCACAGTCTACAAGGGATGGGCGAGGATACAGTAGGTGAGGAGAGAGGACCCTGTCTGTGAGGGCTCACAGTCTACAAGGGATGGGTGAGGATACAGTTGGTGAAGAGAGGGGATCCTGCCTCTGAGGGCTCACAGTCTACAAGGGATGGGTGAGGATACAGTAGGTGAAGAGAGAGGATCCTGCCTCTGAGGGCTCACAGTCTACAGTAGGTGAGGAGACAAGACCATGCCTGTGAGGGCTCACAGTCTACAAGATTGGATTGAGGATAAAGTAGGTGAGGAGAGAGGACACTACCCAAAAGGTCTCACAGTGTACATGGGATAGGTGAAGATACAGTAGTGAGGCGAGAGGACTCTGCCCGCTAGGACCCACAGTCTACAAGGGATGGGTGAGGATATAGTAGGTGAGAGAGGATCCTGTCCGCGAGGGCTCACAGTCTACAAGGGTGGGTGAGGATACAGTAGGTGAAGAGAGAGGATCCTGCCTCTGAGGGCTCACAGTCTACAAGGGATGGGTGAGGATACAGTAGGTGAGGAGAGAGGATTCTGCCCTTGAGGGCTCACAGTCTACAAGGGATGGGTGAGGATACAGTAGGTGAGGAGAGAGGACCCTGCCTGCAAGGGCTCACAGTCTACAGTAGGTGTGGAGACAAGACCCTGCCTGTGAGGGCTCACAGTCAACAAGATAGGATTGAGGATACAGTAGGTGAGGAGAGAGGACCCTAGCCAAGAAGTCTCACAGTGTACATGGGATAGGTGAAGATACAGTATTGAGGAGAGAGGATCTGCCCACTAGGACCCACAGTCCACAAGGGATGGGTGAGGATACAGTAGATGAGGAGAGAGGACCCTGCCTGTGAGGGCTCGCAGTCTAGAAGGGATGGGGGAGGATACAGTAGATGAGGAGAGAGGAACCTGCCTGCGAGGGCTCACAGCCTACAAGGGATAGGTGAGGATACAGTAGGTGAGGAGAGAGGACCCTGCCTGCAAGGGCTCACAGTCTACAGTAGGTGAGGAGACAAATCCTGCCTGTGAGGGCTCACAGTCTACAAGATAGGAGTGAGGATACAGTAGGTGAGGAGAGAGGACCCTACCCAAGAGGTCTCACAGTGTACATGGGATAGGTGAAGCTACAGTAGTGAGGCGAGAGGACTCTGCCCGCTAGGACCCACAGTCTACAAGGGATGGGTGAGGATACAGTAGGTGAGGAGAGAGGGCCCTGCCTGTGAGGGCTCACAGTCTACAAGGGATAGGTGAAGATACAGTAGGTGAGGGTAGAGCTTGTCATGTGGCGATATAGTGGACTGAGGGTCGCTGTAGGTTGTAGGCTTGTCAGAAGAGGTGGGTTTTCAGGCTGCTTTTGATTCTTTCAATGGTAGGTCAAAGTCTGATGTGTTGGGGTGGAGAGTTCCAGAGTATGGGGGAAGCACAGGAGAAATCTTGTATGTGGTTGTGGAAAGATGATAAAAGAGGGAAGTAGAAAAGGAGATCTTGAGAGGAAATAGCAAAAAAATTAAACCTACATGAGGAGAACATTTTACTCCAAGCTAAAGTACATTTAAAAAAGTTTTGTTTTCAGGGGGAGAAGAATTCATTTTGTAAAATTTAACAGTTTATTTTTAGTATTTCCGTAGACATAAAGGAATGGGGGGCATGAAGTTGAAAAAAAAACTAATGCTTAATATTCCAGAGTAATATTATACAGTTGACACCAGACGTTTACATACACTATATAAAAACACACATATGCTTGTTTTTCTCACTATCTGACTTGAAATGAGAATAAACCTTTCCACTTTTAGGTAAATTAGGATTACCATAATGATTAATATTTGCCAAATGCCAGAATAATGAGAGAGAATGTTTTACAGCATTTGTATTACTTTCTCAAAAGTGAAATTAAGAGTAAGATTACTATTCCTTTAAACAATTTGGGACAGCCCATATGATGATGTCATGTGTTTGGAAGCTTCTAATAGGTTTATTGGCAACATTTGAGTTAAATAAAGACACAGTTGTGGATTTATTTTAATGCACTGCACACCTGAAACACACTGATTCTTTGTGTAGCATTATGGGAAAGTTTAAGAAAATCAATCAAGAAGAGAATTGTGGACTTGCACAAGTCTGGTTCATCCTTGGATGTAATTTCCAGATACCTGAAGGTGCCTCGTTCATCTGTACAAACAATTATATGCAAGAACAAACAAGATAGGAATGTCCAGCCATCATACTGCTCAGGAAGGAGATGGGTTCTGTGTCCCAGAGATGAATGTGCTTTAGTCCGAAATGTGCATATCAACCCAGGAACAAAAGCAAAAGACCATGTAAATATGATTGCGGAAACTGGTAAGATTGTGTCATTATCACAGTAAAACAAGTACTGTATCAATATGGGCTTTAAGGCCTCTCTGCCAGGAAGGAACATTAACTCCAAAAGAAACATAAAAAAGCCAGATTAATTTTTGTAAATGAACACAGGAACAAAGACCTACTGTACATTTTTGGAGACATGTCCTGTGGTCTGATGAAACTAAAATTGAACTGTTTTGCCATATTTACCATCATTACATTTGGAGGTAAAAGGGAGCAGTTTGGAAACTTAAGAACACCATCCCAACTGTGAAATATGCGGTGGCAGCATCATATTGTGGGGCTGTTTTACTGCAGGAAGCATTTATGCACTTCACAAAATAGATGGCATCATGAGGAAAGAAGATTATATGACAATACTGAAGCAACATCTCAAGACGTCAGCCAGGAAGTTAAAGCTTGGGCGGAAATAGGTCTTTCAAATGAACAATGACCTGAAGCGTTCTGCCAAACTGGTTGCAAAGTGGCTTAAGGATAACAAAGTAAATGTTTTAGAGTGGCCATCTCAAAGCCCTGATCTTAACCCTATTGAAAGTTTATAAGCAAAGCTGAAAAGTCAAGTTTGAGCAAGGAAGCTTTCCTTGACTGGTCTCCCTGAGATCAGTGAATACTTTGTGATAATGAAAGGTAGGGGCACCGGGCACCTTCAGGGCTATTGGTCTTTCTTATTCCTCCATAAAGACAGACCGCTGTCTTATCCCCAGTCACCTGGTGGTGCTACGCCTTCATCAGCCAGTCGAGCATTTACAATCCAAGTATAGAAAACAAATAGGCGGCACTCACCGTGTGTTCGTAGGTGCTTTCTTTATTGAAGAGGTGCGGGGAGGGGGTGCATGAAGGTGCAGACGACAGGTCCTGTTTCGCGGTTTGCCCGCTTCTACAGGTCTCTGTAGAAGCGGGCAAACCGCGAAACAGGACCTGTCGTCTGCACCTTCATGCACCCCCTCCCCGCACCTCTTCAATAAAGAAAGCACCTACGAACACACGGTGAGTGCCGCCTATTTGTTTTCTATACTTGGATTGTGAATACTTTGTGATGTTGGTCTACCAGGCATTGCTCCCACCTAGCCAGAATCCTACTCCACACTGATGAGGGGCAACACCCCGAAACAGCTGTCTGTGGATGGATACCTGGCTCTGTTAATTCCCTTGTCATATCCTTAACTCGTAACTGAGTGGGATATTGACTAAAAGGGCTACTTAATATGGTGGTTATTGTGGTCTCCGCAAGGATTCCACCCCAGGGCTAGGTCCTTCCCTAGAGGGATATCTGGCTAGTCCCGTGTTTTGAGACTTTTAGTCGAGGCTCCACGGACTCCATTTGCAGGTTTGAGCAAGGAGACCTACAAACATGGCTCAGTTACACCAGCTCTGTCAGGAGGAATGGGCAAAAATTACAACCAACTACTGTGATAAGCTTGTGGAAAGAAATCCAAAATGTTTTTGCCTCATACAGTTTAAAGGCAATGATACCAAATACTGAAGAAATTGAAATCTATGTAAACTTGTGACTTTTCAGAAAGTAATAAAAATGCCTTAAAGGGAACCTGACCCCTGAAAATCAGCCCCCAGCCCAATAATACCTGTCCCTGTACCATCATTAATGTATTCTAGCCATGCCTTTGTATAAAAAATGGGTATTTATAAAGTTTATAAAAGTGATTTTAGTACCTGCTGAACTGCGACTTCTCAGTGCTTGAGAAGTCACACAGGGCGTTCCCTATGGCTTCTCATTGCCGCCTGTAATTCAATTATTCACACCCCGATGGGCGTGCTAATCAAGAGTGATCCTCCTTGTCCTTCTACATGGGCGGTATAGCCAGTATGACGCTTATCACGTCATATCCGGCTATACTGACGTCAGTACATCCATTTGGGTGTAGAGGACCGCGCGATGCACTTTGCGCATGCACGAGGTTGCTTTACGTGGCGTAAATAATTGAATTACAGGCGGCGATGAGAAGCCACAGGGAACGCCCTGTGTGACTTCTCAAGCACTGAGAAGCCACAGTTCAGCAGGTACTAAAATCACTTTTATAAACTTTATAAATACCCATTTTTTATACAAAGGAATGGCTAGAATACATTGATGATGGTGCAGGAACAGCTATTAATAGGCTGGGGCTGATTTTTAGGGATCAGGTTCCCTTTAAAACTCTCTCTCATTATTCTGGCATTTGGCAAATATTAATAATTATGATAATTTCTGGTTTCAACTGTAAGTGATGAGTGAACACTACCATGGTTGGGTGCTTAGTACTCATAATGAGCAGTTGATGCTTGGATGGGCACAACTTGAGTACCGAGTATAATGGAAGTCAATGAGGAACATCTTCAGAAAAAATTGCCTAAGTTTCGCATTGATATCTATTATACTCAGTGCACACATTGAGCCCGACTAAGCGTCTGACTGCTCTTTACAGGTATCGAGCACCCGAGCATGATAATGCTCACTTATTATTATTATTATTACTACATGTCACTATTAAACATTGTAATCCATTAGCACTGCATGATTAAGGGCTGATTGTCTGACAAAAGGTTGACTACTTTTTTAGGTTGGCCACAGGCATTAGAGTTTGGGCTTGTGCACATGACCATAAAAATCGGATCAGTGGTATCCATCATTATGAATTGTGAAGGGTCATTAAAAAGTTGTATTGACTTTACAGCTCACATCTCCTCACTGACACCCATCTGATCCTCACTACATCTTCTGACTGCTGCCACTCGCAATGAAATCCCTTGAAAGAGTGAGAAAGGTCACGATATCATGACATCACAGTGTGCAATGTGACCTTATGTGCGTCATGTGAAAAATGGCAGCACAAGTGGTGGTGATTAGAAGATGTGACAAGGACTGGAAGGGTGACAATGAGGAGCAGAGGGGCCCAAAAGGTGAAAAGTGATTTGAACAATAGGATTTTTTATTTTCAATATTTTGCTTCCATGCTGCCTCCATTCCAGTGCTGGCATTAATCGTGGTTTGGGTCTCAAGTGACATTGTAATGCGTTGCGAGCCTGGCATCCATTCACCAGTGGCTTCTCCCCGCCCTGTATAGGAAGTGAGCAGCAGCTACAGCGCCACTTCCTGTTGATGGCTAATTTGGTCCATATCCTAAATCTGGCTCTATTAGACTATGATCTCATCTAACTTTTGACTAGGGCAGAGGTATACTGAGAATTTGTAAACATAAATCACCATGTACATAGGTCCCAATTCATAATTAATATAATCAGAGTGTATGTCTGGTAACGCTGGGTTGATATGCTCGATTATAGTATTTTTTTCGTGCTATATTGCAAAGGAATCTATTTGATTTGTTAGGCAACAAAAGATGTCCAAAAACTACTAGAAAAGCAGCATCAAAAACTTACCATCACTGCCATAGACAAAAACCAATACTGCACTTGCAGGACGCAGTCAGACCACACTTGTGTAGCAAGCCCAGATGCAGGCTAATGAATCACCTCAACCAAGGTATGGGAGGCGACTTACCATGCACACTAAGGGCCTGCATAGGGCACCATTCACACTGATACATATGGTGCAGAGTGTCTGAAAGCTACCCAACTGCTCTGCTGCCTGAGTATTGGGCTGCACAGTACAATGCTTCTGCACCACTAGATGAATGGCGCCCCCTAGGGGCCCAACTACACCCTGAAATGAATAAAAAAGTGAAGAAAAGTTTTTTGCATGATGAACAAAAAACCTTTATAGATGGGATATTGGTTCATGTGTTGGCCAAGACACTTAAGCTGACGATCCACGACACGGATTCCTATGCTCGTCAGTCCTATCAAAAATATACAAAAACTACTAGAAAAGCAGCATCAAAAACTTACCATCACTGCCATAGACAAAAACCAATACTGCACTTGCAGGACGCAGTCAGACCACACTTGTGTAGCAAGCCCAGGTGCAGGCTAAAGAAACAAAAGATGTCGCCTTTTGTAAAAAAGTTTTATGCCATTTATTGACCATATTGTGGGATTTGTTGACTAATAATAAAAATATGAGAAAAGAACCGTGTCTAAAACAAGTTAACAAGCTGACATCTGAGTGTGAATAAAGGCTTTATCTGACCTGAGGATAATCTTTGGGTTTTCTAAACTGTATTGTGGGATCCTGCTCTGGTTTTTGCTGCATATAGTGTATGGATTGTTTTACCCTAAGTAGCAGTACAGTTCCCTATACAAAAAAAACCCAAACTGTCTTCTTCCCATGAAGAAGAGTTGGAGACAGTGGGCTAGATAATCCATTGTGCAGGGAGGTAATTACCTTGCACTAATTCCCAGACGCCTTTTGTGATTCGGTTTTGTACAGTAACACAGTGGTTGTACATAGTAGAGACAGATATGCCATTGTCAGACCGCTCGGATCCTGACTGTTATCGGCTCCTAAATCAAGTCTCCTTTGTCTACTGTAATCGGTGCTGGTAACCGACAATACATTGGAGGATTATGTAAAAAACATTCAAAACCAAAATGACGGTAGCAGAAACAGCAAGAGAATTATGCAATTATGTGCTCAATAGTACAGTAAAGAAAAAAATAGTATACTGGATTGATTCATTCATTCATTCATTCGTTTATCCATTTAATTAGTCACCTGTTATTAGAAAATACAATTTAAAGATAAAAAAAGGGAGATGCTACATTACACCTACACAAGCTTTTCTGACCTCTGATTCTAAATCCATAGACATTAAGATGGAGTTGACCTCTTTACATCTATAACAGCCCTCACTCTTCTGGGAAGGATTTCTATAAGAAGTTTATCGGAATTTTCTCCATTTACCTAGAAGACCTTTTGTGAGGTCAGACATTAATGATGGGGAGAGGCTGAGCTCATTATCTCTGTTCTAATTCATCCCAAATGTTTTGGATGAGGATGATGTCTGGGCTTTGTGCAGCTGGTCATGTTCTCCTACAACACCAGACTCCTCCAACTATGTTTTAATGGACCTTTTGCATTGTGCACACTCATGGAGATCAGAAATGGGCCTTCCCCAAACTGTCCCTATAAAGTTGGAAGCTACAAATGTCCAAAATGTCTTTTAATATGTGTTTAAGAGTCAGACTTGCCTTAATGCTCAGATATTGGGAAGATGGTGTATCACGCTCGCGCTGGTGCCCCAATGGAAGCACGAGGAATGCAAGGTTTCAAGAAGTCAGGAGGAATACGAGGTTCCAAAAATAACAATCTCCTTTATTCCACCAACGCGTTTCGGCACCTATCCTGGCACCTTCACTAGGGTATTCCAGGTGCCAAGATAGGTGCCGAAACGCGTTGGTGGAATGAAGGAGATTGTTATTCCTCATGACTTCTTGGAACCTTACATTCCTCGTGATTCCATTGGGGCTGCAGCGTGGACCGTGATACACCATCTTCCCAATATCTGAGCGTTTTTCCATGTACGAGTGGTTGGTGGAGGTCCTGCAGCAGCTAAAAACCAAATGCTTACTAACCAGTTGTGGGGCACATAACTGGATCAGGTGAGTGCACACCTGTTGATAAACTTACACAGATAGTGTCACTAGTGATAGGGCACTATTGCGCCTCTTGTCTCCCCTTTTTTGTATTTATACAGACTTGCCGTAACAGGACTTAAGAGGCACTGGCAAACTCTTAAAAAAATTTTTTTGGTTTTACTATATTAGCCATGAGGGCAAAATAAGTATGAAAGAATTAGTATTGAAGAGTTTGTTCAAGAATAATATTTTTTTTTCAATGTCAAACCATAAACGTCATGTAGAATTTTTCTACAGTGGTAGAACGTTGCTGCCGTCGAGCATTTGCTGCATTAAATAAAATTGCTGCACATTATATTGTCCGGTATCCCATATTGTCCCGTATTGTCCCGTATCCGGTCCAGATAACAAGGTGACCAAGTTTTAATGCTCAGAATCTTCATAGTGTGTGAAGGTAGGATTAACATGATAGATGTGAGAAAGGTTCTATGCTGCACCTTCTCTAGAGAATTTCAGGTAGTCAAAGACTACAAATATTGGCCAGGGCTTACAGTGCTGCATTTTCAGGTAAATGACCAGCATTTACATGGCCACACCAGTTTGGGCCACTGTAAAGATCAGGATCTTCCATGTACAAGATTCATCATCATGCGCGGCAAGAGTAGCCAGAGGACAACCAAGGATGCTAGAGAATGTGTACAATGATGCAATGATGTTCCTCATTAAGAGTGCATTTAGGCTGGGGTTACACATAGAAATCCGTTTTTGGAAGTCATTTTCATCACCAATCCGTTTTGTATAGGGTGCTTTTTGTGTCTCCTGCACTCCTGTACGTTTTTGGAATTTTCATTAAAAAAACGCATGCGCGAACGCATGCGCAAACGCAAGTGCATGCGTTTGCATGCGTTCGCGCATGCGTTTCCCATAGGGCCCCATGTTAAAAAAACGCATGAAAACGCATGCGTTTTTTAACTGATGCCAAAAACGCTGTTTACTGCGTTTTTGGCTCAAAAACGGACAGGGCAATGTTTTGAGCTCCAGAGAAAAACGCACAGGGTGTTTATTACACCCAATGCGTTTTTCTGTCAGTTTTTGGACTTAGAAAAAAAAAAGACAAAACTGAAGCCAAAAACTGACTGAGGGCTTATGTGTAACCCCAGCCTTACACTGGCTGATTGTTGAGGAACACTCATTCCCAATAATCAGCATCTCCAAACAGGCCGCCAATCATCTGACACATGAGTAAAACATTTGTTTTTTGGGTGAACTGCTTCTTAAGCTTGCATAAATGTCATGGTTCTTGGTAGCACATTGTTCTTGTAAACAGGTGATATGCTGCTGATTACATTATCTTCTATGCAAACTATAGATCGGTGAATTAATCCATAGGACTCCGAACCATCAACCAAGTCAATAATCTGTTACCGCTGGGCAGGAGGACTGCAAATCTCCTTAACTCTAGGCATTGCCATCACATTATTTGATTAGTCGGGCTTGCGACTGGAGAATGCCAGAAGGGAATGACGGGAGGAAAGGAAATTTGCAAGACTTCACAGATTACTAGAGGCCAATGATTCAGAGTCCTGCAAATCAATGATCACATCTCTAGTGAATATAGAATAATCATATTTACAATAGTTCTTTTCATATATCATATTGAAGTGAACGTGGTCTTAGTGGTGGAGATGCAGTTTGTCAACCCAACACAATCTAATATCCAATAACAGGTCAACCATATCCCTAGACTTACATACCCCACAGATATTTGTTGGCCAATGATAGTTTGGCTGATGGTTCAATCGGCAGTTATTTCGGCCATTTCTCCCATACACAGGTGTGCTTGCTCTGCCAAGCTCTCCTTTGTTCTCTTAGGCTGTGGTCACAGTTGACATGCGTTTTTTTTAGTGCCTTTTAAAAACGCATGCTTTTTTACATGCGTTTTTCATGTCATCATGAGTTTTTTAAGGTGTCTGATGGCTCCCTGTGTTTTTGGCTGCGTTTTGGAATCTGCACCCAAAAATAGTGCATGTACTATTTTTTGGTGCGTTTTTATAACATGGGCCCCTATGGAAAACGCATGCAAAAACGCATGTAAAATTAGTACCTTTTAGTGCCATTCAAAAACGCATGCTTTTTTTAACATGGGCTCCTATGGGAAATGCATGCGTTTTTGAATGGCACTAATTGTACATGCGTTTTTGCATGCGTTTCCCATAAGGCCCCATATTAAAAAACGCATGTGTTTTTGGAAAAGCACCAAAAACGCATGGGACAGTCACACATGCTTTTTGGCTATTAGGGCATGCGTTTTTTAACATGGGGGCCTATGGGTGCGTTTTTTACATGCGTTTTTTAAAACGCAGGTCTCCAAAAACGCATGTGAAAAATGCTACTGTGACCCCAGCCTAAGAGAGAACCATTCCAGACATCTCTAGAGGAGGCTTATCTCAGAACAAAAGGATCAGAAGTCTAAAATTGGACATTCAAATCTTTGAGTCACCAATCATCCGTCTGAGGCCCCAATGTACATTAAATTCAATCTTTAGAAAAATGGACAAATGAAATGGCACCAACCTTGTCCGGTAATGTACAGCACTTTCACCACTGCTATCCCGCGGAGCAAAGCTGAAGCCATAACAGGTGCACAATCCGTGGTCCCAAATAAGGGCTTGTTTACATTAGCAAATAATAGAAGAAATAGCAGCACTCACCAACAGTGGAATCTTCAACTTTATTTCATTTGTGCTTGATCAAAAACCGGTAAGGGCCATCAGGCCAAACAGTAAGGGGCAGGCTGGGCAGCAGGGTGCCCAGGAGGATGATCAATTTGTTCATTAGACCCATTGAAGTTCCAACAAACTAAACGATTGTCGTCCTCCTGGGCACCCCGCTGCCCACTCCTATCCCTCCCCTCACTGTTTGGCCTGATGGCCCTTACTGATTTTTGATGAAGCACAAATGAAATAAAGTTGAAGACTCCACTGTTGGTGAGTGCTGCCGTTTCTTCTATTAACTCCCAATGTACATTAAACTGTCAAGCAAACCCATCGATATTGGTGGGTTTGGCAGTTGTTAGGCTCATAGATTAAAGAGGACAACCCATTTAATATACATTTCTTTTTTTTCAATTTTGCAGTAAATTCATTAAAACTCCCACTAGTATAGTAATATATAACTGCACATTCTGCATAACTGTAAAATAATAAATACGGGCATATATTGTTATTCGTTGTCTACAAAACTCCAGCTACTCATCTTCCTCATTTACTGTGAATAGTATCTGACATACTGTACTATGTGTTATTTTAAGGGTGATATCAACAATCCTACATGAGCTAAACTTCTCGAAACACAACTCCCTCAGTGCATCTCTTGGTGATCAGTCCCAGAACACTCCACACCGTCGGTCCCCATTGTAGTGGCACCAGCTGTGCTTCAACAAAGCAGAACTAATGGATTTTCCAGATGCCATATAAAACAATACAAATAACGTTCTAAAACAAGGAGTTAAAAACCAGAAAACATGAAAGATCATTTACATAGTATTAAAAGAGAAAACTTCAGACTTGTGGTTATTCCTGATCCAGCACTTTTGAAGCCCAGGTGGTTATTTGTGCGATGTTGTAACCCTTCCAACATCTACTGTGCTTTAGAGAAACAGGAAAAAGGGATACATCTGCACTAGAGGAATAAAGATATAAAGCAAATAGAAAACATTATAAATGATGGGGAAACAGGATTGTGATAAGCACAAAACCTCAGAAGCAGGAAGACAACCCACACCCTGCTAAAAACGTCCAAATTTATAGTGGCCCCATTGTGTTCTCTGGAAGTTTATGTACAAGTTTCCTTCCCTTCGATTTCCTTTAAAAAGGAAATGATTTCACTTGTTAGTAAAGGTCATACGTGAACAGTAGGAATACGGCTCCACTTGTTTGCCTAAGGAAAAATGCAATCAATTCTATATCAGCAAAAGCATGAAATACCTAACACTTAGTGGAAAATAATGATAGGGACAAAAGACTAATCGTTAAGAGCTAATGGATGACCAAGGGCAATAAGAAACAATGCATTTCCAGCTTCTAAACACTACGTTTGGGAGGTTGTCCAGCTACTAAAAATTCTAGTTTAATGTGCCTAGATAGGATGCCTTCTAAATGGTGGACCGATCTAGAGCTACAAGATCTGGTCCTGGTCCTAGTATGTCCTCTATGGTTTGTGTCCAACGCTGGGCAGTGTTTTCTGATTTTACACATGACCATAGCTATGTGTATGAATGGGTTGGCTGACTGTATTATAGTGTCCATTGCTCAGCCAGATCCCTTCCTGATATAGAAATTGGCAGCGACAGATTTCGGATCTGGCTTAGCTTTTGAAGTACAAATATACAGTATATATAAAAAAAACTGACCAGCACCCCTAATAGGTGCGAAGTGGTGCCAGCTGAAAACACAATATAACTACAAAAATACATACAGCAGCACACTCAAGTGGTAAAATATTCTAACATAAAAAAAGCCATTTTGATATGTTCTCCCATTCTGCATGAGATTCCATACTTATAACCTCATGAAGACTCCTGATCAGGATTGAAATGTGTTGCAGATTTTTACGTTTCAAAAAAACCTTCCGTTCTTCATTATTTTCATTGGTCTAGCATTGAAAACAGTCACAAGCTACTAATCCTGAGGACAAATGTTTAAGGGTGCGTGCACACGATCAGTGTACGCAGCATTTTGGACGCAGTGTCTTTCTGCTGCGTCCAAAATGCTGCGTAGTACAGTTCAAGCATAGTGGATGGGATTTCAAGAAATCCCATCCTCACTATGCTTTACCTGCCCGCAGCGTGTTTGGAGCTGCGGTGCGGGTTGTCGGGAGTCTGCTCCTCCTCCGCATTTTCATTTCGGAAACGGCTCCCATCAGGTGACTGCAGGGAGAATCCGCCCTGCATGCGCCACACATGGTGAGTACAAGGCGGCTGCGGTCTCCCTGCGGCAACCCTCTGGTCCAGAGGAGCTGTGTCCAACACGCAACTCCTCTGGACCGTGTGCACGTACCCTAAGAAGATATTTTTCGATCCTGATGTGTTAATTTATAATGTATAGAATTTTTATTCTATTGCTTCACAGCAATGTATTTTAGAACTTGCGGTTGCTCTTGATGTCAGGCATCAATGTTCTTCCTCTTTTGGGAAGACTACTTGGACAACATGTTTGAACAAATTGGGCCAGATTTATACATTTCTACACCCTAGGTCACAGCCCATAATTACGTCTCCCCTTCTTCTTCCCCCTAGTGTCACTTACTGCTACTAACTTTGCTCCCTTATGACGTATTCTTTCACAGTTAGGCTACTTTCACACTACGATTTTTTAAAATCCGATGCTGTCCGATATAAATCGGACAGCATCAGATTCCTCTGATGCCTGGAATCGGATGCCAAATAGGCATCTGATTCCGACAGAAAATAGGATGCCCGCCCTCCTGTCAGATCGCTCCCTAGCTGTCACTGTCTCTCCCCCGGTCCTCTCCTCTTGGCCCCCGGTCCTCCTCTCTGCACCCCCGGTCCTCCCCTCTTGGCCCCCGGTCCTCCTCTCTGCACCCCCGGTCCTCCCCTCTTGGCCCCCGGTCCTCCTCTCTGCACCCCCGGTCCTCCCCTCTTGGCCCCCGGTCCTCCTCTCTGCACCCCCGGTCCTCCCCTCTTGGCCCCCGGTCCTCCTCTCTGCACCCCCGGTCCTCCCCTCTTGGCCCCCGGTCCTTCTATGTGTCCTCCCCCAGTCCTTCAATGTGGTGCCCCCATGTGTCCTCCGGTTTCCCCGATGTGTCCTCCGGGTCCCCCCATGTGTCCTCCGGGTTCCCCCATGTGTCCTCCGGGTCCCCCCATGTGTCCTCCCCCTCTCCAATCTTTTCTCACCTGTCCACGACTCCTGCACGGTCCCGCGCGTCTCCCGGTATCTTGCTGTTCTTTCTTCTGTGCTGCTAGGACCTCTCGTGATGTCACAATCACATGACTGCGAGTAACCAATAGCTGGCAGTCATGTGATTGTGACATCACGGCAGGTCCTGGCAGCACAGAAGACAGAACAGCAAGATACCGGAAGACACCGGAGACGCCGGGGGCCTCGTGGACAGGTGAGTATAGATTTTATTTTTTTTTTTAACCCTTTGTTTCACCTTTAGGAGCTATTTTAGTGTACTGAGCATGCTCAGTACACTAAAATCGGGTCCGAGGAGACATCAGATGTTTCCTCGGACCCTTCTCCATAGGGCCCCATGTTATAGGGATCAGGTCAGATCGGATGTGCACTAAATGCCATCCGATTTGGTCCGATCCGATTCTGTCCGATTTTATTATCGGTGCAAAAATCGGAGCCTGCTCCGATTTTTGCACCGATAATAAAATCGGACAGAATCGGATCGGACCAAATCGGATGGCATTTAGTGCACATCCGATTCGGTCCGATGCCCATAGGGCTGCATGGGGCCCAAAATCAGTCTGATGCTGTCCGATTTTTATCGGACAGCATCAGATCTGATAAAATCGTTATGTGAAAGCAGCCTTAGAAGCTACAGAGATAGAAGCAGAGAGCCGGCGCTGCACTTACATCTCCCACAGTGTTGATCAACCAGAAAACTGTAGTACATAACTTCAGCGCTGCCCCCAGTGACTGAGCTTGATATTCGGAATAGGAACAGGGTTCTCATGCGCTGCCGGAAATAACTGAAGGTTCATCAGCTGAGTTCGAAAGAGTTATTTAGAGTTAACGCGTTTTGAAGCATCCGCTTCTTCTTCAGGACAACAAACCATATGACTGAGCCTTTGACTGATCAAGCTGAAGAGATGGACAATGGAAATGTACCATTCAATTCAGTTAATGTATATGGATGTAAATGTATTAAACATTTAAATATTTGATTGTTATTCCTTCTGTACATAGCCCTTCTCACTGCTGCGCCCTAGATCATGGCCTAGGTTGGCCTTATGGGAATCCACACCCTGTGAACAAGCACACATTTTTTGATGAGTTTAACAAATGTATGTTAGGCTAAGTTCACATTGGAGTTTATGATCCATTTTTGATGCTGCGTTTTTTTTTTTTTTTAAACGGAAACAAAAATGTGTCAGTCAAGACAACTGCCATCAAAGTGAATGGGATTTTCAATTTGCTGTACAGATGCTGCATTTTCTGACTGCTACGTTAATGGTGCAGAAAGAGCATCCCGGAAATAATAAGCATCCATTATTGCTTTGTTTTTCTGCTGTGCTTTCTGCATCACTAACATTCGATTTCTTAACCTAACCACCATCCAACGGTGATCCCCAGAGATGTCTTCCTCCCGGGCATTGGCAGGACCTGTGCGTAGTCTGTATGGTGCTTCCAGGATCTATCATGTGACACAGTCCATGGGAACAGTCCTTGAAGCTCTGTACAGACTACCCACAGGCTCTGCCAATGCCCGGGAGGAATACATCTCCGGGGATCACCGTTGGATCGCGGGGAGAGTAAGAAAGTGTGTGTGTCTCTGCCTATGTGTCTCTGTGTCTGTCTGTGTCCCAGGACAAAAAAAAACAAAGCAAAAAAGCAGCACAAATAAATGATGTATTTGTGATGCTTTTTTGCAAAAAGAGGTACTGCATCAAAAACAGTAAACATTTGGTAGATGTAGGAGGTAAGATTTTTTAAGTTCAAGATATATAGTTGCCAACTTCAGAAGTATATAAAAGAATCTTTATTTACATTCTTTTAAAAAGGTCTAAAGGACCTCATTTGTGCAAACAAAGAAACCATACAACATATAACAATGGTTTGCAATGGTTATACAGATCACCCCTTCTCTTATCCCTATAACTGTCTCTATCTTGCAATGGAGGTTTTTACACTCTAAGGTTAATGGTGTCCTCACTAAACGTAGACTCTCCCTAGATCTTGCCCTACCGGGAGGTCTTGGTGAGCAGCAGAGATGTATAATAGGTACAAAGACTTATTCCAGAGGTTGGAGCTCCTGGCTGCCTGCTGGATAGCCATTGAAGTTATCCTAACCTTAATCAGTCTTTTCATCAAACAGCCTGAACAGATGTAGAATCTACATCTTTCTTCCTCAAATCGAGCTGGGGTTAAGCTGGCACTAGGTCTTTGTGGTGGATGTCCAATTTTGCTTGGTCACCTGGGGCTGCTGTATCCTTCTCCCCGGATGTACACCAAAATTGGGCAAATTCTCCCGTGGCATTGCTTGAGACATTCTTTCCCTTGAGAATATAATTGACAAAACAAATCTGTTTATTTGTATCAAAGATTAAAATGTGATAGACAAACCAAGGGGAATTAGACAAACATACACATTTATATACATTCCTGGGGGTTCAGCATATATAATTTCTCTAATAATAACATAGAAGGTCATAGACTTTTACCCAACAAGATAACAACTAAGTCATCCTTAGGGTATAGTTTTATAAGTATACTCTAGTGTCTCGTGCCCAATGTGGGAGAGGGACAACTTGTAAGAGAGAAATAATACAGATTTCAAACCCCTATATGGATTTCAGGCATTCAGAGACACAGGATGACTACATAGTGGTTTATCTATGCCTAGTATGTCCAATTCTTTGGATGCCCCATTCATGACCATACAACAAATACCTTAGAAAAATTTCGTGGTCTCTCTATCTATTGCTTATTGACCTCTTTGGGTATTCTTGCCTTATCGAAGAATTTGTTTATTTGGCATGTACGGTTATAAGACGGAACATTATTTCTGTAACCCCAAAAGTCTTCTGATGAGCCTTCTGACATTGAGAAGGCGAAACGCGTCAAGCGTTGGAGGTTTAATCCATATGTATACTGGGAGCTCAGTAATCTAATGGAAGGTCTTCATTAACTGTTTCAGAACATTGTTCGAAATCCATATAGGGGTTTGAAATCTGTATTATTTCTCTCTTACAAGTTGTCCCTCTCCCACATTGGGCACGAGACACTAGAGTACAAACGTCTATACTTATAAAACTATACCCTAAGGATGACTTAGTTGTTATCTTGTTGGGTAAAAGTCTATGACCTTCTATGTTATTATTAGAGAAATTATATATGCTGAACCCCCAGGAATGTATAAATGTGTATGTTTGTCTAATTCCCTTGGTTTGTCTATCCATTTTAATCTTTGATACAAATAAAGAGAGATTTTTTAACATTTATAAGTTGGTATTCCTAGTTTTGAAAAATATAATAAATTTTGGTACCCCTAATATAACAAGTCAATCGGACTGATAATCTAATCAAAACAAATCTGTACAATATCTCCATCTTTGATGATTCTTGTATAATAAGAAATGGTGAAACGCGTCAAGCGTGGAGAAACCCATTCACTTTGGGTTCGCAGCCGTGTTGAATACAGACACTCCGGATGGTTAACACATTTGTGGACTGCATCATGAGTTAAGTCCAACCTCTGGGAAAAGTCTTTGTCCCTATTATACATTTCTGCCGCTCACCACGACCTCCCGGTAGAGCCAGATCTAGGGAGAGTCTACGTGGAGTGGGGGCACCACTAACCTTAGGGTGTAAAAACCTCCATTGCAAGGTAGAGACAGCTATAGGGATAAGAAAAGAGGTGATCTGTATAACCATTGCAACCCATTGTTATATGTGGTATGTTTTCTTTGTTTGCTTAAATTGGGTCCTTTAGACCTTTTTAAGGAAATTTGAATGAAGATTATTTTACATACTTCTGAAGTGGGTAACTATATATCTTGAACTACATCAAAAACAGATCAATTAAAAAACAAAGCACAAACGCTCTATCTAAACTTAGCCTTACATGTTACCTGAGTTAGATTAGATAAAACAGATTTTAAAATAAATATTATAAAAGTATTTGAAATTTAGAGAAAGGTAATTTTTTTCTTATTTAATTTCCCTAATTATTGGTTTAAGAGTTTCAATTCTCCAAAGATAAAAATGGAACAATGCAAGTACCAGTAATTAAGTCCTAATATCTTAATTGACATTCCAAATTACAGAGCTTCACTTAGCAATTAGTGACTATCATAGTCCCTCTTCGCATAGTAGCCTAATGAGAGTAATCTGAAGCTAATGACTTAAATATGTTTTGGGGAATTCTGTTTCTTTTTTGGAACATAAGAGGTAAACATTCTGAGCCATGATTAAATCTTGTTTTTCACAACTTCCAAATGTAAAGGAATCTGGTTTGTGAGGCACCATAATGGGGAAATCAAGGACTATTATATGGGGACGTGTTGAGAGTCATCCCCATTCACTGTTACAGGTCGTGAGTGCCTCCCGGAATCATTCATTATTTAACAGCTTGTGAATTCCAGTAAAGCAGTTCATTGCTTCAATGCCGGCCGGTGGGGGCCAAGGTGCCATATTTCCCTTGCAAATCCCCCTTCAGAAGTGGACGCTCATGAAAGATGCATACTACAGGACTGAATGGGATCAATGCAGTAACATAATATACAGTTTTATAGGCAGCCTCTTTTTAAAGGAAGGCAGCTACCCCACATGGAGATGAATGGCTTATGTTTTCTTTTCTTTTTTTTGAATGACCTCTTAAAATAATAAAGAATAAATAATTTATCAAATTAAAATTATTAAAATATTTCAATGCTAAAATTGCAATAAATTTGACATTTTGGTATTAAAATTCCAAAATAACCTTAACCTGTTTTAATTTTTGGACAAAAGAAATCTTTAATAATATTTAAACAACTCTTAAAAAAATAAAGAGAATGCTCTTTATTTTGGACTCATGAAAAAAATGAGGAATTATTAGAATATTAGAGACAATCTTAATATTTTCTATTTCATTTTTTAAATTTTTTTTTAATGTATTGTAATTCCAAAATAATTTAAGACTGTGTCTGTTTTTATTTTTGGAAAAAACTAAATCCAAACATCCATTAAAAAAAAAAAGGAAATTATTATTTTTCTCCACTTAGGCATTTCTGATGCCCCTGCGGATCCAGTTGAGAGAGGCTGCACTCATGTTAGGGTGTAATATCCCACTCATGGGTAAGAGGGGCACAGACCGATGCTGGAACCCCCAGCTCACACTAGGAACCATTGTAGTGGGGTTGAGTAGTGAAGGAAGTAGTTAGAGTGAGCACTTGGGGATGAGTGAGGTCAGGAAGAACACATGTAGATGACATGAGGCACGTGACAGAGGTTATAGAAAGAGTGGGAAAGATCTAGAAAGCAGGAGAGACAGTTGTACAGCAGAAGGAGAAACAGCTAAACAGCAGAGTGGAGAGTGAAGCAGCTAGAGTCGAATTGAAGGGAGGCTGGAGAAAGAACTGTCTAAAGGCCAGACTGAAGAGTGCAGAAGGAGAACAGGTGGCTCCAGGTGGAAGAGAAGGGCCCAGAGGTATGGGCAGTGACCATTCCACCTGTGACTCGTATTCATTGTCAAAAACAGGCAGTGGAGGGACTTGGCCAAAGAACAGGGGCACCGGGACCCCAAGACTAGTGGAGAAGACAGACAAGGCTCAGCTAGCAACTTGGAGACTGTGTGGTATTTCCACGGTGACACAGTCGACAACCGCGCACATCTGCTGATAAGGTGGTAACCATAGGGCTAAAGGGAGACACTGCAGGTTAACCCCTAAGCCCACAGTCACTGGCTCAGAGCTCTATGTGGGGAGGCACAAGGCAGGACGGGCGAGACAAGTGCAGTGTAAAGAGGCTGAGAAAGGACAGAGAAGGGGTGCCAGTTAAGTGTCATCCTCCTATCCAAGAGTAGCTGGATCCCTGCTTCCGAGAACCTAGTGCTAACCGGGCTGCTAAACAAAGACTGTGAGTAAAAAGACTGAAGACTGCAACCCGCTGCATCTGTGAACCTTATGATTTGTAAAAAGCACCGAAAACACAACTACCAACTCACTCAGGTACCTCGAGCTGCCCTGGGGGTCAGCCCTACCCATAGAGGGCTTAAGAACATTGCTGCCTTCCAATCATTGGCCCCTAGAAGAACTGTCGTGGAGTGTCGGCCATCTATAGCCGCAACCTGCAGATGGCGTCATGTAAAGTTAACAAGTATCCTCAGGTCCTGTCATCCTTTCCCAGAATGAACCCTCCATGGCAGATTACCGTCCCAAAGAGAGAGAGCCACCCACACCAAATTTTTAATGACACCGCCAGGGTGACGGAGCCAGGCATCTGTCCCTGTGATCCCCGTCATGGAGCCTCAAAGCCCTGTTCCGAGTATCCTAAGACCCTGGAGGGGTGTGTGACATTCAGAATTTAGAATATTAGAGACAATCTTAATAATAGCATTAAGTATTTAATTTAATTTGACTTTTTTGTATTATAATTCTTAAATAATATTTGCCTATTCGTGTTTGCGTTTTTGAAAAAATAAACCCAATGATAACATTGGAAAAAGGAAAGACCCTTAAAATATAAAGTCAATGTTCATTCTTTTTTTAATTGCAAGCTATAGGAAAGGAGAAAAAGTGCAATAGGGTCTTATCCCAACAACTTAACATGTGAAGGGTTTTTTTTGTCGCTGTTCACCTGGGACAGTTGTGTAACCCACAACTGGTATGAAGACGTGGAATGGCTGCTGCAGGATCCACGCTCCACCCAGACAGGGGTGTCAGAATCGAATACAGGGAAAGGAGGACCAAGCTTCCTGGATAAGCACTGCACGTATGATGAAATGAGTTAGAAAGACCACAGTTGTCAGTGCAATGATGGCTTTAATTCCTACACGTTTCTGAGCCAAATCACAGCTCCTTCCTTAGGAACCTAAGGTTGCCATGGCGACCTCTGGTAATCTGAGGTTGCCATGGTGACATCTGGTAACCTGAGGTTGCCATGGCGACATCTGGTAACTTGAGGTTGCTATGGCGACATCTGCCAACTTTGGGACTAATCTCTGGGACTAGGGTTTGCAGCACTGACAGCTTGCACTGTATGGCAAATCATTGCCATACAGTGCAGCATCAGTGTGACCTTAGAGAACTGCAGCAGCTGGACCCTTGATCCCTCGCTGCAGTCTCTGGAGGTGACTGACCATCGTAGGACCATCGTTGTGGACTACGTCGGAGGGCATGTGGGGGGTAATAAAGATGGAGTCCAAATATGTGTTTGTGCTTTTTGCTATAATAAATAGATTTTTTCACAGTATGTTGTGTCTTATTTACCATTTACTTAGAGGTTCATAATGGCCAGGTCTAACATTGGCCCGACATTATGAACCTTAGGCTTAGTGCCAGCTGCCAATTCAAAGCTGGTATTAACCCCTTTATTTCCCAGTTTGCCACAGGCACCAGGGCAACTGAAAGAGTCTGGGTACAGCGCCAGGAAATGGCGCTTCTAATGAATGCGCCATTTCCTGGGACAGCTGCGGGCTGCAATTTGCAGCGTGGGGGGCCCAGAATGCTTGGGCCTCTCCATGCTATGGACTCCAACTCCCAGCTGCCTAGTTGTACCTGTCTGGAAGCTAAAAATATGGCGAAGCCCACGTCATTTTTTTTAAATTATTTCAACACATAATAAAAAAAAGGGCTCTGCCGTAATTTGTTACCAGCCAGGTGCAACTAAGCAGCTGGGGGTGGGTAGCAGCCTTTTAGCTGCTTAGTTGTACCTGGCTGGAAACTAAAAATGCGGGAAGCCCACGTCGTTTTTTTTTAAAAATTATTTTAAGAATTTAAAAAAAGGGCTCCGTTGTATTTTGATTACCAGCCAGGTAAATACTAGGCATCTGTGCTGGTGACCAAAAATACAGTGGAGCCCCATATCATCAGTGCAAAATCTCACATGTGGGGGAGCTCCATTGTTTAGCACATTAGGGAAACTCCAATGCAATATGGTGTTCACTAACAAGTTCAGTTAACTTACCACTTGGAGTGTCAAATGGCGCTCCCTTCTCTTCCGAGCCCTGCTGTGCGCCCAAACAGTGGTTTTCCACAACATATGAGGTATCAGTGTACTCAGGAGAAATTGGCCAATAAATTTTAGGATCCATTTTATCCTGTTGCCCATGTGAAAATGAAAACAATTGAGGCTAAAAGAAAATTTTTTGTGAAAAAAAAGTATTTTTTCATTTTTACGGATTAATTTGTGAAGCACCTGAGGTGTCAAAGTGCTCACTATGCATCTAGATAAGTTCTTGGGGGGTCTAGATTCCAAAATGGGGTCACTTGTGGGAGAGCTCCCATGTTTAGGCACACAGGGCTCTCCATATGCGACATGGTCGCTAACAATGAGCTAATTTTCAATTCAAATTGTTAGCGGACACCATGTCGCGTTTGGAGGGTCCCTGTATGCCTAAACATTGGAACTCCCCCAAAGTGACCCCATTTTGCAAACTAGACCCCCAAAGGAACTTATCTAGATGCATAGTGAGCACTTTGAAGCCCAAGGTGCTTCACAAATTGATCCATAAAAATGAAAAAGTACTTTTTTTTCACACAAATTTTCTTTTGGCCTCAATTTTTTCATTTTCACATGGTACTTAGGAGAAATTGCCCAACACATTTTAGGATGCATTTTATCTGTTGCCCATGTGAAAATGAAAAAATTGAGCCTATAAGAACATTTTTGTTGGAAAAATTAAAATGTCAATCTTTTCCTTCCACATTGCTTTAGTTCCTCTGAAGCACCTGAAGGGTTACCGTATATACTCGTGTATAAGCCGACCCCCCTACTTTTGCCCCAAAAGCTGGTAAAAGTTATTGACTCGCGTATAAGCCTACGGTATGAAATGCAGCAGACCCCCATCCTATTATATAGCCCCCGTCACTGGTATATAGCACCCCTCAGTAATGGTATACAGGTCCCTCAGGAGTGGTATTATACAGGTCCCTCAGCAGTGGTATACAGGCCCCTGTGCAGTAGTATACAGGCCCTGTGCAGTGGTATACAGGCCCCTGTGCAGTAGTATACAGGCCCCTGTGCAGTGGTATACAGGCCCCTGTGCAGTGGTATACAGGCCCCTATGCAGTAGTTTTACAGACCCCTGTGCAGTGGTATACAGGCCCCTGTGCAGTGGTATACAGGCCCCTATGCAGTAGTATACAGGCCCCTGTGCAGTGGTATACAGGCCCCTGTGCAGTGGTATACAGGCCCCTGTGCAGTAGTATACAGGCCCCTGTGCAGTGGTATACAGGCCCCTGTGCAGTAGTATACAGGCCCCTGTGCAGTAGTATACAGGCCCCTGTGCAGTAGTATACAGGCAACTGTGCAGTGGTATACAGGCCCCTATGCAGTAGTATACAGGCCCCTGTGCAGTGGTATACAGGTCCCTGTGCAGTGGTATACAGGCCCCTGTGCAGTAGTTTACAGGCCCCTGTGCAGTGGTATACAGGCCCTTGTGCAGTGGTATACAGGCCCCTATGCAGTAGTATACAGGCCCCTGTGCAGTAGTATACAGGCCCCTGTGCAGTGGTATACAGGCCCCTGTGCAGTGGTATACAGGCCCCTATGCAGTAGTATACAGGCCCCTGTGCAGTGGTATAAAGGCCCCTGTGCAGTAGTATACAGGCCCCTGTGCAGTGGTATACAGGCCCCTGTGCAGTGGTATACAGGCCCCTATGCAGTAGTATACAGGCCCCTGTGCAGTGGTATACAGGCCCCTGTGCAGTAGTATACAGGCCCCTGTGCAGTGGTATACAGGCCCCTGTGCAGTGGTATACAGGCCCTTCTGCAGTGGTATACAGACCCCCCTCCCTTGTATCTGGCCCCCAGCAGTGACACACAGCCCCCCTCCTTATTATGTGTCCCCCAGGCTGCGGCACCTGTTAAAATAACAAACGTTTCATACATCACCTTTCCGGCGCCGCTCCTCCGCTCCCAGCTTCTTCCTGCTTGTGCCGGCTTCTAGTGCTGTGACTGGGCGCAGGAGATGACGTCATTGGCTGCGCCCGGTCACATGACACCGGCACAAGCAGGAAGAAGCCGGGACCAGATGAGCGGCGCCGGAAAGGTGATGTATGAAAGGTTTGTTATTTTAACAGGTGCCGCAGCCTGGAGGACACATAATAAGGAGGGGAGCTGTGTACCACTGCTGGGGGCCAGTGTATTGCAATATGCACGGCATCCCCCCGCCGCTGATGGACGGGGAATGATGTGCATATTCATTACACTAATGAGGCAGCCCCATGTGACCGCTTGCGGTCACTGTGGCCCCCTCATGCCTCCTCCAGCACCCGGTCACAGCTGCCCCCCCCAGACAAATACACCGTGACTCGCGTATAAGCCGAGGGGGGGACTTTTTAGCCCAATTTTTGGGCTGAAAAACTCAGCTTATACGCGAGTATATACGGTAATAATCTTCTTGAATGTATTTTTGAGTAGCTTGAGGGGTGTAGTTTTTGGAATGGTGTCACTTTTGGGTGTTTTCTGTCATGTAAACCCCTCAAAGGGACTTCAAATGTGATGTGGTCACTAAAAAAATGTTTTTTCTAAATTTTACTGGAAAAATGAGAAATTGCTTATGAACTTTGAACCCTTATAACTTCCTACCAAAATTTTTTTTTTCCAAAATTGTGCTGATGTAAAGTAGATATGTGGGAAATCTTATTTATTAACTATTTTGTGCCACATAACTCTCTGGTTTAACAGAATAAAAATGAAAAATGTGAAAATTGCTAAATTTTCAAACTTTTCGCCAAATTTTTTATTTTTTCACAAATAAACGCAAAAATTATTGACCTAAATTTACTGCCAACATGAAGCCCAATATGTCACGAAAAAACAATCTCAGAATCGCTAGGATCCGTTGGAGTGTTCCAGAGATATTACCACATAAAGGGAGAGTGGTCAGAATTATAAAAAAACGGTCTGGTCAGTAAGCTGCAAAGTGACTCGGTCCTTAAGAGGTTAAATAAAATCTTCAGCTGGATTTAGCACAATAAAATAAAGCCCCGGCCATAATGTTGCTGTGATGCTGATTACACTGATACCTGTGTTGAAGGATCCAATATGTGGTTGGAGAACAATCTTCTTCTAAAGTTTCCATGATGACATAATCCATACATCCATTGTGCATTGGGGGAGTATTGCCTTCCCTTAGGGTATGTGCACATTGGACGGTTCTGCATCATTGCAGACCGTCAGAAAAACGGTGGAGAATTGCAGAAACTGAGTTTTCTGACCTCAGCAGTGTCCATCGCGGTTTTTATAGCGTTTATACAGCGTTTTGTCTGCGGTTTTCTGGCGGTTTTTCTTAGCGTTTTTAAGACTGTTTTTTGTGCACTTGTAAGCTAGAACCGCTGGAAAAACGCTCAAAAGAAGTCACTTGCTCTATCTTTGAAAACTGGTGGAAAACCGGTGAAGAAAGTGGAAAGGAGACAAAAAAAACGTTCTAATGTACACAGCGTTCTCTAAAATCCATTGACTAGCATGTTAATCCAACCGGTGGTTAGGATTAACATAAATTAACATAAAACTCAGCGGAAACCGCCGACAGAAAACGCTCAAAAACAGCCCACAAAGCGTCCAATGGGCACATAGCCTTACTGTTCCTACCCTCTGTCTGCCTCACTTTTTTATATAAAGTTTTTGCACGCTGCCCATTGCAATTATAGCAGAAGCGCATGCGTGGTGTGATTCTCCAGTGCCATTTTATTGAGGACAATCAATCACTAGGTCTCTAACAAAATGGCACTGGCGGCAGGGGCCATGCCCCCTGACACACCTTCTGATCTCTGCAGCATGAGGCTGAATTTCTCTGTCTCCTGAGGGAGGGGTGAGAGCTGAGGAGCAGATATGGTTTTATTGATTTATAAGCGATCTATAGATCCTAGAACTGCAGTGTACAGCTCTGCTTCATCATGCAGGAGAGCACGGACAGAGCAAACATTTTTTATCTCCCAGGAGTTCCCCTTTAATTGCTATGATGATAATTATTATTTTATTTTTATTATTTTCCATGCTATACGGATATGTAAAATTCTAACTGACATGTAAATACCAATATCAGACACTCGTTGAAAAAATGAATCAGGCTACTCAATGGCAAAACATCATAGGATGCATCAATAAAATGAACTGAATGAGTAATGTCAAGCCGTGGAGTACTCCTTTTCATTGTGATGACTGCCCCCTGTTGCTGTCCTGGATCAAGAAGAAGAGTAAAAGGTCACGGAGAGAAAAGTCACTTAATAATTTGCACACATAATCACATGCACTTCTCATTTTTTCTATTTCCATTTTTTGTTATAGATTATTGTTACCGATGTACTTCACTATACCAACTTAAGAAAAAAAAGAACTGTAGTGTGATATTATTGTCACTTATTTCTTGTTTTATTGTAATTGTGTACATTTTTACATTTAGACATCAATGTTTCTATGTTCATATCTTGTGATATGATTATTGATGGGATGTTATGCTTAGAACGTTTTTCCAGTTATCATTAATTATTAATGATGCTGGATGATCCTTATAAGCGAAAAGAACAATTTCGATAATATTCTTCATTTTTTATTCCCCATAAATTGTCGTTTTTTTAGTGATTATTACACATATGCAGGTTTTTGGTGTTGTAGTTATCCATTTATGAAGATTTTGGGAGAAAACGATAACCTTGATTGTATCTTTTCCCGGACGTACCGCTGGAAGCATTTTTCTAGATCATTGCCACATGCTGATAATTTCACAAATTCAACTATAGCTAATATTGACAATTGAGCCCTAGCATGCTTAGGTTCTTGGTGCTCATAATGAGCAGTTGGATGCTTGAATGGGTGTGACCCAAGTAGCTGAGGATAAGGAAGTCAATGGGGAGCTCGGGCATTTTTCTGGGAATTCTTCTGGAAAAATGATTGAGTTCCCCATAGATTTCCATTATACCCGGTACTCGAGTCGCGCCCCTCTGAGCATGGAACTGCTCATTACGAGTACCGAGCACCTGAGCATGCTAGTGCTCACTCCTCAATGATAGCTACAGTTATATTGGCGCACCGTTCCTCTCATCCCTAGTTGGCGCACTGTTGAAATATTTGATTTATTAAAATCTTTGGTTAGTAAATTGCACTTGATTGTAGAGCCCTATCCACTTTTTTGGACTGTTAAAAAAACATGGCTGTGGAGTTATAGTCGTAGTCTTAAAGTCGAGTCAGTACAAAACGGACTGACTTGTTCTCCTAAAATGTATAATAAATTGGGTACAGTAGTTTAATGCAGAATGTGCTGAATATTATTATTATGAATTATTATTATGTTCTATCCAAATATCTTGATTATTGTAGCATAATAATGATTAAAAACTTGACGTTACCATTTTTCTGCAATACATGTATCACTTAATCATGAGCCAAGTATGCGGGAGGTGGAGTTGGAGTTGGATTCAGGGAAATTGAGCAGTCTGAGTAGGAAGTTTGGCTTACTGACTCCACAACCCTGGAAAAACTGACTAAATTCAGGGTATGTGTGGCGCCCCACCATGTAGGTGCCACAAAAGGGGTACTGCACCCAGAAAAACGGTGTAGTCACCCCACTGCAATTGGAACTATGGTCAGTAGGTGGAACCCTAGAACACACATCCACACACTAGATCAGTAGGTGGGAGGGACCCCGGGAGGGTATATAGCGACCTCCAGGGGGCACTTGAGCAAGGCTAGAGGAGTTAGGACTCGGGCAGGAAGGAGTCCAGGAGAGACCAGTGAGAGTCGAGAAGCAAAGACAAAGGAGGGTCTCCTCGGCTGAAGGGCCCAGGAAAGAAAGAACAGATCCCAGAGAAAGAGAGGTAAGAGAGAAAGTAGCTCAGATTGCGAGTTCACTCTAAGAGGGAAGAGAGATAACCTGAAGGTTTGCCCCAAAGAAAGCAACCGGGTACCGGAGCCTGTGAGTTCCTATACGGCTCATAGAGAATCCGATGAACGGGGATATTACAGATACGGTCCCGACTCCCAAAGAGCCCAAAAGAGGGGAATCAGTTCTGCAGTCGCATCCTGCGAAGAACAGTAAAAGATTCACCCAAAGGGAGCAAGGGCGAAGAGACTAAAAGATGCAGCAGGAGGTCAGATCATCTTTAAGAAGTCAGACTTCAACGCCACTGGGAGCAAGGGAAAGAAAGGAATAAGAAAGGTACACAAGAGGGATCCATTTAACAGCCAGAAGTTCCATTTGCAGCATCCACAGCATTTGCCATTGTAACATCTTGCTAAACTGTAATGACTTTGAAAAGTTTTCAGTAAAGTACCCGGTGAAGTGAAGTCCCGACTCTGCTGCATCCTTTCCTATATAAACTGTTCCCTTATAGAATCGCTGCCCTGGCGGTCCAGTCCCGCCTGCGGGGGACTACACCAACCTGTCCGCAATACCATCGACCACCGAAGGACTGTAGCGGCACTGGTGAGCATCACCAGATACTGCAGGTGGCGTCATGACAAACATTGTAAATACTTTATTTGACCCCTTCTTTTCATTGACCACCAGGGCCACGGCCTCGGGCAGCCACCCGTGACATCCCCGACTGCAACCGCCTGAGAGCTGACAATTTTCAATCCCTCTTGGAAGTCATTATTTTGAGGCCAAGTGTTTGGATTTTGACTTAGGAAATCTGTTTTTATATTAAATCGGTCAAAGAATGTAAACGTTTCTTTGGTAAGTAAATTTACCAATCCTCTATCAACTACCTCTTTTAATTTTCACCAAACACCTGGCCTCAAAATAATGACTTCCAAAAAGGATTGAAAATTGTCAAAACATTAAAATGAGTTAATGATATGGCTAGCGTGGTTTTAAATTTTAATAACCGACTTTAAAGCCCTTCTACAAAAAGAAGAACAAAAGCAATATGTCCTCAATTGTAAGCAAATGCCGAAAAATATATTCTGACGTTTAAAAACTACTTTAACAAAAGCCTAGAATAGTTTAATAACATAAAAAAATTATCAACTCATTGGGTACTAGTCTGTACTTTTCTGTGTCTGTTTGTTTATTTAACCTCATTTTTATTTTTAAAAAAAAAAATTCATTAACTTATCATATTACTTGTTTTTTTTATTATATTTCTACTTTAAATTTAAAAAATATAAAAAAAAACAAAATTTACACTTAAAAACAAAATTACAAGTATGCTCCAGTGGTCCCCGGGTCACTTTTTGGGGAGCTAAAAGCTTTTGTAACCAGTTTGACTTAAAATAACAATTTAAAGTTAAAATAAAAAAATTTTGAAGCCAACATTTGCTTTCTTTTAATATTTTAACGTGTTTTTATTATTTTCCTTCTGGGGTTTTGGCTCCAATTCACTTTTTGGCCAAAAATTTGGTTTTTTCAAACTTTGAGCGACAGCGGCTGGGGTTTAAAGTCGTTTGATCGAGCTCAAATTTTGGGTATCTCAAATCGGAAGGGGAATCGTTTTGTGGGGTCCCGACAGACAAAATTCCCGACATCAATTTTTGTGGTCACCCTACTATCCATCTTAGCCATTACATGAAGAACAGATAATTTGCACACGCTTCATCACAAAAAGCTTTATTTTTGTTGGCCAAATGTTTTTAGCAAACATTCTTTGAAAACTGGGTGCAAAAGTGGGTAAAGGCAAAAATAATTTACCCCAAAAATAACTGTATTTTTTTGGACTATAAGGCCACTTTTTTCCCCCTTAAATTGGTAAAGAATTGGGGGGCTTCTTTTTGGCCGAACGTAGCACTGGAGGGCGCAACTGCGTGAGTGGGATCACGGGGGCAGAGTTGTTGCGAAGAAATCCTGGGGACATGAGTAGGGTAGGGGAGGGCCCCGGGCTGGGAGAAGGGGGTGTGCCAGTATTGAAGGGAGGCACTTGACTCCCCAATAACACAAACTTCAGAAAATAATGCTGGGGGCAGCATAACAAAGATTGATTTCATGGAATCATATCTAAAACTGGGGATGTATCACCTCCGACACCATTTTTCTGAAGTCATTTTTGGT
>JARQOC010000001.1:582934467-583080323 GCA_033576535.1 Allobates femoralis
AAAAAGTGTGTGTGTATTATGTCCAAATACCTTGTAATAGATAAATAAAAACTAGGGTTGTTTAAAAACACAGAGTACTTGCTACATACCTTTTTTTGCAAAAAAAAGTACTCAAGCCATCCCATCAACGACAAGGTGACCCATCTTGGGACAGTCCCTACACTAACCATATTATAACCTGCTGCTGGGCCTACTGACCTCAAACAGCAGGACGCCATGTTGGACCCCAAGATGAATCACAGATGGGATGTAATTTAACAGCTCCTGCTCAGCACGGGAAGGGCAGGGCTCTCCCTGACTTGCCAGAAGACAAGTAATTAAGTGAGATACAGACTAAAACTGAGTCAAAGCGAACTAGTGTGAACAGGCCGGTATAGCAAGTTCACATAAACCTTTGGAGTGTGGGCGTAAATCATTGATCTACTGTGATGCCTAGTCTTAAATCCTCATTTGCAGAACTTTTATTATTTTTTCATTTCAAAGTTAAATAAGTTAAATGCTAAAAGAAATGGTACATGCAAAAGCAAACCAACCTGCAATGACTGTATACTGAGATGAGAGGACTGATCCATCGAGATGTTACGCTGCGGACTAGGGAGTGTCACGATGCAGTGCATGACAGTGGCGCAAAGACCAACGGTGTCCAGCGCACCACACACAATAACAGACTGGTGAAACAACAAGGGGGGGACAAATACAATAGAGGGCCCTGCTCGAAGGAAAGAGGGGAAAGGAGTCCGCCTGTATTCACCTGTGACTGTGTCTTCATCTTCCTACTGTTGGTTACTGGCATTACTGTGATTGGCAGCTGAATGATGTTATATAAGACTGGGGCCACGAATGATAGTTAGCACACTGCAATTCAGGGAGAGTTGATCTAGGAGGGAGATCTTAGATTAAAGTAGGCATTTAGGAAGTGCTTATTGCCTTGCAGTTCTTTTATAGTTGTACTGCTGCTGCAACCTAAAAACAAAAGTCCCTGTCAGAGTTAAGACTGTCTTTTATTCTTTATTCTAATAAAACCAATGTTACCTGCAATCAGTGTAGGGATAGCTGGTGGAGCAGGGATAGTTTTGGATTGGAGTCATCTTACTGTATAAGCCTTCAGGACCTCGGACAGCCCACATACTATATCTACAATAGGTATAGTATGAGCGCTGCTCTCAGAGGAGCCGGCGCCTTCATTCATAAAAATGTACAGCAGCCGACAGGAGCCAACTACTGTACATAAGAGATTAAATCATTATATGGCCACCTGAGTGGGTGGTAGGTCTCTGGGGTGGTGGGCACCCCCTAGAGACAGTATAGACACATTTATTAATAAAATTAAACATGGTAAAAACACAGAGAACACTTTGCTTATCCCGGCGGCAGCCAGGATAAACAAAATATATGCGGTAACCGCATTGCTCAGGATTACACATCCTGAGCAATCCGGTTACTGCATTACAGGTCAGAGAACTGCTCTGAAAACTGCAGCCTGCATGATTTTTCATGCAGGCTGCAGAGTCGGATGCGGTAACCGGATTGCTTGTGAAGCAATCCGGTTTTTATAATAGGCTCCTATGAGGATCATTTCCTGATCCGTTTTGAGCTTCTTGAAAGCTCAAAACCGGATTAGGTTTTTTGAAAAAAAAAACGGAAATGTGACCCTAGCCTAAGAGTTCTTGGTGTGCGTGGGCACTGGTGATGTTATTTTCAGTACTTTCAGGCCAAGCTTGTTGAACTCCTCACCTGATCCAAAGGAATCCTTGATAAGAACAACAGACATGTCTCAACAAGGCTTCTTTACTGGGCACAACACTTGTGAACAGAATGCAGAAGGCAGCATATTTCATTTTATCTTCAGTACAGCACAGAGGCAAAAGCATATTGGTAACTAGCAACAGCACTTGTCTTGTGAATGGTTGGTTTACTGACTGGGCAAAGGAAATAAGTAATATTTCTTATTATGTCACTGGAACCTATGGTCAATATGATGCGCTAATGTCCCTGCCCACTACTACAGACAGTGATCCCATACAAGGGATGTTCCAAGAGGTGCTTTTTCTTCTCTGTGTACCATAAGAAACTATTATCATCTGTCAAGTTTCAGTGATAGAAGAGCTGTAGTACATTCACCAAGCATTATTTCTATAAGCCTGGTATCAAACACAACACTTGCTTCTGCTACCCCTTATTTCTTCCCTGCTGGTACACTTTTACAAGATTAGGGATGAGCGAGTCTACTTGCTACTATTCGGTACTCCCCGAATAGTAGCAGTACTAGGGCTACTCGTTACTCTGCGAGTAACGAATCCAATGTAAATCAATGGGAAATGCAATTCCTCTGCTGCTGGACCCTATAAAGAGGTCTGGCAGCAGAGGAAAAACCTGCAATTCCCCACTTCATTGTTTAAAAGCCAGCGGTAAAAAGCCGCCGGCTTTTAAACAATGCTGACAGTCGCTGACAGCTTCCCTGCCGCCTGACAGCGGGATCCTCCGCTCCCCCCACGGTCTCCCCACCCTATCCTAACTTAGGATCAGGTGGAGAGGCTGCGGGGGGAGCGGAGGATCCTGCTGTCAGGCAGCCGGGGAGCGCAGAACCGACCGTGGCCAGCAGGGAGCTGTCCGCAGTCGTGAACTGAGGTAAAACCGGATTCTCCCAGATTGCCTCGGTCCGGAGCAATCCTGGACAATAGAACCGGACGGGTACAATCCGGGAGAATCCGGTTTTCAAACCGGTTTGAAAACCGGATTCTCCCGATTGTACCCATCCGGTGCAATCCGGCGCCCCATAACATGGGGCTCTATGGTCCCGGATTGCTCTGGACCGAGGCAATCCGGGAGAATCCGGTTTTACCTCAGTTCACCACCGCGGTCAGCTCCCTGCTTGCCGCGGTTGGTTCTGCGCTCCCCGGCTGCCTGACAGCAGGATCCTCCGCTCCCCCCGCAGCCTCCCCACCCGATCCTAAGTTAGGATAGGGTGGGGAGGCGGTGGGGGAGCGGAGGATCCCGCTGTCAGGCAGCAGGGAAGCTGTTAGCGGCTGTCGGCATTATTTAAAAGCCGGCGGCTTTTTACCGCTGGCTTTTAAGCAATGAAGTGGGGAATTGCAGGCTTTTCCTCTGCTGCCAGACCACTTTATAGGGTCCAGCAGCAGAGGAATTACTCGCAATACTCGCTTACCCATTGACTTAAATTGGACTCGCTAGACTCGTAATGAGTACCGAGCATCGGGACCTACTCGTTACGAGTCTAGCGAGTCCAAATATTTCAGTACTTGCTCATCCGTATACAAGATATTTGACTTGGTGCTAAGGCTGCTGCAATCACAGGACTTTATTAATTAGCAAGATCTTTCTGCAGTTTATTAGCTAGTAATTCCCTGTTTGGAAGATATTTAAAGGGGTTGTGGACTGCTAGGACAATCCCATCTGAATTAACGTGTTTTCCCCTATTAAAATAATAAACCCTGTACTCACTTCACATGCTGTCGCCATCCCAGCACTGTTGGTAATCGTGGCTTTGGGCTCATGTGATATTGTGACATCACACGAACCCCTCGTCCAATCACCACTGGCTTCCTTCTTATTGCCTTTGGACATAGTTGCTATTAACAGGAAGCATAGCACTCACTTCCTTCTGATTGCTCCAATGTCCGAAGGCATGGTTAGAGAAAAGCTAGCGATGACTGGACGTGAGTCTTGCAGACTGATTTGCAAGGACAAACTGAGTTACGGTTTGAGATGAACTCAGAGTGGGAGTGGCCAGTGCCTATCCAGTGAAGAGAGAGAACTCCACCTTATTTCAGTCAGGAGTCTGCCAGCCAAGAAAGAGCTTTGATAGGATGAGAGCTCATGGCTGAAGATGGAGTCCCTAGACAGAGAGAAAAGAAAGCGAGTTCAATGAGGTAGTGATGCTTGGGGGACCCAGGACACGGTAGGTTGCTGCCCGGCCAGGGCCGGTTTTAGGCAAAGTGGGGCCCTAGGCAAAAGGTTAAAGTGGGCCCTAAATGCTCAGGCCACTTTCACATCTAACGCTTTGCTGCATTTTGCTCAATTTGCATTTCCATGCGTTTTTACCGCAAAAAACGCATGCGTTTTTGTTCCCATTGATTTTAATGGAAACACAAATGCAAAAACGCATGTAAAAACGCATGTGCGTTTTCAAAAACAGAAAACGCATGCGTTTTTGCCAACGCTGCCCAAAACATCGGGGAAGACGTTTTGTGCTGCGTTTGCAAAAATGCATGCGTTTTGCGTTTTTGAAAACGCACATGCGTTTTGCATGCGTTTTTACATGCGTTCCCATTGAAATCAATGGGGGAAAAAACGCTAGCGTTTTTAATGCGTTTTTAGCGGTAAAAACGGCTAGAAAGGCAAATTTAGCAAAACGCACAGCAACCTTAGATGTGGAACAGGCTGTAGTTATATGGTAAGAGTGACTTCATAAGTTGATTATCTAGGTCAGAATAAGAACATACTGAACATCATTTTTAATTCAATAATAAAAAAAAAAAACAGAAATTTGTAAAAAAAATAAATATTTTTTTTTTATTTTCCGAGACCCATGATGTTTTAATTTTTGAAGATACATAGATATGTGAGGGCTTACTTTATGTGCCCTGAGCTGACATTCTTACTGATACCATTTTGAGTCAGATACAACATTTTGATCGCCTTTTATTGCATTTTATTGTAAAAACGTGGTGGCCTAAAAAACATAATTCTGGCGTTTTTATTTTTTTCCCATTACGCCATTTACCAATTGGATTAATTTACTTCATATATTGATAGCTTAGATTCTTACGAACGCAGCGATACCAAATATGTGTATTTTTACATTTTGTTCACTGTTTTATTGCTATTTTCAGTTCAGCTCCTTTGGGGGCCCCTAAGAGAGTGGGGGCCCTCGGCAACTGCCCAGTCTGCCCCCCGGCTGATGCACAATTGGAGGAAAGGGCCATTGTGAGCGTCATCCTGCAAGGGATCACTGTTCGTGGTTGTGTATCTAAGAGAAGAGAGTTTAATTCACTTGCCTAGCAAAAATTAATCTATAAGCATTATGCCGTCACCAGTAACCATAAACCATAAAGATTATTCCTCTGTGATAAAAAGTGTACTGCATGATGTACATTCAAGCTGTCTACAGTATAGCTTGCCCTGCTTTTATTAACAACTTTGACATCTTTCCCCGACATACTTGGGAACAGGGTGAAGAGCATGACTGGATCGGTCTGAAGGCACTAAAGTATGATCAGCAGCACCCACACACCAGGGTCTTTCAGTTTAATCTAGTGTACCTGGGTGGATCAATCACAGCACTAGCCCATGGCAACCACCACCCAAGTGAACTTTGACACCGCTTCACTAGTAGTGGACATCCCTTTAAGTCATTCAGAACATCTCTTTATTTATCTTATACATCTACTGCTGAAGATCATAGGAGCAGAGAGGAAGTATGGGTCGGCCATAATTGAAGTCACGACAGATTTAAAGAGGACCTGTCACCACCCTGTTGCATAGCAATCTAAAGGCAGCACTGAATGCAGCATGTCTACAAGCATTCAGGGAAGCAGTCCCCCATGTGTCTGTGTGCTCAGTACCCCGAGATATAGCCTTAGGAAAACTCACTGCTAAAAGTCATCAGGGCATTCCCTGGGGCTGATGTCAGGACAAATGATTTTCATGCTGTGTGCAACAGGATGAGTGACAGAGAGCAGGAGAGGAGTAGGGCAGAGCATGCACAGCAGGAGGTGGCACAGAGAGGCAGAGGGAGAGGGAATGGCTCCCGTGCATCAAGCTGACTCAAGCCCCAAGGAATGCCCTCATGACTTTTAGCAGTGAGTTTTCCTATGGCTATATCTCGGGGTACACAGCACATAGACACATGGGGGACCCCTTCCCTGAATGCAGCAGACATGCTGCATTCACTGCTGCATTTAGATTGCGATGCAGCAGGAAGGTGACAGGTCCTCTTAAGCCCCTTATTACAATAGATAAGAATGTGCAGTCAACACATAAATACAATTAACAAAGAGAATTGAACTCCAATTTTTTATTTCCAGATTGGACAATTTACAAATTCAAGTGGTTGTCTGACGGCATGTTTAGACTTTTTTACTTATGAGCTGTTTTAGGGTCACACCATAGTTTTGTGTGATCTAATTAGTGTGATCCTAATCAGAGCAATGGAACAAAGCCATACGGAATTGATAAGATGCCTCATGCCTCATTTGTGGCGTGCGGTTCATCTGTATCAACAAATCAGCTGTTTGTACAATATTTTAGTTTTGCTATTCACAGATCAACAGATATTTCCTTTTGATGACTTCAGTATATACAATGGTGAGCTATTCATTGCTATACTTGTATTGCAAAATATCCACAATGCTGAACTATGCACATATTTTCCCCCTTGAATTGCAATATTGCTGTTATCACAATGAGCTATCAGCACCTTTGTTGGAATTTGTGTAAGCTATTGGTCTGTAGCCAGTATGATTAAATCAGACAGGCAGGTGCACCAGTCTGAATAGGCCATTGTGGATCAAATACATAATGGCTTGAGAAGCTTGCCTTGAAATAGTATTTGTTTCTTTACGTGGATCAGCTGAATCACTTGTCCAAATTACTGTACTGTAACTCGCTCAACCCTTGCAGATATTTCCTCACATGTAGACATATGTGTGTCCAACATTCTTATATACAATCATCATTAGACTCTTTCAAGTCTTCGGAAGTGAAATAATGTTTGTTTGTTTTTTTTATATTCTAGTTTTTTATCTTTTTACACTTCCTTTCATTATTGCCTGTATAGACAGTGAATGGGGGAAATTCTTATTTAGGATAGCTGTAATAAATGGTATTGAAAGGGCACCTGTCATGTGTTAAAAGGCTATTACCTTGCAGATATTGGGTTAATGTGCAGGTTAATAGTGTTTGAAACCTGCCTTGCACCTGTAGTTTAAACCCTGCTGCCGGGAGAAAAAGAACCTTATTCCTCCTGGGAGTGTTTGGGTTTCAGTCATAGGGGTGGGTGTTATGAATTCATTGATAAAGAATTCTGGTTGTGAGCTCCCTCCTGTGGTTGTTGTTGGTGATGCAGCTGGCTGTGTTTTGGAGAGTTCCTTAGCTGATCCTGATGATTGGCAGTCTGCTTCGAATTGGCGCATATAGGTGGTTGCAGCTGATCAATCTCTGCCAGTTGTAATTATTCCTGGAGGGTTTCACATCTCTCCCTGGTTCCTTCCTCCTCTGATGAATCCTTGCAAGCTAAGTGAATGGTGTTTTGTTATTTTGTGGTGCACATGTTGTGTGCTTGAGGATCTGCTTATTGCTTGTCTTGCTCTGAGTTGTGGGTTGATATTTAGTTTGCATATTTGTTTACCTGCTCTCAGTTAGGAAGTTTTCTTCCTAGGTATGAAGTGCTATTCACTGTTGTCTGCAACTTCCAGTTCTGCTGGTGTTAGAATCTATTCTAGTTTGATTCTCAGAAGTTCCTGCAGATATAGAGGACGGCGAGTCTTAGAAGACTCAGGATTATTTTTTGGTACTATCTGCTGATGGAGGTTTTTGATAGTATTTTAATACTGACCGCAATAGTATTCCATCCTGTCCTTACTATCTAGCTAGTGTGTCCTCTTTTGCTAAACTCTATTATCTGCCTGTGTGTGTTTTTCCCTGTCCTGTTTCCCAGTCAATATTCGTGGGGGGCTTGCTATTCTTGTGGGGTTCTGCTCTGAGGCAAGATAGACTTTTCTGTTTCCATCTTTAGGGGTAGCTAGTTCTCCGGCCATGTCGTGGTGTCTATGGCATGGTTAGGTACATCCCACGGCTACTTCTAGTTGCGGTATTTAGTCAGGGACTGCGGTCAGTATAGTTGACTCTATAATCTGCCTGTGTGTGTTTTTCCCTGTCCTGTTTCCCAGTCAATATTCGTGGGGGGCTTGCTATTCTTGTGGGGTTCTGCTCTGAGGCAAGATAGACTTTCCTGTTTCCATCTTTAGGGGTAGCTAGTTCTCCGGCTACTTCTAGTTGCGGTATTTAGTCAGGGACTGCGGTCAGTATAGTTGCAAACTACTTCTGTGAAATCTGTTTATGTTACTCCTATATGGAAATAGAGTCTGTGGAGCCTCAGTTAGGAGTCTCAAACACAGGACTAGCCAGATATCCCTCCAGGGAAGGACCCAGCCAAGGGGTGGCTCCTTGTGGAGACCACATAACCACCATATTAAGTGGCCCTTTTAGTCAGTATCAATCTCTTTTACGAGAGGCCAGGTATCCATCCACAGACAGCTGTTTCGGGGTGTTGCCCCTCATCAGTGTGGAGTAGGATTCTGGCTAGGTGAGAGCAAGGCCTAGTAGACCAACAGCTCAAAGCATTCACTGATCTCAGGGAGACTTCCTTAGGACTATTACATGCTTCTAAGGTGGTAATGACTTGCAAAACCCAGCAAGGTGAACCTTTTTCCTGGTTTGAGTGTATTGGGGTTTATTGGGTAGGACCATATTTTGCTGTTTTAATTTCATCTCCTTCACACAGGCACTTAGTTGTGTTGGACCGCCACCAATCATGAACCAATGCCAACTCCTAGTCATATGCTATTGTGTAAACATGTGTTGAGAAAACTCCTTTAAATATTGGGTCATGTATTATTCTGCAGACAAATTTAGTTTATTATGTCAATCTCGAAATCCAGCTTTTCTGATGATGAATACAGGCATTCTCCAAGAAAATTCCACCCAATTTTGCAAAGTTAGGTAAATCGGTTGCTAAATGCACTATGTCTTCAGAAAACTAAATTCTGCAGGATTGCCTCTGTACTCGTGTTTGAACAGGTGCCTATGATTTAGACAGCCGTAGGATATGACTTGTAGGAGATATGATCACATGTTGACCTCATGACACTATTGAATCAGAGCTGTCTTACAATTTGTGATCAAAGGTTCCTTTTGAGACTTCTAGACATGTGATTGACTGGTAGATGAAAGTTGATTGCTATAGATAGACATACAATATGAGTTGAATGGACCATACGTTCTGAGGTTAAACACTTAGAAAAGCTGCCCATAGGAGCGGATGGAAATCTATACTATGTGTTGCAACCACAATTATTGATGACTGCACAATTTAGCTTATACAATGTAAGCCAAAGAAAATCATGGTTATAAATCATATATATATATATATATGCATGTATATGACAGCAGAAAAATATTAAAATCTGAGAGTCTTCAGTTCAGTGGTTGATCTGTTTTAATCGCTAACTGAAAAGATGATAACAAATAGCAAGTAGTGTATATATATGTAGGTAGTATATATATATATATATATATACACACTACATATAGTATAATATAGGTAACAAAAAATATACAATACAGTAAGTAATTAAAGTAGAGAATCAATATAGAAAAAATCAAATACACTAACCAGAGAATCAATGTAAAAAGTACAATAAATAAAGAAGAGAAACAATGTAAAATAACAGTTCTGTAATTGGATACAATAAACATAGAATCAATGTAAAAAGTACAATACAATATTTAATGCAAAAATAAAGGTGACCCTGCTCAAAAGAGCTTACAATCTACAACGAGATAGGGGTTACACAAAGTACAGATGCTTATTACAGTGATGGTCCAGGCATCTTAAGGAAGAGGGGGATAGAAATAAAGTTACATGAATGGTCACCAGACAATCTGTGTGGAGCTTTTGGGCTGGGTGGAGTTTGAAGAAGAGAATATGACCAGAGAGAGAGTGAATGTGCTATATACAGTACAGAGGACTTCTATTAGGGAGCATGATAGGCCACTTTTAAAAGATGACATGGGATTCTGCACTTCTCAAGACAAGTGAGGTGGAGCAGAGTGATCATCCAGGAAAAAATATAAAAGAATAGGGACTTGTGGCCGTGCTCCCACTCCAACAAGATCCAAGAATCAAGGATTATTTGAATTCATGTGGTGGTATTTACTTCTATGCGTTTCAGGGTAAACCCCTTCCTCAGGATGCCACACTAATGGGATATACCTCAATGCCACTGGATATCTGAATTATGTAGCAATTTCAGATATCCAGTGGCATTGAGGTTTCCATTGATGAAGAATGGCCCCACTATCTTTGTACCCCATATACCACACCATACCATCAATGTTTGTGTTCCAGCAGTCTTGGAGGGATCTCTCCACTGTGGGTTAGTGTCAGACCAATAACAGTGGTTTTGTTTGTTAACTTCACTATTCACAAAAAAAATTTGTCTCATCACTCATCTGAAGGCAATTGTCCATGCTGTTGACCCACCCCAAGGCTGTGGGAACTCAGTACCCGGGCGGTTGCTGTAAGGGGATGTCATTGATGACCGTTGCCCAGGTCCGTGGCCCTGGTGGTCGCTAAAAAATGTGTATAAAGGGGGGCGTGGTTTACCCATGACTGGAGAAGCAGCGCGGTGAAGGAGCTTCGCTTCCCGCCACTGACCGAGCCGCTTCCCTACCTCACAGACGGCCTCCAAAACTGAATGGGCAAAAGCAAGAAAGGTCCAGGAGCCCCCGGAACCGCTGAGACGCCGCATAGAGGAGCCATAGACCGTTTCCTCCGGTCTGGAAAGGACGTTCCCCAGGCACAGTCTCCCTCCAAAATGGCGGCCGCGTCCTCCTCACAGCGCGAGGCAGCTCCCAGGTCAGACCGGAGCAACAGACAGAGGGGAAACCGCTTTGACTGCCTCAGAGAGGACACACTGCAGGATGAGGCCATGGGAGGTCTTCAGCTACCACCGGAGAATGCTTCTAACCTGGAGATAAGTAACTATATTAAAAATTTACCAACAAAAATGGATCTTGAAAAATTTGCATGCAGGCTGGAGAATTCATATAAATCTGAGATACAGATACTAAAACAAGAATTCACTAGCAGGGTGGAGGAGGTGGAAAGGGCTCAGGACGCGGTTCTGGATGAGCTGAGAGCTCACAGGGAGACATTAGAATCACACACTGCCCTCCTAGAAGACATCCTATATAGCCAGGAAGACCTGGAAAACAGGAACCGTAGAAACAACATACGGATCAGGGGGCTTCCAGAATCTGTCTCCCCAGTGGATCTGCCAAAGACTGTTCAGAATCTATTTAAGCAGATACTAGGAGACCCGGAGGGCCCCGATATCGACCTGGACAGAGTCCATAGGGCATTAGCCCCTAGACCATCGCCCGAGGCATTCCCAAGGGACATAGTCTGCAGGATCCATTTTTACTCAATAAAGGATGCCATAATGACAGCTGCTCGCCAATCAAATTCCATTACTTTTGAGAATCATACCGTGTCGCTGCTACCTGACCTGGCCAGAAGAACCCTGCTGCAACGCAGGGGATTACGACCTTTACTGACTCTCCTGAAAGATAGGGAGATAAAGTATAGGTGGGGCTTTCCTTTTCAGTTAATAGCCTCTAAAGATGGCCGCTCAGCCTCCTTCAGGAAGATAGGAGACCTCCCCCCATTTACAAGAGCCCTTGATTTGCCCATGATTGACTTGCCGGATTGGCCCAAGATGCAGGCCCTACCTGGCCCACCGCCACGATGGAGCAGATCACCTAGAGCTGGACATGCCGGAGGGGCCAAAACCTGAATGGACGTGTTACGAGTCTAGGCGCACATTGCATGGTTGAGGACATGTCCCTGTTGAATCGGATGTCCTCGGAATTATAAGTAGCCTGCTGCTGGTTTGATTTAGTTTGGCGGTCGGTGGTACAAATTGAGGGTTATCCTCTATACTACTGTTATATCCTTAAATGTTTCCCACCCTATTCACTGACTCCCTCTCCCCTCCCTTCCCTTTCCCCCCTTACATCTTTTCATACTCTCCTCCTCCCCTCCTTGATCTCTCATCACTTTCTTCCTACTCCTGTGCTCTTCCTACCCTCCCTTTCCCATGTTTTTTCCTCCATTTTCAATACCCCATCCAATTCTTTTCCCTATACTCTTTTACATACTCCTCTCTCTTGACACAATTTTCTCTTCCTTCCACATCAACTCACACTGAGTTTCTTCATTCCCTATTGATATACCTAATCCATTATTATTGGTGGAGAAAATGTAGGATTTACGAAAGCGTCCTTTGTATATGATTTATATGTATATTCCCCCTCCTGTTTTTCACACCCGACCCTTTCACTCACTGTTCTTTGAATACTTACCAAACTTCTATTACCTTACCCTCCTTGTTTATTCCCTTCCCTTCCGTCTATGCATTTTAGACGATATTCTAAATATTTACCAAATATAACAGTTTCAGGTATTTGTAATAATTGGTTTTTTTAGGGCTATACTCTATTGTCGGTCAACAGCCCATACATTTATATGTTATTGTACTAAGGCAACTTTCATAAGATAATTAAAATTTTTATAAACTGTGAGGTGGGACGGCTGGAGGTGTGCGGTGGGCCTATCTGCTCCCCGGTCATCCCACGACTCCCAAGTGCTGGACAAGGTTTGTCCATATTTTGCACTTTTTCCCATGTCACAGCTGCTGCCTGATATGGGATCCCTTTGTTGGGTTTATACCCATTACCCCCTTTCTTCCTCTTATCTTTTTCTTGATTCTCCTCTATACTCTTCACTTTGGTCTTTCCTGTCCCTCTTTAGTCGTTACTCAAAAGTGGTCCCTGAGGAGATAACCTCAATATGTCGGAAATTAGGTTTTGCTCACTAAATGTGAGAGGCTTGAATAAGCCTGAAAAGCGACGCCAAATCCTAACAACAGCAAAGAAGTCCAGGGTTCATGTGTTGATGCTGCAGGAGACTCATTTTAGATCGGACGCTCCCCCTGTCTGCGGCTCCCGGGATTTTCCAGTCTGGTTTCATAGCACTAACCCTACATCTAAATCTAGGGGAGCTTCTGTGGCATTCCATAGATCTTTTTCCCCAGAGGTCGTGGAACAGGACATCGACCCTGCAGGTCGTTATGTATTCTTAAAAATTAATTGGTTATCCCGTTTATATGTTCTGGCTAACGTATATTTTCCCAACAGGCATATGCTGAGATTTGGCTCGAAAGTTAAAAGTCTGCTGGAGAAATTCGCAGGACACATACCCATCATTCTGGGAGGAGACTTTAACCACCCTATAGACCCGAAAATAGACACCTCCTCAGGTAGGTCTTGCCTCCCTGTGCCGTCTCTCCAACGTCTAGCAGGATACCTTGAGTCGCTGCGCACGGTGGACATATGGAGGATATTGCACCCTGGGGAACGGGACTTCACTTTCTTTTCCCACACACACTCAGTATACAGTAGGATAGATAGATTCCATATATCCCAATCCCTCCTAGATTATGAGGTCAAGGCATACATTGGCAACATACTATACTCAGACCATGCACCGATATATTTAACTTTGAGGATGGGGCCCCAGGACAGGAAAGAATACACTTGGCGTCTTAATGAATATTTACTAAGAGACCCAACTTGCCTTAAGGATCTGGTATCCACTATCCAAAATTTTAACTTAGATCATGCAAGAGACACTACCTCACTTCCGATACAATGGGAGGCCCTTAAGGCAGTTCTTCGGGGGGTTTTAATATCCCACGGATCAAGGTTAAAGAGGTTGAGAACTCAGGAGATAAAAGACTTACTTCAGGAGATCTCTCAACTGGAAGGTTCCCATAAACAATCTCCAACACCCACCTTGACGACCCAATTATCCACGGCTCGTCATAAACTCCTCGCAATACTGGACCAAAAAGATAAAATTCAACGAGACAGAATACATTCAAAATTTTATTTATTGGGAAATAAATCGGGGAGACTATTAGCACGAGCTCTTCATCCACGAAACCAATGTACTTTTATTCCTCATGTGACCAAGACGGGTGGGACGAAGGCGCATGCCACTAGGGACATAGTGGAGTGCTTTCGTTCTTTTTACTCATCCCTATATAACATAGAAAGGCCCCCTGATGATAACTACGACCGTAATTTAAAGGACTATATAGAGAAAAATGGTCCCCCCCCCTTGTCTAAAAATATTAGAGAAGAATTGACTTCAGACTTCACTACGGAAGAATTAGACGAAGTATTAAAATCACTTAAATCAGGAAAGAGTCCCGGTCCTGACGGGTACTCATCAGGCTTCTACAGATCTCTAGCGGAATATCTAAATCCCCGCTTTCTAGACGTATGCAATAGCATCTCCAAGGGAGAGGTTTTTCCTCCCCAGGCCTTGCTGGCTCACATAGTGGTCTTACCGAAGCCTGGAAAGGATCCATCACTTTGTAGTAGCTATAGACCCATTTCTCTTATGAATATAGACATTAAAATATACGCTAAATTGCTCTCAAATAGATTAAGAAAATATATACCATCCCTAATAAATACAGATCAGGTGGGCTTCGTCCCGGGACGCGAAGCTCGCGACAACATAATTCGGTCCATTGCAGTTATCGATGGGGCAAGGAGGAGGGGGGTTCCCATGTGCATCCTGTCGATAGACGCCGAGAAGGCCTTCGACAGGGTGCGATGGGACTTCCTATTCACCACTCTGGAACATATTGGTTTGGGAGGGGTGATGATAGATAGAATCAAGGCCCTATATTCTGCACCATCAGCCCGAGTGAGGGTTAATGGTTCCCTTTCAGAACCATTCCCCATTCAGAACGGAACACGCCAGGGGTGCCCTTTATCTCCTCTGATATACATATTGTGCATGGAATCCCTGGCGGAAGCTCTCCGGACCAATAAGTCAATCAAGGGGCTAGAGACAGGAGACACAGAGCAGAAGCTCGCTCTGTTTGCAGACGATGTGCTTTTATTTGTGACAAATCCCCTTATATCTATACCAAACATAATGGAGGAATTGAACATTTACGGAAACTTGAGCAATTTCAAGATGAATGAATCTAAATCGGAGTTGCTCAACATTTCCATTCCGGATTTGGTAGCTAAATTAATCAGAATGCAGTTTCCATTCATATGGAAACAGGACGAGATTAAATATCTAGGCGTAAAACTGACTAAGGACCCCTTGAATTTATATACTAGAAACTTTCTGCCCTTATTGACCACCTTAGAAGCAGACCTTAGGACTTGGAATAGGCTCACGATCTCTTGGTGGGGTAGAATTCACTCAGTTAGAATGGATCTATTACCGAGAATTTTGTATTTCCTCCAGGCCATCCCGATCCTTCTTCCGGCATCTTTTTTTTCCAGACTCAAGACCCTTTTAACCAGATATATCTGGTCGCACAAAAAAGCTAGGATAGCACTTAACACATTATATAGAAGGCCGGAGGAGGGTGGAGTGGGCATGCCTAATTTTTTAATCTACCACAAGGCTGCTTTGGGTAAATGCATCTTAGACATGTTCAGGCAAATAGATACACAACGATGGGTTGAAGTAGAATATGCATTTGATACTTTATGTCCTTTGGTAAGGGTCTGGCTCCCGGGTCCTAAACCTTCGACCCCCCCCTCCTTTATAATATCTCAATTATTACTATTTATGAAGAAGCACAATTCGTCGCTATTTATGACCATGAACCCCGGTCCTCTAACCCCCATATTTAATAACCCGGCTTTCGGTATGGAGAGTGGGGAGTCATCCTTCCTGGGCATACACAGAAGAGCACACCCAACAATTCATGATTACATCACTTCACGGGATGTAAAGGGTTTGGAAGACTTGTTCCACTCATCCTCAGTTCCCCCGGGTGCATGGCTTCAACACGCCAGGTTGCGTAGTTATATCAAATCTCTATGCTGGTCAGATATCTCTAGACAACCAACAGCTTTTGAAAGACTTTGCCTCGAAAGAGGTCCAGTCTCTCATGCGATCTCAGCGCTACATGTTATCTTCCAGAACTCTAAGGAGATGGGAGATAAATATACTGTCAATTATAAATTAAAATGGGAAAGAGATTTCCATACAGAATTCTCGCCAGTCGAATGGGATAAATTATTATTGTTCACACATAAATCAGCGACTTCAGCGACGCTCCTGGAAAGAAACTTTAGACTGTTGGTGAGATGGTACAGGTGCCCGGCTGACCTACATTCAATATTTTCATCGGTGTCGGACCGTTGTTGGCGTTGTCATAAGGATTGTGGCACCTACCTACATATCTGGTGGGATTGCCAAATAATTCACCCATTTTGGGAGGAGGTGTTTGACTTATATAATATGGTCACACAATCCAGTGTTCCCAAAACGGCCCATGTCGCTTTATTGAATTTACTAGATATGTCTATCTCAAAATATAAGACTAATATGATCAGATATTTTCTTTCAGCGGCTAGAACTCTAATAGCCAGAAGATGGAGGACCGCGGAACGCCCATGCCGCACTGATTTGTTAAATGAGCTGAACCACATATGTAGATTGGAAGATATCGCTAGCCAGAGTTCTCCTGATACAAAAGCAATAGATAGACACTGCCGCTTATGGTCTTCATGGATCCTATTCAGAGAATCTGAATCGCTAAAGAGGTGGTTGACAATGGGATAGAGGGAGATGTAGAGGTGGTTGGGGATTCTGGGGCTTGCGGACGGGGGGGGATAGTCCTCCACATCTCGTGTGGATCCCACACGGGAATTAATGTGGAAACACTCTTGGAGACTTTACACGTGACTACCTGGCATCAATTTTCTCTCACGCACCACTTAGATACCTGATCATAGTTAGTATCTATTGAGTTCGACTAATTTTTTCCCTCTACGGGATATCCTTTATCTCTCTTTCCTTTTCTGTTCTTCTCTTCTTACCCACCCACTATCAGTTATTCTTATTATTATTATAGTAAAAATTGATAATAATATCTATCTTACCTAACAAAATGATTCTAGGTCCCGAAAGGACGAGGTAGTGTTAGGAATAGGGGTCTGAGGAGAGACCCGGCGAACTAATTCCCTAACACATAATTTGATATGGACTAAATATGAGGCTATACGAGGGAATTAACGTTACCAAAATTTTTGATATAGACCTTTTATGTAAACATTTGAAATACACTATTTTTCTTTGTTTTATTCCAACCTATTTGAAAGTTTTTGACAAATTTATATGTAACAAGTTACTGTTGTATGAACAATGGTCATTGTGTTTTCACTATGAATATTTGCATACTCTTCAATAAAAATTGATTTAACGTAAAAATGTGTATAAAGTAAAAATAATAAAGAAAAGTGTTTGTGACGCTACCTTCAGTACCTGGTAATGTTACCAGCGCTGCCTTCAGACCTTCGGGGATAATGATACAGCAGACAGGTGGTGTTGCTCCCCATAGGTGGAGCAGGATCCCCGGGTCATGGATGGATGAATGGATTTCTCACTGGAAGGCGGCTCTGCAGGTGGAAGCTTGATGCAGACTCTGCTGTTGAGACTGGAATGCAGTTTACCAGCTTAATGGAAATGAGACACAGGAGACCTTCTTGCTCTGCATGGGTGTTTACTGGCAACTTGTTAAGGCAGTTCTCACTGGTACACAGTCACACAATCACGGGTAGCTGGCCGGGTAGTCACCAGAGGATGCAAAGTTTCTTTGAGGCCCTCTATGATGTTCCTTCAGGTTTTGACCTCTGTCCTCACTTTTTCTACCACCGCTTTTACTTGTAGGCTCCTGCTGCTGCTTGAAGTTAAGCTGCTTGCCTTCTTTCTCCTGCGTGTGACGTATGACAGGCAGCTCGAGTCCTATTTCAGGGGTCGCTCCTTGCTGAAGACTCCAGGCTCTAGTATGCTCCTTTGCCTCCTGACACTGTGTGGCTAAGAAATCTGGAATTCCCCACCTTCCGTTATTGACTGCCGAGATGTGTAACCCTGCACAGCCTCGGACCTGGTGTCCGTTCTCTGTGCTTTCCTCTGAGGCGAGCAAGACGGTCCTCAGCTCCCCCAGGCTTTCCTCTCCTTCCTCCTCAGACTCACTCCATGGCCGTTCTGCCTGACTCCCTTCTTCCCCCTCTTTCCACTACACCTAAGCTCCTCCCACCGGGGGATGGGTCTCCCAGGCAAACAGGTTAACCCTTTAGCCCCCCTATTCTAGGTGTGTGAATGCAGGGATGAGGGCCTCAGAGTAACATCACATCCTCTGGTCACTGGGATTCCACACACACTCATGTGGGTGCAGTACCCCTTCTATGCACTGACCAGTGGGGCACCACACTGTGAAGATACGAGATGTGCAGCATCTGAAACAACATATACTGGAAGCCTGTGCTAGCATTTCTTCTGTGGTTTTGCTATCAGAGTGTCAAGAGTGGGAGAAGAGGGTTGCATTGACAATCCACCACAATGGGCAGCACTTAACACATTTTATAAGTGGTCATAAACTTGTAATTAACTCATGAAAGAATAAAGTTACATTAAAACCAAGCACACCATTGTTCTCCATAAGTTTGATGTCCCTCTTCTCATTGAAAAAAATAAAGTTGGATCCAAAATGGCCAACTTCAAAATGGCTGCCATGGTCGCCACCCATCTGGAAAAGCTTTCCCTCGCCCTTTCTCTCCTCTACAGGAAATTCTAGTTGCATACACAGAGTAGCTGCTGTTCGGTGGAGAAAGTTAAGGGACATAGGGACTTATGTGTGAGATAAGTTGAAACAAAAACGAGGACAGTATTGGAAGACAAAAACGTTGTCAAGGTGGACCAAGTCAAAGTTTAGGAGGTTAGACAATATCAGCAGGGAAGACACTAAAGGAAAAACAAGTGCAATAGTGTCTTAGCTGGGAGAATATCAGAAATGCTAAATTGCAGAGGACTCACCCGGGGGGGATTTGTGTACCCTCAACAACAGGAATTTGCTCAAAATATGGTTGCCTAGGCCCTTCGTGTTACAGAGACAGAAAACAGCAGATGAAGGGTTAAAATCTGCACAAGATGTGAAGAGGACAAACCATGTAAGTGTATATTTGTAGTATTTTCTGTTCTGAGATGTTTTTACTTTGAAACATATAGATCTAATACACTACTTGGATAATACTTACCTCGCTTGTCATCTTTAGAACTTGTGTGTCTTGTCCATCGACAATGTGGAGTTTAACCCTTCATCTACTGTTTTCTCATATTGACAGTGGAATTCCGCTAAGATCAGAACACAGAGCAGTGAACTACAGGGATAATGCAATAACCAGCAATCTTTGTAATTATTCTGGAGAAATAATTAGTGCTAAAATACCAGTTTGATTGGTTTCCAGCCTAACCCTTGTGTCAGGCCGTCTGACAGAACCATCTCTTAGACCAGAAGACCTGTCTGATAAGTTCACTGAGCATCTATTGACTAATCATCTGATAACAGTGATATAATAGCAGCTGAATTTTAGATAATTTTATGTATTGAGTAGTAGGAAAATAAGGTTATGTCAATATTGCTGGTAAAGATTTTATAATAATAAGTTACAAGCTCATCCAACTTCAGTGTAAATGCCTCAAGACTAGAAAATGAGGCTGAATAATGTGGATTCCACATGCCTGATGTGCCTGTTTGACCTCCCTATAACCCCCGGACATGATCCTGATGAGGTGGCGGATGTTCTCCTGAGGGATCCCGTCCCAGACCTGGGTTAAACCATCATAATTCAACGTAAGACAGCACTCCACACAACTTGTATGTTCCAAAAGCGAAATCCTTTATTCCACCATCTCAAAGTACAATGTTTCGGTCCACCATTTTGGACCTTTGTCAAGGGTGGTGGACTGAAACGTTGCACTTTGAGATGGCAGAATAAAAGACTTCACTTTTGGAACATACCGATTGTATGTGTGGCACCCCATGGGTTAATGTGCCACAATAACAGCACATAGGTTCTCTCCCCCACTACATACTGACGAACACTAGCACCTCTGAGCCAGAAGGGGGAGCACCACCTGCTTCTTTATATACTTCTGCTCATGAGGGAGAGCTCAGAACAGCTCAGGAGACTGTACAGCACGGTGTAGTGCTGTGAAGAGCACGCTGAGAGCAGAGTTAGCTCAGTGCAGACCTAGCAAGGGTCAGAGGAACAGGAGAACTACAGACAGAGGAACACGTCTGGGAGCTAGAGTGATACCTTCACTTGCCCCAGAAGAGCACACAGAACGGACACCGGATCCGGTACTGTGTCTGGCACCCACAGCACAGTGAATCCAGGAACAGTGGGATCTCTAGATGCCCTAGTACCAGAGCGAAGCAACACGGAGGGGTCAGCACAGCACAGAGGACTCAAGTTGCCAAGCCAAGTGGTACCAGCAGCATACAGAGAGACGTGAGGAATCCCAGCAGCTCAGCTAATAGCAGCAGCCAGGACACACACACAGTGCAGCATAAGGACGCTGACGACCCCGGACAGGGTTGGGAGAGAGTTTATCCCCATTACAGACTCCGTGGACTATAATCTGCACTAACATCAGCAGTAAAGCTTTGGAAAACAGCAAAACTGTGAGACTGTGTATTGATTGCGACCTTTGCTCCAGATTCAGCACAGAGAGCTTCCCCCTGCTACAAGCCTGCCAGCTCTGCAGCATCAGGAGAAGAAGAGAATTGCATCAGTGTCTACCAAACGTGAGTGTGTGTCATTTAACCCTTCTCCACCATCTATAACCCCAATAGACTTTTACCCTTACTGCCCCCGGGGATACAGTTCTTCCCACTGGAACTATACCATCTCCGCTGCCACTCCATCACCCCCGGAGGTTCTGCAGCAGCGGCGGCCCCATCACTGGCCGTACCAAGTGGGTGGCGTCACCCGTGGCATTTCCCTTGTAAATAATTCCCCTTTATTGCCGAGCCAGGGACACGGTCCGGACCAAGCCACCTGTGACTTCCCCAGTACCGTCCGGTCCGGTACCGAGTACCCCAGTCCCGTGGGGCCCGACATGGAGCGCTGTCTTACATTGAATTATATTACTGTACTCCATGACGGACGTGCTCTGCATTAGGGGTAACAACATATACCCTTAGTGCAAGTCATAGGGTGCTGCATAACTTTCTATTTATTGCAAAGTGTTAGTCAACTCCTGGACAGTCTGTGGTGCAACGTGGCGTTGGTGGATGGAACGAGACATGATGTCCCAGATGTGCTCAATTGGATTCAGGTTTGGTGAGTGGGCAAGCCAGTCCAAAGCATCAATGCCTACATCATGCAAGAACTGCTGACACACTACAGACACATGAGGTCTACCATTGTCATGCATCAGAAGGAACCCAGGGTCCACTGCACCTGTATATGGTCTTACAATGTGTTTGAGGATCTAATACCAGCACCTGAATTGCAGTCAGGGTACCTCTGGCTGCACATTGAGGGCTAGTGGTCCTCAAAAGAAATACCTCCCTGCACCATTACTAACCTAAACCTGTCATGCTAAAGGATGTTTCAGGCAGCAGAATGTTCTCCATGACTTCTCCAGACTGTCACATCTGTCACGTGTGCTCAATGGGAACCAGCTCTCATGTATGAAGAGCACGGGGCTCCAATGTCAAATCTGCCAATCTTGGTATTCTCTGGCAAATGCCAATCACCCTGCATGGTGTAAGCACAACAGCCTCTTGTGGACATCAGGTCTCATACCACCCTCATAAAGTCTGTTTCTGCCAGTTTGAGCAAAAACATGGATATTGATGGCTGCTGGAGGTCATTTTGCAGGGATATGTCACTGCTCCTCCTGTTCTTCCTTGCACAAAGGAGAAGGTTGCGGTCCAGCTGCTGGGTTGTTGCCCACCTACTGCCCCCTCCATATCTCCTGGTGTACTGCCCTGTCTCTGGGTATTTCCTGAAATAAATTGATTCAAAATCAGGTTGATTTCACAGAAGTGTGATTGACTTGGAGTTACATTGTGCTGTTTAAATGTTCCCTATATTTTTTTGGAGCAGTGCATGTTGAGATCACTAAGACTGTATTTATTTTAAGAAGAACCCCTGATCAGGTTTTTATACCCTAAACTAATAACACGTATGTACAGGAAATAAAATGCTGATTATGTTGATGCCTTTATTTCAGAAATCTGGGTTTAAACGTTAATGAAATTTACTGCTAATTTGTAATGCATACAAGTAGGGATGAGCGAGTAGTCAAATACTTGGACTCAGAATACTCGTACCGAGTACATCGTAATACTCGGGTATTCGGTATGAGTAGCTAGTCCAATGTAAGTCAATGGTAAATGCGAGTAATTGTCTGCTGGACACAAAAATGTGGTCTGGGGGCTGGAGGAAAGGCTGGAAAGGGCACTTAATTGCCTTAAGAGCAAGTTATGATGGAGGAGATCTTCTGACAGCTCAGTGTTTAAGTGCAGTAAGCAGTAAGTCAGTCCAGCAGTAAAGACCGGAGGCCAGGGAGATCTCAACTCTAATGGCGCAGCAGCACTTGAGGCAGAGTCACCTAGCAGAGCCCAGGACCGCAGTGGATACAGCGGTTCCCACAGCAGAACTCTCACAGATTTCTATACAAGTGAAGACACAGGAGAGGGTCAGGGCCTAGCTTCAGACAGCCCAGGACTAAAGCACACACACAGAGTAATAGGGAGGCCTCATAACTCATCAGATGTGGAGATCCCGAACAGCTCTCAGCCTACCTGGACTGTACCCTAGACTTCACCCTGCTCATCACATCAATAAAGTTATGAAAACAACAACCCTGTGTGTGTGACCGTTATTGCAGCCCCTGATCCTGCTCCCACCATGGACTGTGTGCCATCCCTCTATGTTCACAACTGCCCCGAGGATCCCGCTCCACCTACGGGGAGCGTAACCATCCTGCTGTTCCACCATCACCCCGGAGGTCTGTCCCACAGCAGCGGTAACATTACCGGAACCATAGGTGGCATCACAAAACACTTTTATTTTATTTTCCATTGACTCAAACCCCCTTTTTAGTGACTACCAGGGCCACAGGACTGGGCAACAGGCCCCATGACATCCCCTGTCAGCTACAAAGCCCGAGACCAGTTACCCCAAGACCCTAGGGCGGGTCACAAGCAATGTGTAGAAAATGGCAGCGGCATGACTCATATAGAGCCTATGAGTCATAGGCTATGACTCATGTATGACACTGGGCAGCTAGCCAATCATAGTAATGCCACAACCAAGAAGGCTGTGGCATTACTGTGATTGGCTAATGCTGAGCGGGAGATCCGAATATTACGAGGTGAGTAGTGAAATAGTCGCTATGTTCCGAGTACCGCAGGTACTGCATTACTTACCGAGTACTGAATACTTGATATTATACTCGCTCATCCCTACATACAAGTTGTAAAAACAGTGTGCGGGCACTCACTGCTCCACTATGTTACCTATTCACTGCCTGTCGCCTGTCTCCTGGCAGTGATTGACAGGTCATTCCTTTTCCAGTGACCTGCCTCTGTGTTGTAAGCACCATATCTTCCCTTGGTCGTGTATGCACAGTAAGGTCCTGATGAAGAAGATTGTCAGAGTCTAAAATGATCTGCACAGTTTGCAGAGTGCAGCAGACATTAACCTTCTTTCGTCCTTCAGCTTGATCCCTCATGGTACCTTTACACGCCGCGACGGCAGGCTGGATACATCGCGCTACTTCACGTGCACGAGCACGCTCAAACGGCTACAAACGGTGAACGCATCTCCTTTACACGCCGCGACAAGGTGCGCTACGCCACGCTACATCTGTAGCTAGCTACATCGCCGGGTGTCTCAAGTAGCCAGCTGTAGCTCATGTACACACCGCTACAACCAGCTACTATGGGAGGACCTGGTGCAGCAGGGACAGCACATAGGCGTGCCACAATCTTGGATTACGAGCCGTCCGTACGATGATAGGACATCGCAATATCATCATGATTGGCCAGGCATCGCAGGAGGCTGAGAAATACAGCACGCTCGAGCGATTGTGTAGTGTGACTGGTCAGCTCCTTAAATATGCCGCCCTAGGCAGCGACTACCAATCGTCATGCAGGAGCTTCCTCCAATGATCGGTGATGGGGCGGGGTATCCCGGAGCCTGGGTCACGCCTTAGCTACATTGCAGCTACAGCGCAGGGTGTCCAGAGTTCCCTTCCGTTGCTTCTTTACACGCCGATACAGCTCGCTACCATCGGCGATATAGCCATCTGTTTTCGAGCAGAGCCCATAAACAGATGTATCTGTCGCCGGCTGTAGCGTCGCGTCTTCAGACGCCGCTACGACGGGCTACATTGACGCTACAAGCTACATTTGTAGCCTGTAGCGGGCTGTATCCAGCCTGCCGTCGCGGCGTGTAAAGGTACCATCACTGATCATTTTGATGTGGAAAGCAGTCATTGTTTGGCATTGTCTGAAAAATTTGCCGATTGCTACAGACAATGACCAAATCCTTCATCGGGACTTTATTGTGCATGCATTGACAAGTGAAGTTATGGCGCTTGCATTACATCTTGGGTGGAGAGGCAGATCACTGAAAGAAGAGAATGAGGCTAGGGTCACACATAGCAATCCGTTTTAAAAGTGTTTTCCATGACCAATCCGTTTTTTTTGTGGTGCTTTTTGAGCCTACTGTGCCCCTGAACGTTTTTTGGACTTAGTCATTTTTTGCCAAAAAATGCTAGAAAAAACGGATTCGTTTTTCCATAGGGCCCCATGTTAAAAAAATGGATCCGTTTTTAAACGGCACCCAAAAATGTTGGGAGCAACGTTTTTGGGTAAAAAACGTTCCTAGCAATGTTTTTATGTGCAGAAAAAAATAGATAGGGTGTTTATTACATCTAATCCGTTTTTCCATCAGTTTTTGGACTTTAAAAAAATGCAAAAACTGATGCCAAAAACGGACCAAGGGCTTATGTGTGTCCCTAGCCTGACCTGTCAATTACTGACAGGCGGCAGGTTGTAGAAGTTAAGTGCAATGACCATGGGCTGCACTTGTGGCTCATTTAAATATCAATTCAATAAGTTTCTTCAAAATGTACACCAATATTTCTAAAGTAAAGGTATAGATTTACTGAGCATTACAGAGATATAAATTAGATGTTTTCTGTTTGTGGTATAAAAACCTGATGACGGCTTGAAGTGGGTTCATTGAAGTCCCAGGAGATCTCAAAATGTTTCACACATCTTTTCCATGCCATTGGTGGCTTTGAGCTACTTATAATTCAAGGCAAATCAATTAGTTTCAAATCAAACATTTTAGAAAAATTGAGATGATTGGCTAATTTTTATGAACTAGATCATTAATATACAAGGGTTGAATGAAAACTAAGGCCTCCACCTTTGTAACTCCTCAGCAGATGGCTGCACTGGTATGCAGCAGGTACTGGACTGTTTAGTAGACTTTCCTCTACAGCTCCAGTTGGCAAGAAGCCTTAGAAATTAACAGTTATGTTGTTATGGTGGTTATGGTGGATTCCGCAAGGAGCCACCCCATGGCTAGGTCCTTCCCTGGAGGGATATCTGGCTAGATATGTGTTTGAGACTCCTAAACCAGGCTCCATGGACTCTACTTGCATATTTGTATTTCCCAGGGGGCAATGCACCTAGGAATTCACTGTGTTTGAGCGCTTTTGTCGGCTGCCTGCAGTGTTTTCCTTGACTGGTCTCCCTGAGATCAGTGATCGTTTAGTGTCATTGAATTCTTGACTAGCGTTTCTACTGGTACCAGAAGGTGTCACCTCAAAGGAAATTCATCCAAGAATGCAATCTGTTTATGGTGATTGTGTTGATGACAATGCCAGACCACACACTTCCCATGCCACCACGGCAGGTCTTCACAGACTGACGCTCACCACCGTATGCCATCTTCCATATAGTCCAGATTTGGCACCTTCTGACTTCCATCTGTGATAATGAAAGAAGATCCTTTGCATCGAAGATTTGTGAGAGGCTGCTTGCAGAAACCAAGTGTTGACTCCTATGACGGCTTCAGAAAACTTGCTTATCCTTGGCAGAAGTGTATCCAATTGTTTGGTGATCATGTGGAAAGTGAATATCGGTAATTAAGGAGCATATTCTAAGGATTATTTCTGCTTTTGATTTCTTAAAATATTTCCATTGAATCCTAAGTTACAAAGGTTGAGGCATTACTTTTCATTCATCCCTCATTCAAGCAGTAGACAACCCCTGGGTAACATGCCACTATAGAACAATAGCAAATGTTTTAATGACCTTTTTTTTCCAAATCCAACGATTGTCATATACTACTGTGATAAATCTGGATTTGATAATATCCATTTACAGATTCCAGAGTCTTTTTGTCTTTTGTATACCTCCTACCTCAAACAACCTTACAAGTTTACCTCCTACCTCTCAATTACACTTGGTTTGTGTGACAGAACAATTTACTTTCCTCACCTGCTTTCTTAGTATCCTCAAATTACACATCAATTGTAATAGAAGGACAAGGAATGGACTCAATTGTGACAATACATTAAAGGAAATCATGCTTACGATTACATACCATGAGTAGACTGCAAAAGATGCCAAGTAACGCAAATGGGATTCTAGAGCTTTGAAGTATATTTCCTACTGCACATGGAAATTCTGTACAAACATCTCGTGATATTATTTACATCTGTTCACATCGGGGATTTTTCCTCTCCTCCTGGAGTTCTGACATTGTTTATGGTAGTAGTTTCCATTATAAGTCAAGAGATCTGTCAAGAATCCTTGAGATCCATTGAAGACGTTACTTTGGGAGATACTGGAGAATGGGGGGATTGGAGGAGATATAGATTAGTTATTAGAAAAAACTTTTGACAGTGAGGGTGATCAACGAGTGGAAAAGGCGGCCACGAGAGGTGGTGAGTTCCCGGTCAATGGAAGTCTTCAAACAGAGACTGGACAGACATCAGTCTGGCAGGATTAGTGAATCCTGCTTTGAGTAGGGGGTTAGACCACATGACCAAGTAGATTCCTTCCAACTTCACCATTCTATAATTCTATGATGGTTCCGTAAGAAATTCAGAAATGAGACTAGATAGTGGGTTCTATTTTAAAATGAGTATTCCTCCTGTGCAAACTATTCATGGGTGAGATGGCAATGCTCACTCATATGTGGTGGCCACAGGTGAAGAGTGTCATCAAATATAGACCTATTTTTCCATCTTTCCATCAGATGGGAATACTTACCATTTCTTCATTGTTCCTTGAGTATCATAAAGGCTAAATCCCCATGGATTCCCATGAATGTAATGATGCCATCTTGATATCTTTGGACTTACATATGTGTTTTTGCATTGTTGCATAACTCCTTGTTTGTTTCCACCATTGTTTATCTGACTTTGGGGGAGCAACTTGCAGAAAATAACCCCAACCTCAGAACCACACAACCTGAAATAAAGCAACAAACCTCAAACTTTTAATATATTTATTATGTCTTCAGCCAAAGTACCAAACGAAAACATCATTAATGTCAGTTTTCCATCAAAATGTTCTGCTATCAATAGTATCCCTCATCAGTGTAACAATCATAAGGTACCTTTACAGCCTCAACCGCGGTATAGCAACTGCCAGGCAATCGGGATTTTTGTCACGGTTGCCTTGAAACTGCTACAAAGTTGCGGCGTGTAATTTGGGAAAGTGATCGGGATTTTCGCAGTTGCTCCGGGTTGCGGTTTCAGAGCATTGTTCTAAAGTCAGAGGCAACCCAGATGGTGAATTGCCCTGGTATTGGCATGTAAACGGGCGATAGGGATGGAATCTGCGTCACCTAGTGATTTCCAAGAGGTGTGCCACAGCGTGCTGGATACCGCGCTCCATCATCGATGATTGGTGGGGGCTACTGTGTTTCCATTGGCTGTCCCTTCACAGGGCGCCATATTTGAAGAGCTGTCCATTCACACTCCACAATTGCAATGGCGTCATGTATTATCCAGCCTTCCTGCGCAGGCTGGCCAATCATGACGCTATTGCGTTGTCCAAACAGCGTGTTTGGGGCGCGGAATACACAACTCTGTTACGCCTATGTGTTCGAGACGCTGCATAGGTACGCCCACATTCCAATCGTGATTGTGGCGTGTGAAGCGGCGTAGGGATTCAACCGGATGTGTCCTGCAGGATCTGTTTCAACTTCTGGGGAACCACGTGTACATGCGGCATCGGCGATCGTTAGCAACCGTTAAAAACGTGTATGCGCACGTACGGTTGCTACCGATCGCCAGTGATAGTTGCGGCGTGTAAATGTACCCATACAGATACCAAGCAAGGGTTGAAAAATTACCAAGGTAAAGTTAGGATTTTACGTTTCTTGCTTAAAGATTGATTATGATTAGAGATGAGCGGATCGATTTGCGTAGAATTGAGTTGAATTTTCTGAAATTTGCATTTCTACAAGAATTCAAACATTTTGAGATTTAATTCACTGTTCCGAAAAAGCAAACTTGCCTAGCCCCATTTCGAACACTGATGAAGCATTAAGAGTGGGAATCATCCTCCTAAATTGAGCGAATATTCCCAAATCAAACTACTAGAAATGTCATCAATTCAAGTTACATTTTTTCAATATTAAGATAAGAAGAAAAAAACTCTGGCACTACTCACAGCACAGTGCAGAGAGTTATCTCAGATCCTTATGTTGGCTCCTCTTCATGCACCAAGGACCTCAGCGAGTGCTCGTTGGTCGGTAGAAATGCAGAATCAAAGCGTCAAAGAAGAAAGTCCATAAAATCTCAGCTTATTTTGGGAGGGTAGACACACTGCTGCCCTTGATGACAGCCTTTCATGCTAACTAGCACTTCTACTGAAAGAACCAGTAGAATCTCTAGTCAGCACTGAATGAGCTGTCATCCAGTACAGTAGAGAATTACCCTCCCCAAGAAAATAATGTTTTAAAGTTTTCTAAATAAACAGATTTTATGGATCTGGAGTGCCGCAGACTTTCTTCTTTGAATGTTTGATTCAAATTAATTATTTTTCATCACCTCAAGGGGACCAATAGATTTTTAGACAGGTGGTTTTACTAATGTGTTTAATCATTATGGATGAATGGAACTGCAAAAATTCAAATTCGTCAAATCGCACGGATGTTACCTAGAAATTTTATTTAAGTTATTCTCCTCAAATTAAAAGTTCCTTATCATGTTTTAGGGTCTCCTCAGATAGCAGAGAAGAATAAACATAAGGTATGAAAAAAATAAAATCTAACTTACTTCACCACTCACATTTCTGGCCGCTGTCAGGTCCTCTGCACCTCTTCTTTCCATTGTGTCTACAGTCTTCAGTCTTTTTGGTCTAGGCCATGACTTCTGGGTGTGACCAGGTCTCGGAGGTCCCTATGCGCCCTGATGACGCAGCGCATGTCATGACATTACCTTGTTAGAATATACATCATGATCTCTCAATGCGCAAAGACGTCCGAGGTCCAAGTTGTATCCAGAAGTCCAGCCATTATACCACTCAGGAAGGAGACAGGTTCTATGTCCCAGAGGTGAATGTGTGGTGTAAAGTGAAGAGGTCAGAAAAGTGGCATGTAGCAGTGGAAAAAAGAAGAGTGGAGGACCAGATGTGGACAGCGAGCACTGTACTTGGCTGGAAAGGTGAGCAGTGAGTAGAGTATTAGTTTTTTTGTTTGTTTTTAACCTTTTGCCGTCCCTTAATAAATTTGTGATAAGCGAAGTTCAAAAAAATCTGTATCCTGAAAAATAAACTTTTTTTTTACAAAATTCTAGTAGAATTCAATTCCACTAAAATAAAATATCTGCTCTCTAATAATCAATTGTTCCTTGATTTGTACTGACACATTTTGATAATAAAAGAATAAAAATATTTGCAGAGTTGTCTTATTTTTCTCTTTTAGATGCATTGGAGGAATTGATAATAGCCAAACCATTCAAGTTTATAATAAACTTACATTAAATGCTTTAGTTGCACCAGTATTGCTGTTCTCACGTAAGTATTTTCTAGGGCTTTGGACGGCAGTCGTGTGTTTTGAACGACGGTCGTGTGTTTTTGTTATATTCTCTGCTGCTTCATTTAGCTGAAGATAAACAACATATAAAATATAGTTGCCCTTTAATTTGAAATGAGATCTATTTTCCATACGGCTTTGCTTACAGTCCTGACACTCACCATGATCACAGCACCCAGCAATGGAAACTTGGACTGAGTTACAACTTAATATCATAATGTAAAAGATGAGGAGACCCTTGAGCTGCCATGTTTATCGTTGTAACCACAGAGGGGATTACATTACTGAGAAGGTTAATGAATGCCGCTTTCCAAGCAGAACCAGCTGAAGAGACCTTGGCAATGTGATTACAGAACCCAAGTTCCATGGCCGGTAGTGCTAAACTGTATGTAGTCAGAGTTTCCATTGAATATAAAACAATAGAAAACAGTATGGAAAAAAGAAAAATATATATGTACATACTGTACATATATATATACTCATCTAGTAGAAAGCAGCGTTATTTATTACAAGGCAAACCCAGCGTACAGCATTCATCATGACTGTGGCTTAGCTGTTCTGTAGGGGCTTAACATTGTGACAGGGTGTTTAATGAAAATTATTTCTCATACACGAAATGTAGATCAAGTTGCAAGTTTAGCAGCTTCACGTGTTCAATATGTGTATACAAGACCATCAATTTCTATTCCGTTCTATTTTTGATAATGAGATGATCCAAAACAGGAAAATATCTATCTATCCATCTATCAAAATTTAGGGGCTAATTCACCATTTGCATTTTTTTCTAATTGACGATACTTGATTGTCTTGGTTTTGAATTCCTAGACAAGGTAAAGCTGCAAGCTGCGGACTGCAGGTGCAGCTGTCTGCTTTACCTTAGCTGGCTATCAAATATATGGGAGACCCCACAACATTTTTTTAAAACTATTATTTTGTTGTTGTTAAATACAAGGCTAAACACCCTTTAGTCCCACAAGAAAGGCACTAAAAAGAGGAAGCTTAGAATATGTAGGGAGCGTACATTATATAGTTGTTTGACATCTGTCTGTCTATCTATCTAAATTGAGGGGCTACTTGATAAAAATCCTTGCAGCACACAGCTACTATCAATGATGTACAAGTGCTATAAGCCATATGTGTTTGAGGAAAAAAATTCAAAAACTTACGTTTTTTCAAAAAACTCAAAAATCTTTCTTTTAATTCTGAAGTTCTTAGTACATACATTGGCCAATGTCTGCTTGCTCATCAACTGCGACAAAGTGACTTCAGGTATGATGAGCCCTATCTGACATCCCTGCCCTCCTTGTCCACCCCCCCCCACTTTTCAGTGGGCAGACACCATCTATACCCTCGATCACCTGTAGGTTAATGAGGGTGCACATTGCAGCAAAGGAGCCTGCAACTCCACATAATATATAACAAGAAAAGCTGCAAAGCACTCGCGGACCAGTGTGAACTGGTGCAAGCAAAGATGCAGAGTCAAACAACTTGATAAAAATCCTTGCAGCACACAGCTACTATCAATGATGTACAAGTGCTATAAGCCATATGTGTTTGAGGAAAAAATTCAAAAACTTACGTTTTTTCAAAAAACTCAAAAATCTTTCTTTTAATTCTGAAGTTCTTAGTACATACATTGGCCAATGTCTGCTTGCTCATCAACTGCGACAAAGTGACTTCAGGCATGATGAGTCCTATCTGACATCCCTGCCCTCCTTGTCCACCCCCCCCACTTTTCAGTGGGCAGACACCATCTATACCCTCGATCACCTGTAGGTTAATGAGGGTGCACATTGCAGCAAAGGAGCCTGCAACTCCACATAATATATAACAAGAAAAGCTGCACAGCACTCGCAGACCAGTGTGAACTGGTGCAAGCAAAGATGCAGAGTCAAACAACTTGATAAAAATCCTTGCAGCACACAGCTACTATCAATGAGTTCTATTTTTGATAATGAGATGATCCAAAACAGGAAAATATCTATCTATCCATCTATCAAAATTTAGGGGCTAATTCACCATTTGCATTTTTTTCTAATTGACGTTACTTGATTGTCTTGGTTTTGAATTCCTAACAAAGGTAAAGCTGCAAGCCGCGGACTGCAGGTGCAGCTGTCTGCTTTACCTTAGCTGGCTATCAAATATATGGGAGACCCCACAACATTTTTTTTAAACTATTATTTTGTTGTTGTTAAATACAAGGCTAAACACCCTTTAGTCCCACAAGAAAGGCACTTAAAAGAGGAAGCTTAGAATATGTAGGGAGCGTACATTATATAGTTGTTTGACATCTGTCTGTCTATCTATCTAAATTGAGGGGCTGATTAATGTTTTTCCCAGTGACGTTACTTTTTTTTCTTAACTTTGACCTCAGTTTTGAATTCCAGGCCAAGGTAAAGATGCCCGCTGTAGGCTGGCTGCAGGATGCAGCTGTCTGCTTTACCTTAGCTGGCTATCAAATAAAGGGGAGACCCCACATCATTCTTTTTTTAAATTGTTCATTCTGTTGTTAAATACAAGGCTAAACACCCTTTAGTCCCAAAAGAAAGGCACTAAAGGGTGCAAGCTTAGATAGACGTCAAACAGCTATATGAAGTCCCACCTCTTACATATTCTATCTATCCATCTAAAATATAGAAAAATCAGAATGCACATCAAAAGTAATGCAAAATATGGACTGTTTATTGCCCCAGCGACGATGCTTTGGTTTAGCAACACCTTCTTCATGCACCATCTTCTATCTATCTATCTACCGTATATACTCGCGTATAAGCCGAGTTTTTCAGCCCACAAATTGGGCTGAAAAGTTACCCCCTCGGCTTATACGCGAGTCACTATACGGGCGCCCCCCCCCACAGAGGTATACAGGCCCCCCCATCAGTATACAGGCCCCCCCCCAGGCTCGGGAAACCTGTAAAGGAAGATGATTATACTTATCGCTGTCCAGCTGCCGTCCCCGCTCTGCATCGCGCTCCTCCATCTGCATCGCGCTCCTCCATCTTCCGGGTTCCTGTCGGCGCCGAGAATGACGTCATTGTCGGCGCAGAACACAGGAAGTCGGAAGCCAGAAGATGGAGGAGCGCGATGCAGATGGAGGAGCGCGATGCAGAGCGGGGACGGCAGCCGGACAGCGATAAGTATAATCATCTTCCTTTACAGGTTTCCCGAGCCTGGGGGGGGCCTGTATACCTCGGGCTGCTGCTGTATATACCCTGGGGGGGCCTGTATACCTCGGGCTGCTGCTGTATATAGCCTGGGGGGGCCTGTATACCTCGGGCTGCTGCTGTATATAGCCAGGGGGGGCCTGTATACCTCGGGCTGCTGCTGTATATAGCATGAGGGGGGCCTGTATACCTCGGGCTGCTGCTGTATATAGCCTGGGGGGCCTGTATACCTCGGGCTGCTGCTGTATATAGCCTGGGGGGGCCTGTATACCTTGGGCTGCTGCTGTATATAGCCTGGGGGGGCCTGTATACCTCGGGCTGCTGCTGTATATACCATGGGGCTGCTGCTGTATATACCATGGGGCTGCTGCTGTATATACCATGGGGCTGCTGCTGTATATACCATGGGGCTGTTGCTGTATATACCATGGGGCTGTTGCTGTATATACCATGGGGCTGCTGCTGTATATACCATGGGGCTGTTGCTGTAGATACCATGGGGCTGCTGCTGTATATACCCTGGGGCTGCTGCTGTATATAACCTGGGGGGGCCTGTATACCTCGGGCTGCTGCTGTATATAGCCTGGGGGGGCCTGTATACCTCGGGCTGCTGCTGTATGTAGCCTGGGGAGGGCCTGTATACCTCGGGCTGCTGCTGTATATACCATGGGGCTGCTGCTGTATATTCCATGGGGCTGCTGCTGTATATACCATGGGGCTGCTGCTGTATATACCATGGGGCTGTTGCTGTATATACCATGGGGCTGTTGCTGTATATACCATGGGGCTGCTGCTGTATATACCATGGGGCTGTTGCTGTATATACCATGGGGCTGCTGCTGTATATACCCTGGGGCTGCTGCTGTATATACCCTGGGGCTGCTGCTGCTGTATATACCCCTGGGGCTGCTGCTGCTGTATATAACCCTGGGAAGGCTGCTGTAACACTGCTGGGGCCTGTATATACCACTGGGGAGGCTGCTGTATACCACACTGTTGGGGGCTGTATACTACCACTGGGGAGGCCTGTATACCATCGGGGGGGCCTGTATACCACACTGCTGGGGGCTGTATACCTGTGCTGGGGTCCACCCTCGGCTTATACACGAGTCAATAGTTTTTCCCAGATTTTGGGGGCAAAAGTAGGGGGGTCGGCTTATACACGGGTCGGCTTATACACGAGTATATACGGTATCTATCTATCTATCTATCTATCTATCTATCTATCTATCTACTAGAAAAAAATCTCTGCAGCACTCAGCTACTACCAATGATGTACAGAGGTTCTTAGCACATACAGTGGCCAATGTCTGTTTGCTCATCAACTGTGACAAAGTGACCCCAGGTCTGATGAGTCCTAGCGATGACATCCCTGTCCTCCTTTTCCTCCCTATCCCACTTCTCAGTGGGCGGACTCCATCTCAACCTTAGACCACCTGTAGGTGATGAGGGGGCAAATTGCAGACATGGAGCCAGTAACTCCATATGATACAAAACAGAAAAAACTGCACAACACTCACAGACACAATGTGACCTGGTGCCAAGCAGGGACACTGAGTTAAACAACTAGAAAAAAGTTTTCTAGTTGTTTAACTCAGTGTCCCTGCTTGGCACCAGTGTCTGTGAGTGCTGTGCAGTTTTTTCTGTTTTGTATCTATCTATCTATCTATGGCCATGTCCACACACCTGTGCTCTCAGTATTTAGCACTTCTGCGCTAAATACTTAGATTTTGTGATAGAAGCGCAGGTGCGTGTGTGCGGCCGCTTTCGGCAGACGCTGTCCCTGGTTACCTGATGTGTATCGTTGTAACCAGTTCATACAACAGGCTGCCTAGTGACCGCTTATACCGAGCGCACAGGGAAACGCTGCAAGCACAAGGACAGCGTCTGCCGAAAGCATCCGCACACACGCACCTGCGCTTCTCTGCAAAAATCTAAGTAATTAGCGCAGAAGCACTAAATACTGAGAGCACAGGTGTGTGGACAAGGCCTATCTATCTATCTATCTCAGAAAAAAAACTGCAAAGCACTCGTTACACTGTGCGAAAGGTGCAAAGCTGTGCTGCTGGATCAACATGCAACAAAAAACAAAAAATCACTGCTGCACTCAGTCTAACCGACAAGTGTGTGCTGACAAGCAATAATGGTTTGAGAAAAAAATTAAAAAACATCCGTTTTTTCTAAAAAACTCAGTGCTCACTTTTTTTAGTAAAAGCCGGGGCTCTTGGTACACTCATTGGCCAATGTATGGCTGACCTCCGGCCACGTCTCGGCGGCCCTGGGATCCGGAGGGTCCTACGCTGATATCCCTGCCAGATCCTTGTCCGTGGACTCCCTGGTCCTTCTGACCTCATCCTGATCCCTGAGCACCTGGGGTCGGTGGGGGTGCAATCTGCAGCTGGGTGGCCGAGACGTGGCCGGAGGGCAGGCATACATTGGCCAATGAGTGTACCAAGAGCCCCGGCTTTTAATAAAAAAAGTGAGTACTGAGTTTTTTAGAAAAAACTGATGTTTTTTAATTTTTTTCTCAAATCATTATTGCTTGTCAGCACACACTTGTTGGTTAGACTGAGTGCAGCAGTGATTTTTTGTTTTTTATCTATCTATCTATCTATCTATCTATCTATCTATCTATCTATCTATCTATCGAAAATCAGGGACTCATTTACCATTTGTGCTTTTTTCTAAGTGGCTTTTCCTTTTTGTCTTGACTTTGTCATCTTTTTGCACAAAAGTCCTCAAAATAATGCACAATGGGTGACCAAATTTTGCACAAAATTTAAGATTCTCTTTTTTCTAGCTTTTACCTTACTGGAGTAAAATTGGAAAAGAAAACTATGTGACAATACAAATTATATTTAATATTGTGTGCAAAGATCACTGTGAAGGGAAGGGGAGCAGGATCAGCTGTCACATCCCTATTGTGATGTGTGTGGATCCTATTATCAGCTGTGTACATAGGTGTTGCCTGTCATAGTAATCCACCTCTATTGATAAGGAACCTGTTGTGATCTCTTACTAAAAAATACAGAAATTCTGAATGCAAACAAGGGAAAAATTCTTAACAACCTAATAAAAAACAAATGGAAGGTGTAAGGCGGCCGTCACACACTACGATTTTGTGAGGGAACTCAATAGCGATGTCAGTGGTGTGCACTTGTGGACACATCATTAGTGAGGTGTCACATGTATAGATAACGTTCAGGACACAGCAGCGATATGTGCAGGGATCGTTCACCCAACCAGCGACCGATGCTTGTCAATGATGTCAATAGGAGAAATCGTTAAGGAGATCGTTATTTCGGTGTCACACAGATCGATGCAGCAGATTGGATGATCGACATCGTCTGATGTGGGGTCCGGTTCCCATATCTCTGATTAACGATCTGACCACTTATCGGTAGTCACATCATGCTGTCACACGCAACGATGTCATAGGAGCGATGCCAAATCAGGCACTTTCCAGCGATATCTTTACATATAGAAAGACAAAAGCGAATACACAGGGAAAATACTATTGAAATCCACATAGAAGTATAGCCAGCAGAGAATGGCTGAAATGACACCATTTCTAAAAATGCACCACTCAAAAAGCATTCAATAATGTTGTCAATTGTTTAGGTGCTTCCCAGGAATTAAAGCAATGTGTAAGAAAAAAGAAGTGTTGTACTTTTTCCACAATAATGTTGCTTTAACCCCACATTTTGCCTTTTCCCAAACCTAACAGAGGAAAATGGATTGTACTATTTGTTGTGTAATTTCTCCTGAGTACGCTGATACCCGAAAAGTGGTGGAAAACTACTGCTTTTCGGGGGGTGGGGGGCGCCTTATATTAAGCATCCTTCACTATCCCTCTGTAGCCTCCATCATCCTCCACCATCCCTCTGTAGCCCCCTCATCCTTCACTATCTCTCTGTAGCCCCCTCATCCTCCACTATCCCATCTGTAGCCCTCTCATCCTCCACTATCCCTCTGTAGCCCCCATCATCCACCACTGTCCCTCTGTAGCCCCCCCATCATCCTCCAACATCCCCCTAGTCACACACACACACAAACACACACACGGTCATACACACACAGTCAAACACACATACAGCCAAACACACACACAGCCACTCACACGCACAGCCACACACACACACAGCCACACACACACAGTCAGACACATCACTGGAGCCTGCCGGAGCTTACCGCCGCCGCCGCCACTTGATGTCCCCCGGTGCGTACATAGCCGTAGGTGTACGATGGTAAGCCATTTGCCAATCAGGCGGCTGCTGGAGTCTGATTGGCCGCGGCATTACCGTACATCTACGCTGAGTGGCGCAGATGACCTCTGTACAGGAGATGTACGGTAATGCCGCGGCCAATCAGATGTCAGCAACCGCCTGATTGGCTGATGGCTTACCATCGTACATCTGCGGCGCCCGGCTATGTACACACACCGGGTGACATCAAGCAGTGGTGGTGGAAAGCTCCGGAGGAACAATGGTGGCGGCAGAGGCAGCTGAGTATGAATTTTTTTTCTTTGCCTGCCACGTCCTATCTTCGGGGGAGGGGGGGGGGGAAGGGTGCCTTATATTAGGCACCCTGGCCAAATCCCCGCGGTAGCTTATTTTCGGGGGGGGGGGGGGGGGGGGCGCCCTATTTTCGGGGAGACAGGGTATGTATTTCTAGATGAAATTTTTAAGTTTTCTTACCATTTACAGGCAGATTGCAGATAGGGAAAGAGGGACTACAGGCTGCTAGAGGGTCAAGATGGTGTCATTCTATTATTACAAGATACACTTTATAAAAATTACATATCAATCAGGAGATTGCACCCAGGGATCACATCAGATCCCAAGTGGTTGCTATTTAGAGCATTTCTCACATGATGCTTTGGGTTTTTTTCCCCTAAAGTCATGAGATGCTCATGAAAACTCTTCAATCACTTGTGCACAAGAGCTTCTTGATGCGTCTTGCTGCCAAGCTTCTGATCGTCACTTACATTTCTTGTGCTATTCTGCAGCTGCTCTTTCTTTACAAAAACAAATGGGGGCTGTCTGGAAAAGCCTCCAAGCCATCAGGACACTGGTGAGAAATATCATCCTGCCAGCTGTATTTATTTAGTAAGGTTTGGTGACAAGGCAGTTTTATTTTGTGCGATACAGTGCGGCATTGTGCACTGCCTTTCCCCAAACATCCCAGCGGAGACAATGTGACCATGCATTGCCTCTACCCCGCCAGTAATCCCGCTGCTTTCAACTTTTGTTAGGATTGTGCATTGGTTTACATGAGTCTAAAAACCTAACAGAATCTACAGAATTTGCATGTCTGTATATTAGTATGCAGCTAAACAAAAACACATGAGAAAGAAATGAGAATTATTTTAAAAGTTACCCCATTACCTGCAATTTGTAAGAAGGGCTGAACCTAATATTTCATCCCTTAAAGGGAATCTGTCTGTAGGATCAACCCTCCTAAGCCGCCTACATGGGCACGTAGGCCTTAGTAAGGTGAATAAAATGATACCGGTTCTGGTTGCCTAGCCATCTTCTGAACTTTTGGGTTAATCAAAATTTTTACGGCTAAAATGTTCTTCAACACAACCACTCCCCCTCTCATCTGAAAGGACTGAAACTGAAAGAAGAGATGAGAGGGTGGGGTAAGGACTTGGCTTACAGCCCCTTCTCATCTGAAAATACTGAAACTGAAAGTATAGATGGGAGGGTGGGGGGAGGGTTTGGCTTACAGCCAAAATACATGTCCACAGGGGAGTAATAAAAAAAACCTCCATATAGTAATGCAGTGCTGCACACATCAATCATCTGCTGCCTGTTTTCTAGGAGTTTTATAACACTTTTCTCTGCAATCAAACCTGGAATCATTCAAGTAATGGTATGATTGCACTCAGCATCCCAGTGCCTGTACAGCACTGGCTTCACTTTATAGCCCTAAATCCTGCTGGTTTGTTCTCTTTAAGAGGAAAACGTACTTTAGGCGTTGCCAGGGTCCGATGCCATGATGGAGACTAGTCTACAGGCCAGTCTTCGGTGTCTGCTTCGCACCTGCTGACAATAAATGATAGCGGGCGGTAAAAAACAGACAATCTGCTGCAAGTTCACCTGAAACCATAGTTACAGTTCTCCATAGAAGTTTATAAGCACCAACTTTTAGCTCCTATCCCAGTTTTAGGAAAATCTGTATTTGCTGATGACAGATTTTACCTGTGAATTCAGAATTTCAAGAATGATCAGTCCATGAGGGGAGAAAAGTGGATCTCTCTGATAAGATATATTAAAAAGTTTATTATTTTCATATGTACTATTGATTTAACTATATGATAAAACAAACAGACATTCAGCCATACCTTCCTGAAATCACACAGCTAGTGTCTGGGACTTGCTGAATCTCCAACCTGGGGAAAACATGGAGGAAATTACTTCAAGAAATGAAAGCACGTTGGGTGGTATCTATGCAGACAGATTGGTGAAGGCAGGGATATTTAATATGTTTTTTGTTATCTTCTTCCTCTGCAAATTTGATTGTAATACATAATATTCATCCAGTCCATAAACATCAGTCCAGCCGTCTGGCGTTCATTCCTATTCACATTCGGCCTCAGATGCTTCCTGAAGGTTTTAAACATGAGAATGAGTCACAAGGTCCTATTACATGAAGTGGCTGCTCTCCCCGTGTGGCCCCGCTGGCCTGGGAGGTGTTGATGACCTCCGATGTCACCACAGCGATCCTCCGACAATCAGCAACCAACTTATCAATAAGTGACTGTTGGATCATAACATTGAAAGCCAGCAAATTATCATGGGGCCCATTTAAATCTTTGTCATAGGGCCTCTGTCTCTTATTTGCACGTCACTGTCCACAGAAAACCCTTTCCAAGAGTATGTGGCAACTCTGACTAGATTGATGTTTGCAAGAAAATGATTTAGCGGTCTTGTAGAAGCGCTACTAAAGCTCAGGCACCAGGATGATGAGGTTTATAAACCGCAATCTTTATTTTCCCCTCACAGCTCCACAACATGTTTCAACTGCGCAAGGCAGTCTTCCTCAGGTAGTGTCACTAACAGAGGAAGACTGCCTTGAGCAGTTGAAACATGTTGTGGAGCTGTGAGGGGAAAATAAAGATTGCTGTTTATAAACCTTATCATCCTGGTGCCTGAGCTTTAGTAGCGCTTCTACAAGACCGCTAAATCATTTTCTTGCAAGCTTCTATTCCTCCTGAGGGATCAGTGGCTGGAGCAGTACAGCGAGGGCACAGTGGTGAAGGACCTGGCGTTCCCTAGATAATAAGCAGTGACGCACATCTGGGACCGGCGGCACATGACCGGATAGGTCCTATACGGACAGCTGAGGACCAGCGAGGTCGAAGGAGCGGAGCGTGTACATTGCCGGGGGTCCCCCATATATCAGAGGCCATTACACCGGGTTGTGCTGGTCGTGCACAACCCAAACAGGTGAGTGGCCACCTGTAATAACGCCATACTAACTTAGCTATAGTGATCCTACACATGCGCCCCTTCTCTTCCTTTTTTTCTTATAGATTGATGTTTGGCCTCCATGGTTCACGTCAATAGTACCGGTAGAAAGGAAGAAAAATGACCAGGTTTATTAATTCCTGTGTAAGAGGGTGGACATGCCACGTGTTTCCCTTGAAGACACCAATGATGTATTAATATGTGCTATAATGTCATGTTATTGTGAAGATAATGTTATGGGAACTATAATGTATGTGTCTAACTGTATAGTAATATAAGGTATGATACATAGTGAATAGCAGTGATATGTGTAGGATAAAATGGAGTTGAGCGCTAGCAATGTATTATAATGTGTGTGTATAGAAATATCAGTGAAAGGTTAAGTCTGCCCAGCAACAGACTTAAAGGACCGGCAGAGTTAATGATGGAACTAGCCTACGTGGGAGGATTTAGGAAGCAGGGATTAGACTGCAGCTAGAATGGACATTTAGTCTGAGTGCTTAGCAAGGCCGCATGTTGTGTGTGTCCTGTGGAGGAAAGAAAGGACTCTGGGACAGAGGTAGCATGATTCTGAGGAACAGATCAAAAGAGACAATTACAGAGAAGCACAGAGAAGAACAGTATCAGTTCAGAGTGAGCAAGTGAGAAGGATCCAGAGAAAATGACACCTAACAGCAAGGCCCTGAGTATCTTAAAGCTCTAAAGGTAACGGGCCGAGGTGTTGTAGAATGAGTTCTGAAGCAGTGTTCCCTAGACATCAGAAAGCTTGAAGGTTGAGCTCATCCATTTTATTATTATTATTATTAGGTATTTATATAGCGCTATTAGGATACATAGCGCTGTACAAGTTAGGGGGTAGACAAAGACAAGTGGTCGAAGAACGACGACAAATCGACAAAACAATCGTACGGGTACAATAGGGCCAGGGATCCTGTCCGCGAGGGCTCACAGTCTAGAGGGGCGGGGAGGGAGACAGTAGGAGGGGGGAGGGGAGAGGTTAGATGGTGCAGTGGATTGAGTCTCAGTGTGTGTTGTAGGCTTGTAGGAAGAGGTGGGTCTTCAGGTTTTTCTTGAAGGTTCCCAGGGTAGGGGAGTGTCTGATATGGTGGGGGAGGGAGTTCCAGAGTCTGCTGGAGGTATTCAATCCATATTGAATACCTCTGTCCTACATGAGAAGAATCCGACATGGAACCAAGTAAAGAGACAATCACGTACTTGGTCTGGACTGTAGTAGTGGGCTTAGTTGTTTAGACCAATGAGGACAGAAACAGCTGAGCTGGAGGTAAAAAGAGTGTTTAAAGTTGCTCTTGTCGCGCCCAGGCTATGGGGTACTCGGGTGTCAGGCGGCAAGGGTTAACTGCTGTGTCACGGGGAATGGCGGCCGCGCCTGACCCCGTGTCCTGGGCCTATCTTTCAAAAAATGGGGTTATATTTACACGGGACTATTTACAAAGTTTTTCGTGACGTCACCTGCAGTATCTGGTGAGATGCCACCAGCGTCGTCACCGTCCGCCGGAGGTAGATGGTATGGCGGCTAGTGTGGTGAAGTTGTCCACAGATAGGACTGGACCTCTGGGGCAGCGTTCCTGTAAGGGAACAAAGTCATTCACAAGGAAATGCAGCAGAGTCGAGTTCACTTCTCTCCAGATACTTTACTGGAAACTTGTAGCATTTTAAGTTGCAGTTTACAGTTCAGCATAAGATGTTATAACAGGTAGCTAATGGGTGGCTGCAAGTAGATCCCAGGTGGTATGATGGAACCCTTGGTGTGTGCCTTCTTTCCCGTCTGTTCCTTCCTGTTTCCCAGTGGTTGTATGAAGCCTGGTGACTTGAAATCAGCCTGACCTCCACTTTTTCTCTCACTCTTGCTGCCATCGGGTAACCCTATATTGGCCGGCCGCCTGCGCCTTCAGCGGTGCCTGGTTCCCTCTTCTGGTTGCTTAGGTGCCTGGGGTGACTTGTAGACTCCCCAGGACTCCGGATTTTCTGTGGTCCTATAGTATCCCACAGGGTGCGGGCTCCAGTGCCCAGTAACTTTCTGCGCCTGGGAGCCCTTTTCTCCTACTTTCTCTCTCTTGATCCCTCGGCTGAGAGACCCTCTCTCCAAAGCCCAAAGGTCAAAGACTTAGAGTCAAAGACAAAAGACCTCCTTGTTCCCCCTAGAGGTGGTTTTATTCCCTCCCGGGTAACCTAGCACCGTGTACTCTAGTGTGGGAGTGTTGGTTAATGGGTTCCACCTACAATCCTAGAATCTGCCTGCAGCTGGAGTAACTGCACCTCTTTTACGGGTGCAGTACCCCTCTGTGACGCCTGCATGGCGGGGCGCCAACCTCTGTGCAAATAAGTTTTGCACCCACTATCTTATGTACATAGCTATCATCAGAGGACTATTAGTTAAAGCTGCTTAGTTGTTTTTTAAGAACTGGTGGTCTCCTTTCTTGAGCAGATTAACATCTGGTCCTGACCAGTTGAAGTCAATGGCAGGATGTGGCCTGCAAGGATATACAACCCCACTAGTGAAAGTACACACACCCAGATAGGACCTCCATCTTCATGTAGCATGTAGCAGTCAGCTATCTAGCCCACTACCACCACCCCGTGATGCGCTACACTTGGCATAGTTGGCAAGATCGAACTTTGCCTCAGGATGACCTGAATGATGTAGGGAAGGCTTGAGTGACATGAAATATGGGACTGCTATATGGTCAAAGATTGTGCCAAACCTGGACTGGAAAAGGGCAGATAGTGGCACAGCAGGAAAGAAATGTCCTGCCCATCGTAGGGGGTGGAGAACTGAAATATGCCTTACCCCAATAGATTACCCGTACAGAGGTTACCGCTATGCCTGGAATGGTTGGTTCATGTTGAGGAGTGCCTATCTTCGATGGGCAAAATGGAAAGAGGAGGTCTACCCAATTCTGAGAACCAGAAGAGAATGGACGGAAAGTTTGGAAAAATGGGATGTTGAACCAGAAGAGACCCTATATATGTCAAAGTGAGAACCTGTATTTGATGCAGGCTTGTACGGCAAGTCCTCATCTTTCCCTTGCCCTGTGTGTCATTTCCCATTCCCATTGGCGCTCCTGTGACATGATCGTGGAGCACTGATGGATTGTAATGACAACCAGGGGTCAGCTGACATTTTTAGGAGATTGCGATTTCTGCTATACAGAATAGTGCTGATGCACTGCTATGTATAGCACAAGCAATTTGATGATTGCAGCTGCAAATCCCTTAAGGGGACAAATAAATCCAGTAATGAATAAAACAGCTTTTAAAAATATGAAAAAAAAATATAGTTCAAATCACTCCCTTTTGACCCATTAAAAATAATACAATTTAAAAAATTAGAAATATGCAAGTTTGGAAGCGCTGCATTCGCAAAAATTCCAATCTATCAAAATATAAATAAATTAATGATTGGTAACGACGTAACGAGAAGAAAGAAATCAAAATGCCAGAATTACATTTTTTGGTTGCCACAACATTGCAATAAAATACAATAAGGGGCGATAAGAACATCGTATCTGCATCAAAATGACATCAGTAAAAATTTCAGATCAGGGACCAAAAATAACCCTTAACACAGCCCCATATCCCAAAAAATTAAAATGTTGGGGCTTACGATAAATGGCGACAAAAGTAAAAAACAAATTTCTTACAACAAGAATGAATTCTCATCGCCACACAATAAAAGAAAAAAGAATGGATCTACCTGTGACCAATCACTTTTGTAGCCCTGATCATACCATAATGGACATGAAAATACTAGTTTTGAAAGGCCATTTCAAATTGCAGAGAGACAGAAGAGTCTGGGAATATAAACTTATGTTGACCTTTAACACATTCAGAGCAGGAAAGGATGTGTCACATGGATTTACGTCTTTTTACATTAATTGAGGATTCTCCAAATCTTCAAGAAACAACTAATCAAATGATCTACTTATCTTTGGACGCTGATGTTCGCTGCCCCAGATGCAACCTCCCCCCTCCCAACTCTGACCAATGTTTCACCTACTTTGGACCCATAGAAGCGTCAAAAGATTCAAAACGGTTGTCGTTGTCCTGCACTCCCTCCCTCCCTTGCTTGTGACCCCATGGTCTAAATAAAGCCACATGGACTGTCAATCTGGATGAGTGCCGCATCTTCTTTTCATTGTTTGCTTCCTACTAGTGCTGAGCAACACCAGATTCCTGGACGCCATTGATCCATATAGAGTATAGCAAGCCACAGCAGGTCAGTGCCCGGTTTTTCACCTCTCGCTTAAATTGATCAAATTACTGATGTCATTTAAAAGTACAATTCATCTCGCAATGCTATAGGGACCGAAAAATAAAATAGTTATGGCTCTTGGAAGACTGGGAGAAAAAAAAGTGCAAAGATGAGAAATCGCAAGGGAGCTTAAAAGAAAAAATATATAGTCATCTACCGTAACCCCACTGTTTCTCTGTTGGTTATGTCCGCCACCGGTCTCCAAAAAGTTAATTTATTTCAGTAATTCAATACAAAAAGTGAACATATACATTATATAGAGTCATCCCAAACAGAACAATCTATTTCAAGTGCTTTTTTCTGTTGGGTTACATTCAGACGTGGCGTAATTGCCGCGTATTCCGGCTCTTACATGGCACTTTTGGGCGCTTGCGTAAATTAGTGCCAAAGAAAACTGGATTCACCTTCCAGCAAAAGTGATGGCTTTTGCTGAAAGGCGTGCAGAAGCCGCGTTTAACTGCATATTTTTGCGCGTGCGCTTTCACTGCAAAAGCGCACGCGCAAAAAGAATTGACATGGCAATTCTTTGCGCTTTTTTTTGCGCACTTTTACCATACTCTACATGTTAAATAGCCTCAGGAAAAGAGCGCCGGGAAAAGCACGGCGTCTACTTGCAGTCACGCTTTTTTTACGCATAAACGTGCGCAAAAAAGCACTACTGCACATTACGCGGCCAAATACGCCGCAGCCTTAATGTTGATGATTATGGCTTACAGCCAATGGAAACCCAAATGCTATTATCTCAGAAAATTAAAGTAGGAAGGGTGAAGGGTCTGAGAGATAAAATATAACCTAAATAGGTATCAGAGGCTTCACCTTGTGTGGTTGTGAGAGTCACAACCACTATAAAAGCAGATCATGACTGCTGCAGACCCCAGCGTAGTGCATATAGTGTAGGGAGGATGAATTGTTAACAATCGTGCTGCCATATTCAACGAGATGTCAAAGGGTGAATATAATATATGATTTACTAGTCAATGCATTTCAGGGCTCCCTGGCCCCTTCCTCAGGACAAATCAATTTCATATTGCCATGCTTCAGGGCGTTTCAGGGAGCAGTCAGGAGTTTGCACACTGTGTAGGCTCCGCACCCTCCCTAATATGGTTATGTGTCCGTATTCAGTGCAAAGATGGATCTGACTGAGAATGAACATACTCGTGCATCTCAATGAATTAGAATATCATCAAAAATCAATCTACGGTAATATTGAAATGTTTCAGGGCGTTTCTGGGAGCCGTGATACACGTTGACTAATGAATCAATATTATATTCACCCTTTCATGTCTCGTGGAATACGGCAGCGCGGTTTTCAGTTCTTCATCCTTCCTTCTTTAGATTTTCATTGGCTGTAAGCCATAATCATCAACATTAACAGAAATAAACACTTGAAATAGATCACTCTGTATTGACTCTATACTGTATATTATATGCATTTTACTTTTTTTATTGAATTACTAAAAAAGTAAACTTTTTGACGATATTCTAATTCATTGAGATGCACCTGTAGCACGTGAACAACTGCAGTCACCACTGATTGGCTACAGCAGAGGCTTTCCATCTTGCACAGAATGAAGCCGTCTCCCAGCTCTTTCTCCTGTTTTGGATTTTACATCAAAGTAGTTTGAAGACCATCGCGGGCTCATTTGTAAAAATACAACCCCTTTAAGTGTCACAAGTAGGGTTGCAATGGTGTCATGAAAATGTCATGGTTAGAGGAGACGATAATATGTAGGATACAGCAGTGTCCTCCCCTACTTGCCTGAATGTAAACTATTGACCCAGAAAAGTACCAAGAAAGAAATCTTTCCACCGATGTGAACGCTCCGGCATGTTGTGGCTTATTGGCAGCCTACAGATAAACAATACGGTTGACTCATCTCCATCTATGAAAGCATACGAAGATCTATTTATTTACACAGCACTATACCTAGAGCCATTGTATTACGTGCAACCACAGAGCATGAACCGATCTGATGGAATAGTCCAGACACAAAGCAAATATTGAGGAAAGGAGTGCCTGTCTGGTACCGCTTATCTAGTGCATTATGCAAAATGCTACACTTAATCTTCTGTAAGTTGCTGCCTCGCTATGATGATTGGTTATATCCATACACAGTCATTCGCTAAGGTCATGTCCATATCACAATCCACCCGGTATAGCGGTATTAGTAACTCTAGACTGAGAGCAGCTGGCGGTGCGACACTGGCAAAGCATGGATCTGGTCACGTTGACAAAGACCATTTCTGACATCACCCAACAACGTACATGAATGTGAAGTTACATAATGTTTTTTATATACATACAGTGAGAATAAAAGCACCCGCACGGACAGCTGCAGTGGCGGATCTGATTCCTTGTATATGTCCTGGGTGGAATATCATCACCATGGCCTTCTACCACAAAGGTGTCAATTCTAGATAACTTCCAGCATTTGCTTTTATACATTAGAGGCTGATCCAGTTTCTCTATGAAATGTGTCTGTATGAAGGAGATGTGCACATTGCACTGATGTATACGTATTTAACACCGCTTTATATAGAATCATAGTAAAGGCTGAAGAACGACGCGGGGAAAAGGTTGGGATTATTAATATGAGGTCTGGATGAGATCCAGCTCTGGCTAAGATATCAACACGATTAGGTAGAGATAATATTAAGCAATAGTTTTCTTTACTTTTAATAGTTGCTTCTGTATACTAGTCAGGATGATGTCTAGGTACATTGCGGAGCCACAAAATAGGCTTTTAGGGCTGTAACTGTTGTAGGCACGGAAAATTCAGACAAACTTAGTCTGTACCGAATGAACAGAATAGGAGCAAAACAGACCAAAATAATTGGGCATAGTTGTATAGGGGTGCAAAGGAAGCAGTCACACTAGGGTCCTAATGCCGCACCGTGAGTGACGTCACAGGTCCATCTACCCACAGTGAGCTACTGGTATAGGCTTTGTGCCTAAATTTTGCACCCCCTTTGCACACCCGGGGGTCCTCCATGTCATGTCCATAGTCAATAACATTTTTTCGTGATTCCATGTCTAATTCTAATTAGGTTCTGATTAAATGGGGAGTGGTATCAACATGGAAATGTGGTCATTTGTGAGATTTTCTACTTGTACCCCATGGTTGGTATTCTCATAGACCTGTAAAATGGTTAAATTTGCAGTAAGCCTCCTCTCTGCTCATATCAATATATTTCTGTTGTCATGCCTCATCATTATGTGTATTCTTTCTGATTGCACTTTAAACACTGATGTGCTACAAGTCCATGCATAAACTAGAAATAGATAATTACATGGTAGAAGACAGTTACTGCAACACTATAAGTCCCAGCATAGTCTAGAAAGTAATAAATATACTGTGTTCACCTCCTATCATAAGAGATCAGAGATCCTCCCATACTGGATCAGCGATATCAAAGCTGACCATACACATTAGATGGCTATCTGGTGAACAATGCTTCAGACAATTGTTTAGCCAACAGCCTTCTCTTCCATACACGGGAGCATTCATTTGGCCAATCGCGCCTGAGTTCTCTCAGACATATCTGCTGGTGGCTTCTCATTGGTTACATAAAGTGATTGGCAGTCCAAAATTGGACATGTCCGATCTACATCTCCTCCAACAATGGGTTGGAAGCTGACTCATAACCAATAGACTATAGAGAACTGGGATCAGAGATAACAGGGAAATGAAGCAAAGTTGGCCTTACACATTAGATTTATATTTGACGAACGATACTTCAACCAATAATTTTGTCGACAGCCATTTTAGCCATCTCTCCCATACACAGGAGCACTCGTTCGGCTGATTGTGACTGAGTTGTCTCAGACATGTCTACTGGTGTCCTATTGTTGGGTAAATAACAAGAAACAGAGATAGGCCATTCTCACACATCTCCTCTGCTAGTATTTAGCGGGTCTCCGCTAAATACTTAGCTTTTTTCAGTGAAGTGGAGATGCGTGGGCACCCCCGCTTCCTGGTTACCCGATGTTAATCGTGGTAACCACTTCATACACAAGGCTGCCTAGTGTCCGCTTTCCCAGAGCGGAAAGCAGCGTTTCCCTGTCCGCTCTGGGAAAGCGGACACTAGGCAGCCTTGTGTGTGAAGTGGTTACCACGATCAACATCGGGTAACCAGGGGCTGCATCACCAGGAAGCGGCAGCGCTAACGCATCTCTGCTTCACTGAAAAAAGCTAAGTATTTAGCGGAGACCTGCTAAATACTAGCAGCAGAGATGTGTGAACATGGCCACAACAATAAAATCAAGCAAAGTTAACCTTACACATTATACAGATATTGGACAAACGATGCTTCAGACAATTGTTTAGCTCACAGCCATTTTGGCCATCTCTCCCATAGGCCAGGCTCACTCATACAATCCGTTTTTGCCTTAAATCCGTTTTTGGGAACATTTTGGCCATTTTTTTTTTCCAAGTCCAAAAACGTGTAAGTGTTAACACATGTGTGTGCGTTTTTTAAAAAACGCATTTATTTTTGTGCAGCATCCCAAAAACGCTGCTGGCAGCGGTTTTGGGGGAATTTAAAAAACACATGCGTTTTTTAACATAGGGCCCTATGGGAAACGCATGCGTTAACGCATGGCACATATAGGACTTTTTGGTCCCAAAAGTTCCGAAAAAATGCACTGGACCTCAGGGGACAATATTGGCACCCTTAGAAAAATGGATCCATTTTTCTAAGGGCTTAAAAAAGCACAGGGGCATGTGTGACCCTGACCAGACACAGGAGCTTTCATTCAGCCGATCGCACCTGAATCCTCTCAGACATGTCTGCTGGTGGCATCTCATTGGGTAAATAAAGTGATTGGCAGTCCAAAATTGAACATGTCTGATCGACATCTCTTGCCATAGTTGGTTGGCAGCCAACCCATACTCATTACACTATACATCAAAACTGGAAAGAAGTCAAAGACGTCATCCTGATTCACACACCTAGTACTGATGAAGAGGTCTGCATAAAATGATCCACCACAACACCTCCAACCCGATATTGTACTTTGAAGGTTTTGGAGGAACAGAATCCTAACCCAACAAGCCTAAGCAATGGCAGAGAAACAAGGCAGCATTGGAAGCATCTGGAGTACCATCACCATGACTAGTCGTATGGGCAGACAGAGGAGTTACCGTAATTACATCAAGTTGTCAAAAGTTTGCATCAAGCTCGTCCTCACCGAACAATGCCGGTGACCAAAATAAGAGGGAGGCAGGAGCACCAATCAGAATATGTTATGTAAAGAGCAGTGATATGGTCACTGTTCGTTTGTGCTGTTTTTGATGTTGGTTATTACTTGGACACTGTAGGACCCTTGTTCTTTAGGCAGTGTATGAAGACATGTTATGGATACACAAAGACCAAGTCTAGAAGATCTGTTCCTCTACAGCACGAACAGAGAGTGCTGGTCCAGCAGGGTGGACAAGTAGGTACAGCAATGGCAGAGGAGGCAGACCTGGAAAATCAGTAACCTGCTCAGCAGCTGATGTAACAGAGCTGGAACCACAGCAGCTGGAGTAGCAGAATATTACTCCACAAGAAAGTTGAATATATTCAAAGATATGGCAGAGTTGACACAGTAAATAATAATAATAATAATAATTTTATATTTATAGCACAAACCATATTCCGCAGCCCATTATAAATCATAGGGCACATGTACAATCAAAAGAAGACATTAAAAAGCAGCATATTATTAAACAAATCAAACAAGTCCTGCTCACAGGCTTATAATCTATCAGGAAATAGGGTGGAAACAAAAACTGCTTGTCATGATTCTAATGAAAAAATAAGGGTAATCCCATAACTGCTCAGCACAAAGTTGTGGGGGCTGGAGCGCAAAGTTCAGATAATACAAACAAGATGAAAGTCTAAAGGTACCGTCACACACAGCAATATTGCTGGGCAATTTCACTGGCAATTTGCTGGTTGCAGTGAAATCATGGACACATTGTTCCATTTGTACACAACAACAAAATAGAACAATATGTCCATGATTTCACTGCAACCAGTAAGTTGCAAGTGAAATTGCATGCAATGTTGCGACACGTAAAGGTACCCTTAGTGGCAGTAGAGGACAACACAGTGCTTAGTGCAGGATAGAGGATACATGTGGACTTAGGGGTCTGTCACACGAGGTGACATCGCCGATGTTGTCGGCGGCGACGGGTGAGAGCGTGCACGTTTTTGGTGCCCCGCCAGCGTCGAATGTTTACATGTGGCGACACCTCCGGCAACGCACCAGCGATGTGACAGGCGGCATTGCCGATGGGGTGTATAAAAACCCCAGCGGCGATGCTGTAACATGGGAGCCAATGGTTCCCATCGCCTGTCAGATCGCCATCCCCCTGTTACATGGGGCGATGTCTACACATCCCCCTGAGTGCTCGCCTGGTTTCAGAGCACTGATGTGAAACCAGGCGACCACTCAGAGGCGATATGAAGCACCGACATCGCCCCCTTTACATTAGGCGACGCAGGGGCGATATTGGCGCCGATAGGCCACGCCCCTACATTCGCCTAAGAAATCAGCGGTGCCGTCGCCAGGTGTGACGATACCCTTAACAGAAAGTACCACAATGGGCCCCATGTGACTTAAAGCCAGCCCTACTAAGGCACAATGCTCGGAGCTGTTGGTAGAGATCACTGATTACAATGATCATTATGTAACAGAAAATAAGGTGAGATCATAAATGAAAACTACAGATAGATCTGTCACCTTGCGGTTCCCTGTATCCAAGCAGAAAGGCTTCTTTATTACCTTCCATAGCAGGCATGAAATAAATGGTGAATAGAAGAGTGGAACAATGGCACGCCTGTGATAGTTCTGGAGCTTGGTCAGCAATGAGCACATTAATATAAACCACTATAGTTTACATATTACTAGCAGACAATAAGCCAATGGCACATGTACTGAAAAGATTATTACGTCCAGAATAAACACATGGAAGTTTATATAATAACTGCGGTTTCTATAATTAATAAAATGGGTTTATTTTCCTTTTTTGGCTCCAAATTAAATGTATAGTGTGGACAGAACACCCAACAACTGGAATGTAAATCTAGCATAATGTTATTTTACTCTACGTAATACTAATGCATAACGAGTGTTATTCCGTTCTAACGGGGCAGTAGCACATATTTCTCTGGTTTGCCCTAAGACGGTATGCCCAGAAGAAATCTAGGGGGGAGAGAGGTGGGAGTTACCCTGCTGACTTCTACTATAAATGAAGATATTAGAAATGACACATAGTGAATTACATCCTAATACAGATTTTGCATGTACATAACACTTCTCATTGTGTCTAGGGAAAAGCTTAAAGGAAACCAACCACCAAGATTTAACCACCTGTAAATCAGTGCAGACCCCTGTGGGTATGGCAGTCAGCTGTAAGCCAAACCCCTCCCCCTCCCTCTCATCCAGACTCATCCCGGGGGAACTAACAGCAGGAAGACAAGCCCATAGGTTTTAATAAGAAATGGTAATGTAATGCTGCACATGTCAGTCACCTGCTGCTCTGATTTACAGGTGATTAAATCCTGGTGGTTGGTTCCCTTTAACCACTTAAAGGGGTGGTACCACAAACAATTGTACATTGTGATTAATAGATCTTATAATAAAAATAATTTCCACAATTGGATGTATTAAAAAATGCTCCAGTCCAGAGATATCCTTATAAATGTGTACCTGTCTAATGGATGTGCCCAACCGTGTCAGAACAGATCAGATATACCACAGCTCCTGGGCAGGGGAGGAAATAAGAGAGCATACAGACAAGAGAGTATACAGATATTACAGCCGGGGATCACAAAATATAAGAGTATACAGACATTACAGCCAGGGATCACAGAATATAAGAGTATACAGACATTACAGCCGGGGATCACAAAATATTACAGTATGCAGACATTACAGCCAGGGATCACAGAATATAAGAGTATACAGACATTACAGCCGGGGATCACAGAATATAAGAGTATACAGACATTACAGCCAGGGATCACAGAATATAAAAGTATACAGACATTACAGCCGGGGATCACAGAATATAAGAGTATACAGACATTACAGCCGGGGATCACAGAATATTAGAGTATACAGACATTACAGCCAAGGATCACAGAATATAAGAGTATACAGACATTACAGCCAGGGATTACAGAATATGAGCATACAGACATTACAGCTGGGGATCACAGAATATAAGAGTATACAGACATTACAGCTGGGGATTATACAGAATATAAGAGTATACAGACATTATAGCTAGGCATCACAGAATATAAGAGTATACAGACATTACAGCCAGGGATTACAGAATATGAGCGTACAGACATTACAGCTGAGGATCATAGAATATAAGAGTATACAGACATTACAGCCAGGGATCACAGAATATAAAATTATTCAGATATTACAGCCAGGCATCACAGAATATAAGAGTATACAGACATTACAGCCAGGGATTACAAAATATGAGCATACAGATATTACAGCTGGGGATCACAGACTATAGGAGTATACAGACATTACAGTTGGGGATCACAGAATATAGGAGTATACAGACATTACAGCCAGGGATCACAGAATATAAGAGTAAACAGATATTACAGCCAGGGATCACAGAATATAAGACTATACAGACATTACAGTCAGGGATAACAGAATATAAGAGTATACAGATATTACAGCCAGGGATCACAGAATATAAGACTATACAGACATTACAGTCAGGGATAACAGAATATAAGAGTATACACAGACATTACAGCTGGGGATCACAGAATATAAGAGTGTACAGACATTACAGCCGGGAATCACAGAATATAAGAGTGTACAGACATTAAAAATAAGCAAAAAGAGCCAACTCTACTTCCGATGCCTTGACATGGCAGAGTGGCTCTTAAGGATTGATCAATTTTTTTGACAAACTCTCAAATATTTACATTGGTAAATATTTGGTGCTGGCTTTTTTTGCTTACTTTTGGGAATGGTTCATGGCTGACCCCCACTTTGTCCTGCACACCGGATTCTGCTTGATTTCCATCTGTATTGTTGATGGCATTTGGTAATTGTTCACATTCAGTTACCTTGCCTTTTATTCTAAATTCTTTAGGCCTCTTAGGGCCCTTTCACATCAGCGTTTTTCGTAATTCGCGGCAGATGCGGTGAAAAAACCGCATCTGCCGCGTTTGCCGCATAACGGTTCCACTTGCGGCACGGTTGCGGTTTTTTCCATAGGAAGTATAGGGGGACTTGCGGCAGATGCGGCAAGTGCGGTATTGCACTTGCGGCAGGTGCGGCAGAGAAAAAAACCGCGGCTTACTGCGGTTTTTTTCGCTGCCGCACCTGCCGCAAGTGCAATACCGCACTTGCCGCATCTGCCGCAAGTCCCCCTATACTTCCTATGGAAAAAACCGCAACCGTGCCGCAAGTGGAACCGTTATGCGGCAAACGCGGCAGATGCGGTTTTTTCACCGCATCTGCCGCGAATTACGAAAAACGCTGATGTGAAAGGGCCCTTACACATCTAATGCAGGGCTGGGTCATTCCATGTCAAGTGAACCAATGATTATTACCTCTATATTTTTAATTCTTTTGAGATTTTGTTATTTGATAATAGCATGTCAGATAATGCAAAATGTGAAGAGAAAATTTAAAAAAAAATTTTTTTTTTTTTTTAAATGATTTTCAAAGTTCGGAAAAAGTGTGAATTTCGCTGTTGCCTGCCTTTACGTTTCTCCTCATAACTCAGGCTAGGAATAAGATAGAGAGACAAAATAAACACCAATCTACTCAGAACTATACAGGCTTTCATCAGATATGTCACAAGAGGATCTTTGTTAATATTTTACCCATGTGATCGCAAGCGCAAAACTTTAAAACGTATTTCCGAAAAATTGGCGCGCTTTAAATATTTCAAAAACTGCCCATGTGTCTGCTTTACTCTTAGCCACATCTGTACCAAATTTCAAGTTGGGATCGCAATGGGATCATATTTTAACATATTTTACTATTAATAGCGTCAATGGGTCATTCCATATCAAGTGATCTAAATTTGAATATTTTTTTTTACCTGACGTCTTTAGATTTTTTTTTTTTTTTCCTTTATGAAGTACTACTTTAGTTAATTACAAATTAAAAGTTTGGAATTTTTTTCTTCATCAGTTAGTTTTTTACAGATTTTTAAAGTTTAAAAAAAGGTGAATTTTGGCCTGGTATGACTTTACATTTTTTTATCTCGGGCTAGAAATAAGATAGAGAAACAAAATAAACACCATTCTACTCAGAACTGTCCAGGCTTTCACCAGATATGTCACAAGAGTATATTTGCTAATTTTAATTTTTTACCCATGCGAATGCAAACGCAACATTTTGAAACGCATTTCCGAAAAAACGTTTTAATAAAAATTTTCCAAAACTGCCCATGTGTCTTTTATGCTCTTAGCCGCATCTGTACCAAATTTCAAGTTGGGATCGTGATGGGATCATATTTTAAAATATTTAACTATGGTTAATCTCATTTTTATTAAATTTTGAAAAAACATATGAAAGACATACATTCAATCTTTTAACAAAATCTTGAGACATATAAAATATACAAAAAGAGAATTCACAAAGTTATTAGTAACTTTAAGATAAGCTGCAAATTTACTTTTGCGCTTATCTCTGGTGCAATATATACTACAATCTAAATATAATTCCAAACACTCAAGTATACAACCTTTCTCAGGGTTTTGAGATGTTCTGATGTCAAGGGGACAAGCAGCCCCAGCAGAATGATTTTTATCACTTGGCCCCTTCTAACAGGTTGACCATGTAAGTGGGTCATTACCCGTTGAGGCCTAGTTGGAATAGTCTATCGACTGGTGTACCGGAAAGGAAGGCCGAAATATTAATGATCTACTCACAGCTCAGAGTTTCCGATACCTGTCTAATGTTCACTAGAATTCTGAAGGTATAGGTGTAGAAAGGAAATACCTAGACTGAATGTATCAGATGGGAAGAAAAGAGAGATAGAAAAGAAGAGAGAGAGAAGAGAAACAAAAACCATTAGAAAAAGTTATACTGGGAAAGAAAAGCCACGTAAGAAAAAAAGAAAAAAAGGAGGGGGGGGGACGGGTGAGGTATGGGAAGGAGAAAGGGTACTCATCCCACTGGCTCCCCATCAGCCAGAGGTCGAGCCATATTATCTGTGCTGGAAAAGATACTCCTAAATTCTGCAGAGTCGTGAAAAAGAATCCATTCAACCAAATCCCTAAGAATTTGTTCCGAGATCCTGACGCATCAGCTGCGAGCTTCTCCATTCGATATATGTCCATCAATTCTTTGAACCAATCAAGTAGAGATGGAGCCCGGCTTGATTTCCAGAACCTCGGGATCACAGCACGAGCAGCCGAGATGCAAAAGCGGAGAATATCCCTCTTCTGTAGCCCAATAGGACCTGGAAAAATGGATAACATTGCCGATTCTGGGCAGCATTCGGCTTCTTTACCTGTTATCCAGGCGTATGCATTGAAAACCTCAGACCAGAACCGCCGGATTTCCCCACAACTCCACCAAATGTGTATCATTGTACCCTTCTCTTCCCCACAGCGCCAGCAGGTATCAGGGGTTCCAGGGAACATGTTCCGGAGTGTCGTCGGGCACAAGTACCATCTAGTGAGCAGCTTATAGCTTCTTTCTTGTGCAGAACAAGCGCTAGCTAGTGAGTGAGTAAATATAAAGCATTTCTGCCAATTAGCTTCTGAAATGCTACACCCCAATTCCCTCTCCCAAGCACGTTGGAAGTAAAGGGTGCCTGCTCTCTCATGGACCCTAAGGCCTGGTATAGAACTGATATTTTGCGCCTCCAGTTGGAATAACCTCTCCAATACGTTGGGCGTCAATCTTACGCTGCAAGAGTGGTCAGCTGAATATAAGTATGCTCTGTATTGGAGAAATTCGAATCACTTAAGAGGTCTCGTAGGTTTTTTGAGTTGTAGCTCTGCCATTGGGGGCAAACCACCACTGGACAGAGTCTGTCCTACTCGGGTGTCATCCACAATCCGCCAACATAAAAATCTCTGCCTGTCAAATCTGGGTGGGAAAGATGGGTTGGAAAAAAGGGGAGTCAAAGGGCTAAGTCTGTCGTTTAAGCGGAGGGTTTTCGTCACTAGGTGCCATACCTTCAAGGTGTTTCTGGTCATGTCTGTCAAAGGTACTAGGTCTGTGGAGTCTTTAGGGGAAATCCAAAGCAGGTGTTTCAGCGGGATCCCCAAACCCTCTTGCTCCACCCCTACCCATTTCTTGGAGGACGCATGATAATGCCAATCTAGAGCTCTAACAAGAGAGGAAGCCACAATGTACGCTCGTATGTTGGGTAGTCCAACCCCTCCTCTGGTCTTGGGCAAGGATAGGATATTCATTCGCAATCTGGACCTCTTGCCCCCCAGACAAATCTAAGGATCATAGATTGCATTTTGGGGAGCAAGCCTCTATCCAATAGAACAGGAACTGTCTGAAAAGTATATAAGAGTCGGGGCAAGACATCCATCTTGACTACGTTTATCCTCCCGAACCAGGATAGCTTTAATTGTCTATAGGAGGTAAATGCCGATTCCGCGTTAGTCAAAAGGGGTTGATAATTTAAATTGAATATTTGTTTAAGATCTTTTGGTGTAAGGACTCCCAAGTACTTAATGGCTTCTACTTTCCATTTAAATGGGAACTGTTTAGATAGATGAGAAACCAATTCTCCAGGCAAAGAAATATTGAGTGCCTCAGTTTTGGAGCAATTCACTTTAAAGTTGCTCAATTGTCCGAACCGTTCAAACTCCATTAAGACCGAAGGGATGGAGACCAGGGGCTGGGAGATGTAAAGTAGCAGGTCATCTGCAAATAAGGCTAATTTGTGATGACTCTGTCCCAGCTTGACCCCATGGACGCATTCATTGGACCTAAGTGCAAAATATTTAACTATTATAGTGTCAATTCAAAAATCACCAAGAACACAATCAGTCATTTTTTCACAATTGCCCGTCAATAGTTTGAATTTGATATAAAGAAACATAGTCTTGTAACATCTCAAATGAAAGCTGTTACCGTTCTGAGTAAAATGATGCCTCTCCCACTTCATTATCTTATTTCTAGCCTGAGATAAAAAAAAAGTAGTCATACCAGGCCAAAATTCACCCTTTTTTTAAACTTTAAAAATCTGTAAAAAATTAACTGATGAAGAAAAAAATTCTAAACTTTTAATTTGTAATTAACTAAAGTAGTACTTCATAAAGGAAAAAAAAAAAAAAATCTAAAGACGTCAGGTAAAAAAAAATATTCATATTTAGATCACTTGATATGGAATGACCCATTGACGCTATTACTAGTAAAATATGTTAAAATATGATCCCATTGCGATCCCAACTTGAAATTTGGTACAGATGTGGCTAAGAGCAAAGCAGACACATGGGCAGTTTTTGAAATATTTAAAGCGCGCCGATTTTTCGGAAATGCGTTTTAAAGTTTTGCGCTTGCGATCACATGGGTAAAATATTAACAAAGATCCTCTTGTGACATATCTGATGAAAGCCTGGACAGTTCTGAGTAGATTGGTGTTTATTTTGTTTCTCTATCTTATTTCTAGCCCGAGATATGATAGAAAATGTAAAGTCATACCAGGCCAAAATTCGCACTTTTTTAAAACTTTAAAAATCTGTAAAAAATTAACTGATAAAGAAAAAAATTCTAAACTTTTTTTTTGTAATTAGATAAAGTTGTTCTTCATATAGAAAAAATTTTTTAAAAATCTGAGGACGTCAGGGAAAAAAAATATTCATTTTTGGATCACTTGACATGGAATGACCCGGCTGCGTTTTGCTTCATTTGCGTTTCTATGCGTTTTTACCGCTAAAAATGCATCAAAATGCATGCGTTTTTGGCCCCATTGATTTTAAAGGAAACGCATGTAAAAATGCATGCAAAAACGCAGACCAAAACGTCACAAGCTACGGTAAAAATGCATAGAAACGCAAATGATGCAAAACGCAGCCCTGCATTAGATGTGAAAGGGGCCTTAATCAGCGCACTCGATTTATATATTTTGAGTTAAGTAATACAGGAGCCTATTTTGTCTCCAACCTTTTTTACCACTTTTTAGTGCACATTTAAATATTGCAAAAATTGCACCAAATATATTAGTATACTAGATCATTCCGGAACAAGCTGTGGAGAACATTTGTGAAAAATGTATCAACTTACCAAAGTCACAAATGATGAATCAAAAGAAAACATCTGGAAACCCTAAACTCTGCTCACAATGATGAACATAATAAAAAAGCACATACATATAAAATAAACTTAAAAAGGTAAAAAATGTAAATAAGAATATGATGCAATGTAAAAAAGGCGAAAAAAAACCTAGACCCCTTTCGCATCTCTGCGTTGATGAATTACCTGAGTTTGTCTGCCCTGCGCTAGCGCAAAAACAAGCGCAGGTGCAGTTTAATGCAAACACAGACAACTGCATTAGTGCAGAGATGCAGTTCTCCTGCGCTTGTCTGCGGTCGGTGCCCCCATTACCTTCTATGGCCGAGCGCAGCCTGGCGCAGAAGCCGACATCCCCGAAGCGCAAGTGCGAAGTGCCTGACGTCATCGCACATGCGCTAAGTCAGACGCAACCGGAAACGCCGCTTTCCATGTTTTTTTTGCGCTAGCGCAGGGCAGGCAAACACAGGTAATTCCTCAACACAGATATGCGAAAGGCGCCTTAGACTATGTTCACACTGGATGGACCCTTTCACATCTGTGTGCCGATGTGTTTGGCAGCAATGCGCTAGCACAGGTGCTATCACAGCCCAGTGCAGCCAAGCGCATCGGAGCGCAAACAAAGCGCGTTGTACTCGCGCCGCCATTACCTGCTATGGGAGAGCACAAGAGACTGCATCCCGGAAGCGCAAGTGTGACAGCACATGTGGTACTCACATGACGCGTGTCCGGTGCGACCGGAGTAGCGCATGCGCTGTCACACTTGCGCTTCGGGGATCCGTCTGCCTCCACTCGCCCATAACAAGTAATGGCGGCGCGAGTGCAATGTGCTTCATCAGTACGTCAACGGGCTTGGCTGCGTTGGGCTGTGATAGCACCTGCGCTTGCACCTGCACTAGCGCAATGCTGCTAAACCCATCAGCGAATAGATATGAAAGGGGCCGATGTTTTTTATCTGTTTTAGGTGTTGACTTTTTTTACTTGAAAAAAACTGCACTATAAACGAATCAGTCAAAACGTCTGCCAGTAAAGTGAATAAGATTTTCAATTTGCTGTTCAGAAAGCGCATCTAGAAAATAATGAGCGTCAATTATTGCTCCGCTTTTCTGCTGCACTTTCTGCATCACTAATATCCAATTACTTACCGTCCCCATGATGTGAGCTCCAGTAATGTCCTCCTCCTGGGTATCGGCAAGACCTGGAAGTAGTCTGTACAGTATAGGACCTGAGCACTATGTGGCTCACCATGTCACTCAGTCACATGGTGTACAGGTCCTAAAGTACTGTACTACTCGGAGAAAGGACCTGCCCCTGTCCAGGAGGAAGACATCACTGAGGCTCACCGTGGGATTGCGGGGATGGTAAGAAAGTGTGTGTGTCTGTCTCTGTCTGTCTGTGTCCACCAAAAACAGAGCTAAAAAGCAGCACTAACAGGTGATGCTTTTTTACAAAAAGAGAATCAATTTTTGGTGCTGAAATTACACCAAAAACGGATCAACAAAAAACGGAGCACAAACGCTCTGTCTGAATTTAGCCTAAAACCCAAGAGAACAGGCACAAATGCAATAATCAATCCTATACCTCAATCAGTGATTGCCTTGAACCAGTCTGTACAGCAGTTTGATTTGATCTATGTTGGGACCCAGATGTCATTCCCCGGAGAGGAGATCACACTGGGCTTTTCCCACTTCTGCTTTCTCATCTATCTATATAGATGGTCGTTATTACAGAAAGGATGCAGTAGTCATTGAATATATGATCATTTGAGGTTCTCTACATCCTCAACATAGCGCTATGTGATAAATTTAAAAAAAATCTGTTATTTATAAGACATTTTTTTACTGAGATGTCCTCCTTTTCCTCTGTATCTCATATTCAGCTCTAACCCTAGCCGAACAACCCTTAATCAATGGCTTATTGATCATTGCCAGCTGCAGGTATCATCAGGGGTGTCATTATGGATGGGAGAGGTCACAGTCTGACATGAGCCCTCTTTCTTTCGTTCATTGCTTCTCTTCCACATAATGGAACAATTGTGTTTTTTCTTTTTAATAATGAAGAAGCAAATTAGCTCTGAAACGCGTTGAATCAATAAACCGCGCACAGCATCATTATTGACCGGCAGCGCAGCACAACCACTAGTCATCCTTCTCTCCCATTATTAGGCTATGTTCACAAGGGGCATTTTTTCTGCACCAAAACCTGATGTTTTTATAGTAAACAAAGATTTTTATGCCAGTGCAGAAGGCTTTTGCTGTGTTTTTTTGCTGCGTTTTGCATCTCTTCATTGATTTTAAAGCTGCTACATCACAAAACAGGCAAAAACGCAGCAAAGAATTGACATGTGCATTCCCAAAAACCATGCAGAGTTCAATTTCTGGCAAGAAATAATGTGTATGTGTGTGCATGACTTTGTCACGCTGGGCATAGGGAGACACCCAGCGCTGGATGACGACAGCTGAGGGGAAAGGAGTTGACTGATGCTAAGGGCAAAAAGGGGGGATAGTGACCCCTAGAACAACTAGCGCTGACACCTGGCTGCCCTATCGCCCCTATACAGTTTCCGCTACTGTTGCCGCCAGGATACCTGTTCCCTGACTGTCCCTGGATTACCACTACACAGGGATCAGAGCGGGTGATCACTAGTCAGCCCAGCTAGCAACTAGAGAAACACACAAGGGAAACATACAAAGAGGGAAGAGATTCACTTAGCTTGAGCAGATCCATGCACCAACCCACAGGCTCCAAGAAACACTGCTTTGAGATAAGATGCAATCAGGAACACCTGAACAGCTATCACCAGCAGTGCATCTTGGGAGTCAAGGGAAATATATTGACAGCTCAAGGTAAGGAATCAGTTGGGTCCTAGTGACCTCCAGCTTCAACTAAAAGGGGAATGCCTCTTAAAGCGACAAAGACATTTTCTTAAGATATTGACTGTTTGGCCAAACACAGGGACCTTCTGCGAGTGGCCTCTACAGTTTCATCCTTGCCTTCTGACACACCCGTGACAGACTTATCCTAAATCACATAGGTTTTGCTGGTAATGAAAAACACAGGATGGATTTGCATAGAACAAAGTTAAAACACAAAAAAAAAAAAAAACTGCAGGAAAAAGCCCTACGGGAACATAGCCTTACTGTGCTATGACACTGATGTGCTTATAATCCTTGTTTTCATCATTATGGTTTGTAATATTCCTGCACAGCTTTATCACTGACTATTAAGTATATGCTTTTATTACCTTGATGTCATTTTGTATATTATCTATGTACTATTACATTATTGTGCTGTGAAATGAATGGGCTTATTAATTGTGTTTTTTTCTCCTTGTGGAGAGTGAGATGCCAGTATGAGGAGACTTATATGCCTGCAATGCTCCTCTGGGAAATGAAATATGCCAATTGCCTCTTCAGAGTAAAGAGGACATGAACTCTAGTGCCACCTATTGGAAGAATCAATCCTAAAAGTCAATATTGATCCTTTAACAAGCCTTGCAATATGACTTGGCTAGGTAAGCGGCTCTTCCTCTCTGAAGAGGCAATATGAATATTTTATTTCCCAGAGGAGCATTGCAGATGTTTAAGTCTCCTCATACTGGCATGCCAGACCTGACATGTCACCCTGCAGAAGGGGACACCTAACCCCTTAAATCCCCATTCTTAGCCTCTCATCTAGCCAAATCAGATCTCATACTTTGCACTGTGGAGGAGCAATCACCCTGAGACACCATGTCTGTAAACTGAGGTTCTGGTTTAGTAATTATCTTAAGTCCTATGACAAGGGTCATTATCGACTTTTAGGATTGCTACTTCCAATAGGTGGCACTAGAGTTCAAGCCCTCTTCCTTTTTGAAGAGTTACATATTTTTTTGTGTAGTGTAACATCACTGCTCATTACGTTTATTTCCCATATAGTATTACATCACTGCTTTGTTTAACACTGTACCGTGTTATCGCTGTTTTTGCAATCCCTTTAGTAGGATGTTATTGCATATGTTATCCATGTAGAGAATCATTCCTATTCTCTGAGAACAATCAGTAGACAACTGTGTCTAAGCCAATTAATAGGACAACAGAATTAAAAATTAAATATTAAGTTGGAGGGCCATAGTCTACTGCTGATTTTTAAGGGGTCCAAAAATTGTATATACATTGTGCCTCTGGATATATTGTTGCTCAGAGTCAGACTGGTGTGGGTGCCCACCAGTATCACTTACTCTGGGGGCCACTGATGAACCACATGGAAATATTACATTCACAAATTTACCTATGCTATATAATAATTGTGACGGGGTGGTATAATGGATAGGGAATCAGGCACTGGACTTGGGTTCCTTGACTAGCCCTGTTCTCGAAGGTACCTCTGAAGGTGAGTAGGCTTGGGCCACTACCCTAGCCCTTTACTCCAGATCAGCCCTAGGCTAAGAGCCCCAACCTCCACCCATGGACCGGGAAAATCCAGCAGTTTTAATGGAAGTCAATCACAGCAATAACATAGCTCAGCACAGCACAACTTCACAGCATGAGCTCTAACTGCAACACCTAGTGAAGGGAAGTGAAGCTATTTCAATGCTGGGGAGTGGAGATCTGAATCCTAACACACCCCTACACCTCCACCTAAATGCTATGAGTCACCGCTCTCCTGCAGAGCTGCAGCACACAGCATCGACTAAGATAAAAAAAAAAACCTCATATTTAATCACAGCAGCAGCACAAATGGACTGCAAAGCAGTTAACACATGGCAATAATATACCAGGTAGATTTTATAATGAATGATGAGATGATCCCTTTGTCTGTACACAATGAAACAAGTGTATTGTTAAAACCACTGATTATTGAGGGGGTTCAGTGACCTACTATGACAGAGGGGCCCACCAGAGGATTTCCCGGTTCTCCTTTGGGCCAGTCCTGGTAATCCATGATTTTTTTGAGGCTGAAGAATCTTATAAAGATTATTTTGATTGTAAATATCACCATTTTACAGTCTACAGTGAATACAGCTCACATCTTCATTAACTGGCCACAAAAAAAGTTAGCATCCCTTGCTTAGACCCCTAAAACAATATATCATGACCTTTACCAAATTTATAGGGTAACATTTCTGGCTTCAGTTTGTGTTTATCTCTAAGCATTTAAATATATTAGACATAGCTGTTTATTTTTGTTGCATTTGGATAGCGTACAATACTAAGCGGCTCACACAGAGGGGCATTGTGTTCACGTTCACGTGCACTGAAAATAAACAAGTCTTTCAAGATGGTAACATATGAAAGACAAAGAATAAAGGCCATAAAGTAAAAACAATCCCCTTGGCAGAAGTTCCACAAAGCTTTGTAAAATTTAAGTGAAAGTGGAATGAATTTCTAGCTGAACACCATTTGTTTAACCAAAATAGATCACAATTCAAGTTTAAGGCCCCAGAAAAAGCTGTGAGTTGTGAAACCCAGACATTTATTCTGTCATACAATGCACACTTTTTCAAAATTTTTGTGAATGTATACAAAATCTTTTCCTCTTTACTCCTCAAGTTGGAGGCCTACTATGATGTGTTGTTTTGCTTGAAACACACTGTTATATTACACGACAAGATGGTGCTCACCTGCCGTGGTTGTGTGGGACACAACCACCATAACATTTTTAGATCGTGAGATAGCTGCTTCAGTCCAAGTTTCAGATGATACATAAATGCCAGAGATGAATAGGAAAGAGTTGCGCTGCTATCTATCGAAGGATGGATCTCACTCACAGTCCTTATCAACACATAGAAAAAAAGATTACCAAGATGGTTTGGACTCTCTGAGCCAATTCTTTAACGGATACTTGCAGTTCCCAACTCCAATATTCCTAAAGATAAATCAAGCTAAACAACATGGACATGAATAGGAAAGAGTCAAGCTGCTATCTATCGAAGGATGACATATTCCTTTAGACTCCAAATTGTGAGTTTCGGAGAAACTCCTGATGAAGGAGAGTTTCTCCAAAACACACTGAAGAGATCACAATTGGGAGACTAAAGGAATATGTCTTATCTTTAGGAATATCGGAGTTGAGAAGTATCAACTAAAGAATTGACACAGACAGTCCAGCCATCTTAGTAATCTTTTTATCAAAGTGTTGATAAGTAGGGATGAGCGAGTACCTTATTATTTGTGCTCGCTATATTCACAACGAGTAGGTACCGATGCGAGTATAGCGAGTATGAATACTTTTGCAGTTTATCTATAGATATACTGCAAAAGTAGCCTAAAAGTGAGTAAAAGTTGTTGAAAACAATAAACTTACATACTCACCTGTCCGAAGCCTGCACCGGGACCGGAAAACCTCAACTCCGTTCGCTGGAAAAGGATCTTTCACTACCAGCCAATCAGATGGCCAGTAGCAATCTGGCCAATCAGATGGCGCCACGTCACAACTATGTCATAGCTAGCGGTCACCTGATTGGCCAGTTTGCAAGGTCCTGATAGTACATCTAGAACCTTGCAAATTTGCCAATCAGGTGGCCGATAGCGATCACGTGGTTGTGACGTGGCGCCATCTGATTGGCCAGATCACTACTGGCCATCTGATTGGCTGGTAGTGAAAGGTCCTTGTCCAGCGATCGGAAGTGAGGTTTTCCAGTCCCGGTGCAGGCGTCGGAAGGTGAGTATGTAAGTGTATTATTTTTTAACAACTTTTAATTACTTTTAGGCTACTTTCGCAGTGTATCTATAGATACACTGCAATAGTATTAGGGCTACTTGCTACTCCCGAGTACACATAAGTACTCGGAGAGTAGCGAGTAGCCCGAATACCGATACTATTCGGCAAATACCGAATAGTAGCAAATATACTCGCTCATCCCTATTGATAAGGATCGTGAGTGAAAACGATAAGTCGTACTAACGTTTGTCTGTTGTGAACAACAGGAGTTTGTTTATTGGATGTATCTTCTTTATATACCTTTATATCTGGAGTTAAAGGGGATGTCCCATATTAGTAAGTTGTAACTTTCCGACATCTGGTAGCCCAACCTCTTGGACCCTTTCCAATTAAGAGAAAGGAGATCTGAAATGATCCAATAAAATTGAGAGATGGCTATGCATGATTGTGTCTGCTTAAATGCTCATAGGACTTCAGGAGATAGCCAAGTACGGTGTGTCCTACTGAAAATGAAAGGAGCGGTAGCACACATTCAATCATTGTTGCTTGGCATTTTCGAGCTCCATTCTGAAGACGTATACCTGATGAACCCCGCCAACCACCTAATGTGTCATTTTTGGATAATGTGTAATCTCCTGTTCTCAGAATGTAGAGTAAAGGAGAAGGATTGGCCGCGGTGTCCAGGTCCTGCCAATGAAGTCACTGGTATCACAGGTCTTGGATAAATGGGTTTATCAAAAACAACGCATTTCGGGGTGGGTTAAACACCTTCCTCAGGCATAATACATGGCAGAATACATTTTTCTCATATTCGATCTTTCTCAATTGGCTAAGCATCCATTTTTGAGAAGTGGAGAACGGTGCAGTTTGTGAGGAAGGAGGAGAACCTGTAGCACTTAACCTGAAATACTTAAATATTGGTAAATGCCACAAAAGCATGTTCCTATCACATTTCTAAGACAAAGATAAAGTGAACAACCCGTTTAAATAAGATTTATTTTCAAGCACAATGTCATTTTGTGTTATAATCCAGAGATATTGGCATTGGCGCTGCGGTTGGCCCGGTTAGTGGCGGGTTATTTATAATGTTCTATGTTTAGCACCCATAGACTGAAGAATGACATTCCGAAAGGAGAATCAAAATATCATGTGATAAAAATAGAGTCCATCGCATTCATGCTCTTCCAGTAGGGAAAGAAGTATAGGTTACATAGACGCTGTATGAAATTCAAGCCTACATGCCGTCTTATACTCTGTAATCTGGACCATGATTCTTTCCACTCTACCGAAAGAGCACTCTAAATATACACCCAGATAAACAGTTTAGGTGACCGGAGATATTACTTTGCATATTTTTGTATCCAAAGCTCTTGAACCAAGAGTACAATGCAGTTGCCTTCAACAAGATATCTTCTCTAGGCGGTAGCCAACTCCGGCCGCCCTCTCAGGATGGTGCTCCATCATGATGGCTACTTAAGCAGTTGTCATTTTTTTGGACTTTGAGATCCTTTGAAATGTCAGGAGCTGTCTTGTGACATAGCTCTCAGTCCTGGCAGATCTCAGTGTCTCTTGGGCACGGTCTTCTAGCTTCTCCCATATTCCCTGTGGAATTATATACTCTTGGGAATATGCAGAGATGAAATTAACTTGGTGAATTCAATCCGACCAGATAAAAACACATGCCTTTACCTTAAAACCTTGAGAGATGGGATCAGAATTGGAATCTCATATACACCTCTGTGTTCATTAGGTATTCACTAATTAAATCAACAGCATTCAATTCATCAGGGAGATTTATTTTCCTGGGAAAGTTAAAGAAGCAAAAAGAAGAAAACATCCAGCTCTCTAAATTTTTTCTATTTTACTCCATAATTTAAAGAAAAAATAATGCACCCCCAAAGTGCACATGATATTAAAAGCAACGCGTTTCAGCTGCATGCAAGCAGCATTTCTCTGCAAAACAATTTACCTCTATGGGAGAATCTCAAAGAACCTCAAAGTTTTACCTCAAAGGGAGAATCATCTATGACCCCATGCTGTAATGTCTGTATAGTCTTTGCTGTGCTTTAATGTCTGTATAATCTTTCTTGTGCTGTAATGTCTGTATACTCTTTCCTGTGCTGTAATGTTTGTATGCTTTTCTCAGGACAGTAATGTCTGTAGAGTCTTTCCATTGCTGTAATGCCTTTACAGTCCCTGACAAAAGTTATGTCGCTTATCCGTGTTATGTAAATAAAAGTTTATAACCTGACATTAAATTCATCCATTGGTTGTATAAATTACTCTTTTGAAAGCTGAAACCCTCCGAAATGTGGTTTAGGTTAAGAAAATAAATTGGCATCAATGCTGAAATATTGATCATTTAATGAACACAGAATGGTCAGATTTTGGCAAGACAAACGTTTTGTCACCTGGTCATATAATGCACCCAATCCTAGTTTACATCTTCACCTGTGCTCTGTAAATGCTCAGTTAATTAGTGGGTGTGTATAAAAAGAAACCCAGCACCCCAGACCTTCACTTGAACTGCAACTTGAGCTCTGACAACATGCCAAACATCCACCCTGCGACCAAAGCCTTGATTATCAAGAGGCTGAAGACCAGATCCACCGCAGAGGTGGCTGGCACCTTTAATGTGGCTCAGCGTCAAGTACAAAGAATTAAAAAAGATTTGAAAAGACTGGAGATGTGTTTGACAAGCCCAAAGGTGGCAGACCATGCAAGACAACTGCTCAGGAGGAACGTCTCTGTTGGTTAGAAAATCCAAAGCAAGCCTCTCTTCCACTGCAGCAGAGCTCCAATAGGCCTGGTCACCTCAAGTCCCTGTGTCAACTAGAACAGTTTGTAGGATTCTATCTCAAAAAGGCCTCTATGGCCGAATCAGTGCCCAGAATCCAGCACTAAACTAATAAAAAAAAGTGTGGCATTTGCAAAGTCCCACAGTCTGCTAAACAGATGGACGCTGGGAAAGTGGCAGAAGGTGGATTTCTCTTATGAATCTTCAGTAGAATCACACCACAGCCACCGCAAATACTGCAGGAGACCTACTGGAGCCCGTATAGATCCAAATTTGGTGGTGGAAAGATCATGGTCTGGGGTTACATTCAATATGGGGGTGTGCAAAACATTTGCAAGATGGAAGGCAATATCAATAGCCAAAAATATCAAGAAGTATTAGCTACCTCTTACATTCCAAATCATAAAAGGGGTCAAATTCTGCAGCAGGATGGTGCTCAATCTCATACACCCATCTCTACAACAAAGTTCCTCTAGGCAAAAAAGATCAAGGTGCTCAAGGACTGGCCAGCCGAGTCGCCAGACATGAACATCATTGAGCATGTTTGGGGTAGGATGAAAGAGGAAGCTTGGAAGATAAAACCAAAGAATCTAGATGAACTCTGGGAGGCATGTAAGACTGCATTCTTTGCTATTCCTGATGACTTCATTAATAAATTGTATGAATCATTGTTGAACTGCATAGATGCAATCCTTCAAGCTTATGGAAGTCACACAAAATATTAAATATGACTCTAATAGAACCACTACTTCATTCACCAATGTTATGCTACATATATTTGTATGTTACGTTAATTATTTGTTTGAAAATCACATTACTCTCTGTGGGCGACAAAACTTTTGTCTTGCCAAAACCTGACCATTCTGTGTTCAATAATAAGATTATATATATAATATATATATATTATAAGATTATCTCAGTACAGGAGATGTGGTATGATCAGACCATGTCCCTGTATGATCAGACACATTCATTACACAGTACAAAGCAGGGACACATATATACGATTATCTAAGCACAGGAGATGTGGTATGATCAGACCATTTCCTTGTATAGTCAGAAACATACATTACACAGTACATAGCAGGGACACATATATAAGATTGTCTCAGCACACTGCTTGGTGGAGGTTGTTCTGGGCTGTGGATGCTGCTGCTGGTTTATGGAGACTCTGTTATGGAGGCTGCTGCTGGGTTATGGAGGCTGTGCTATGGAGGCTGCTGTTGGACTATGTAGGCTGCTGCTGGGCTATGGAGGCTGGGCTATATGGAGGCCGTTTCTGGGCTATGGAGGCTGCTGCTGGGCTATGGAGGTTAGGCTATGGAGGCTGATGCTGGGCTATTGAGTCTGCTGCTGGGCTATATGGAGGCTGCTTCTGGGCTATGGATGTTGCTGCTGGTCTATAGAGGCTGTGCTATGGAGGCAGTGCTATGAAGGCTGCTGCTGGGCTATATGGAGGCTGCTGCTGGGTTATAAATATATAATATGGAGGCTATGCTATATATATATTTTGGAGGTTGTGCTCTATATAGAATTTGGATGCTGTGCTGGGCTATATATATTATTTGGAGGCTGAACTGGGCAATATATATAATTTGCAGGTTGTGCTGTGCTGTATATATAATACGGAGGGTGTGCTGTGCTGTATATGTTATTTGGAGGCTGTAATGTACATATAAAATGGAGGCTGTGCTGTATATATTATTTGGAGACTGTGCTGTGATGTATATATAATACCGCAGGCTGTGCTTTGCTGTATATAGTATTTGGAGGCTGTGCTGTATATATAATATGGAGCCTGTGCTTGGCTGTATTTATTATTTGGATGCTGTGCTGGGCATTGGGTTGTATATATTGGAGGCTGCTGCTGCTGGACTGCCACAGCATCCAAATAATATATACAGCAGAGTCTCCAAATAATATATACAGCAGAGCCTCCAAATAATATACACAGCCCAGCAGCAGCCTCTATACTATTTATACATCTCAGCAGTCTCCATATTATATATACAGCCCAGAAGCCTCTATTATATATGCAGCCCTGCACAGCCTCAATATTATATATAGAGCCCACCCAGGAGCCTCTATATTATATATACACAGCCCGCAGCTTCTATATTATGTTCATGAATTGTGCTATGTGTTAAAGGGGTCGACTGAGATTGTTTTGACTGGGGCCCACAAAAACCTGGAGCCGGCCCTGTATAATCTCAGCACAGAAACATTTTTATTAATCACATCCAATTTTGGAAATTATTATTATTCCAATATCTGTTAATTAAAATGAACTTTGTTTGTGGGAAAACCCTTTAAAGAAGATGTGCCTTTTGCCATAAATATGTATTTTTTTTACCTGGTGTGAATGTCGCTGATCTCCCTTAGCATTGTTGTTTTTTTCTGGTCTTTCCATTCTTGAGATTTGGTCTTCTTAGGCTAGGGTCAGATTAACGGTAAAGTGGGGTTGTGTTAAAAACATAGGTTTGGCAGACTATATGCAGTGTTATTGCCATGGTAGTGATGTGTTAACGCTGCCAATGGTTACCTATGGTGACGCGGCCCCTAGCGCGGCTCAAACGCCGGCTTTGAATGAAATCTCACGCTTTTTCCTAACGTGAGAAAGATGCTTTCAACAACATCTTTTCTCGCATTAGGAAAAAACACGAAATTTCATTCAAATGTTAAGACGTTAAGGCTGCCAAAACCTATGTTTTTAATGCAACCCCACTTTAAAGTTAATCTGACCCTAGCCTTACTTGTATGTTATTATATTCTTTTTAACCAACCTCAACACTTCCAAATGTGGACCACACCTATTTGGCTAAATTATTATATTTATATACAGGGAAGAGAATGCGGAGGAAAGTAAATCCAATTTATACCCAATTCAATTCTTGCAATTACCCTTGGTAAAAATATTTTAAAGCTTTGTGCCTAGAGCTTGAAGGCAACAACCTACTTGTCTCCATGGCAACAGACTACAAACAAACCCTGAGTCTGATCTTGCAGTCATGCACTCATCTATCTCTTCCTCTACCTCTTACACCCATGTGTATGTGTATAGAGAAAAAAGTATAACTTCACTATCTGAAAAAGCACAGTTGGCCAGACGTCAACTTTGTTGTGTTTTCTCTCCATTCTTGATGAGGAGGCACACAGGAGAACGCTCCTGGTTCATGGAGAAGTGCGTGCCAAACGAGTGGTGTTCCCCTTACAGAATCATAGAATGATGGAATTGGAAGGGACCTCCTGGGTCTTCTGATCCAACCCCCTGCTCAGAGCAGGATTCACTAAATCATCCCAGACAGATGTCTTTCCAGCCTGTGTGAAGACTTCCATTGAAGAGGAACTCACCACCTCTCGTAGCCGCCTGTTCCACTCATTGATCATCCTCACTGTCAACAAGTCTTTTCTAATATCAAATCTGTGTTTCATCCCATTCAGTTTCATGCCATTGTTTCTAGTCTTTGCTTGTGCAAATGAGAATAAAGCTGATCCTTCTACAGTGTGACAGCCCTTGAGATATTTGTAAACAGCTATTCAGTCTCAGTCTTCCCCGATCCTCTAACCATTGCTCATAGGACATGGTTTCACACCGGTCCCCATTCTTTTCGCTCTTCTCTGAACTTGCTCCAGTTTGTTGATGTCTTTTATAATTTGGAGCCCAGAACTGGACACGGTATCCAGATGAGGTCTGATCACAGAGGAGTAGAGGGTGATAATGACTTCACGTGATCTAGACTGTATGCTTCCGTTATTACATCCCAGAATTGTGTTTGCCTTTTTTGCTGCAGCATCACACTGTTGACCTCTGGATTTGCAGTCCCTGTGGTGTAGCGATCACTTCTGTTCATATTGAATTGATAATAAATAGCGCGCCCACTGGTTGCATCAAAATTATGCGACCATTCAAAGCTTTTTACATCTAGCATAAATTGGTCCCAATGGCTTTGTAGCCTGTAGCCATGGAGACACATAGCACTACATGTGAACTGTATACTGTAAATGTATTTTCGATAAATTGAGAAATAAAATCTTTGCAAATGAGAACATAGCCTTTATATTTGATCAATGAATCTAATGGCCCCGTTACATGGCACGAGATCGTGAACGCTATCGCTGAAACATCACGGGTTTAGAGTCGTTCAAACGACATCATGAGGACGTCGTTGCGTGTGACACCGAGATACAACTACGATAAATCGTTGGATCGTTGATCGCATATTTGAGAACATGTTCTCAAATCAGACAATCCTCAATCAGCCAACCTGCTGCATCGTTGTGTGTGACACCGTGATAACGATGTCATTCATGACTTCGCCTGTTCACAACAGTGAACAAGTATCGTTCGCTGGGTTGTGCGAATGATAGCTGCTCGCCACATCGTTGGTGCGTCGTCTACGATATCTACACATGTGATATCTCACCAACGATGTCAAAAAGATGTCCTAACGACCGCGCTCCTGTGAGATCGTTGGTGATATCTTAACGACATTGAAGCGTGTAACGGTACCTTAAAATTAAATTTAGGATACCTTCCCTTTTCAGATGTTGCTTAATGTGAATTAAAGGTCACCTGTCACCGGTTTTGGGGGTTCTAAACCCTGCCCACCACTTTAAACATTATGAAATTGGGGTTCATATAACTCCTCTATATCCCCAAACGTCCCCCTGCATACCTAAGAAAAAGACTTTTACTCTGTCCCTTGCTTTATGCTAATGACTTGTTAAGGGTCAGATGGGGTACAGCACACTGCCTTCATTGCCGCCCCGCTCCATGGAAAACCCTTACCCTCTAGAATGTATACAAGTGAATGACAGCAATGTCATTCTCAAGTCTCGCGTCTCTGCAGTGGCGCCTTGTTGTGCGCTATTCCACTGCGCAGGCGCGAGATGTTGGGCACTGTGCAGCTGATGTGAGACCAAAGTCTCGTGCCTGCGCAGTGGAATCACTGGCTGATCAATAGGGCACAACGAGGCGCCACTGCACAGGCGCAAGACTTGGCAGTTGTGTGGATGATGTTGCTATGTCATCCACTTCCATACTCTCAGAAGGGGCGGTGTTGGTGTAGCGCCCAGCTAAGAGCACGCTATAAATGGGTACTGCACCTCAGTGCAGTATTTTTTGTTCTGGTGAGGGGTAAAAGAAGTATGAAGCTTTCACACACTGCATTCACACATTCAGAGCAGGGGACTAAAGGGTTAACTCCCTGCTGAGAAACCCTGTCCTGGTGGGAGGAGTGTGGGCAGAGCAGGAAAGTACAGTGATCAGGAGGCAGAACTAGAGAGTAGAGAGAAGGAGAAGCAGCTCAGAGGGAGGGGGCCTGAAGGAAGGCAGCCCAGAAGAGAAAGGGGCCAAGAAACAGGGTAACCAAATGCCCTAGCCCAGTCCGAACCGGAGTACCGGCTCCGAAGTGGATCAGCCGGTTAAATCCCTGAACCACAAACCCGGAGCGGTCGATGACTTCTTAGGAGCACGATCCAACCGCCCTACACCAAGCACGGTCCCCACCAGAAGCACTAGACTGGGTTGGGTTCACCTCTGGAGAGATAGAGGGTTCCCATATCACCCGACGGGCCTGGTTCAACAAGTGGGATTGTGCAGGGCAGCAGAGCAGGACAGAGACAGTGATAGAGAAGGAACATTAGTGGAGCTTCGGAGGGACACTGCTCGTTGCCAGAACCACCCTTTCCACTACTCTGCAAAGAGAACTGCATTACCCTGTAACCCTACAGAGTTCAGGAGTAAAGTACCCATTCAGAGGGAGCAACGTGTCAGTGATTTCTTCCTTGAACTGTGATTTACCTGCCTTGCTCCTCAGTGACTGTGCTGCCGTACTCCACCGTCCATTCCCACTTCCAATACCCCGGGCATCGCTCCTCCTGTAAAGAGCCACTCCATGTTGTTGCCGCCCATCACCCCGGAGGTTCTAGCAGCGCTGGTGCCATCACCGGGACCTACAGGTGGCGTCACAAACAATTTCTTTATTATTTTTCTTTTGTTTTCCCCTTTTTCATTGACCACCAGGGCCACAGCCTCAGGCACCGCCACCTGTGACTTTCAGCCAGCGCCTGAGATCTGAGTTCCCTGGCCTGGGTGAGTCATTGGCATGGAGCGGAGCTGCACTGACTGCAATCTGAAGACACCCATATGACCCAAATAAGAAATTAGCATATGGCATGGGACAGAGTAAAAGTCATTTTATGAGGTATGCAGGGGGCCATCTGGGGATATAAAGAAGATACAGGAACCCCAAATTACATCATGTTAAAGGTCGCAGGCCGGGTTTAGAACCCTCAAAACTGGTGATAGCTGCACTTTAAATTGATGATACCTTCCCTTTACAGATTTTACTTAATGTGACTTAAAATGGTATTCTGATTTCTGATTGGGCTGGAAATACCAATTAACAATTAGCTGATTATTAGCTTTAAACTTTAATTTACCGGTAATGTCTTATTTTTGAAGTGGAAACTTGTTTTTGCATTTTTTTGTAGGATTACTCATTGTCATTTCTACTGGAACGTGTGCGGCACATATGTGTGTGACTGCTCATGAGCAGTTGGGTTAATTAGACGATGAAGGGAATTAATTGGTAGGAGTGCTATATTGCCATATGTACAAAGCTGTGTGTCACTTCCATCTGCTTGGCACCAATGTCATAATGTTTTATTGAAGAAACACATGTTATTTAAATGTTGCAAATGATTTGGAAGATCTTAAAACAAAATAAACGAGTATTAATTAAAATACTATTTATTGTCCTTTGAGTATACTTTGAGCGACATGTGTTGTGTACAGGCACCATAGGAAATAGAGAAAATTGTTTCTTTAGTTAAGCTACTACTTAATTATACTGGAAGTACATGAGATACAGATTTTTCAATCATCACCTTGTAAGGGCTGCACGCAACGGTAATAGTGAAGGGTTCATAGGCATAACATGCGCAACACAAAAAGCGCAAAGCACTGGATAATCATTTAACATGTAAACCAACCGATGTAATGTGCCGAACGTCAGTGTCACACTTTCTACTTCTGTTTCAATGTAAGGCCAGGGGCTGACTGGCGACTCATACCCTGGGTGGCAATATTTTTCCGCCAGCCCTTAGGTGAGTAGGTGAGGACCTGGGGGGGGGTTTTAGGGGTGCTATTGGAAATTTTCGGCAACCCATCTCAATACCGCCAGCCCTTAGGTGAGGACCGGGCTGTGGGGGGGTGCTGTTGGAACTTTTTTGGCAGCCCATCTCAGTCCTGCCAGCCCAGAGGTGAGGACCGGGAGTGGGGGGGGGATTTGCTGTCGGAAATTTTCGGCGGCCCGCCAGCCCTTATGTGAGGCCCTAGGTGGGGGCTATATCACCGGCCCAGGGGGCACTTGCCCCCCTGCCACCTGGGCCTGTCCACCACCGTGTAAGACTATGTACACACTGCAGATTTGGAGCAGAAATTTTTGGCAACAAATCTGGAGCAAATCCACATTCTCTGGCAGGGCAGAAAAACACACCAAAAATGCAATGGGTTTTTGCTGCACATTTGGTGCAGATTTGCCATTTTAATGAAGTCAATGGCTGGAAAGTCTGAAAAATGCAGGCAAATCTGCACCAAGAGTTGACGTCCTGCAGATTTTTTATTCACCAAGTCTAGAAATGAGCAAACCTTTCGAAGTTCAAGTTTGGCTATATGTACTTCGAACATCTAAATCCCAGTAAAATCAATGGTAGGCAAAATCAAGGGCATCGAAAACAACTTAAAAAGGGCACAAAAGCTGCCACAACACCTAAAATAAAGGACAGACAGACGCCAAGTAAAGTGCCGTCTATTCCCCACAGTTAAACAGTTAAACATTTTTATCATTATGCATTATGGATGCATGGGACAAGGTTCGGCCCAGTATTTCAAGCTTCAACATTGATCAGGAACAAGGAGATGAGGGACAGGTGTAGGAATGGTGTCCAATAGCTCTGCTAAATTCACAAAACAAACAACAAACTCTCCCCGATAACAGTCTCCATGTTTAAAAAAATTAGGGCCAGATACCACCAAAGTGGCATCAATTCGCCCACAATAAAAATTGTATAATGGTGCAGCCTCTATGCATGACGCAAGTTCTGGAACAGGACCTGACCCAGCATTTGAAGGTTAAACATTCATTACTAACAGGTGGATGAGGGACATGTGTAGGTATTGTGTGCAGAGAGCCCTGCTTCAGTCACGAAACACATAACAAATACACCTTAAGAAGAGTTTCAACATTTCAATAAAAATTAGGGCCAGACACTATGAAAGTGAAACCACTTAATGCAGACTAATGGTGGGTTTACACACACCAATTTATCTGTTCAATATCTGAACCAATCTCTGGTTGCAGTGAAATCATGGATACATTGCTCCATTTTGTGGCTGTATACAACATGGAGCAATGTATCCATGATTTCACTGCAACCAGAGATTGGTTCAGATATTGAACAGATAAATTGGTGTGTGTAAACCCACCATAAGAATTGTACAGTGGTGCTGCCTGAATGCATGGCACAGGGTTTGGGACAGGGCCTGGCTTAGCATTTCAAGGTTAAACATTGATCAGGAAAAGGGGGATGAGCAACAAAAATAAGACTGTTGGGTTGAGGGCCCTCATACCTCATTCAGCCACTCCAACAAATTTTATGCTCTGCCACACTCAGGTGGCACAAGTATCAGGCTCACTGAGCACTGCCAAAAGAATTAGTCAGCCGTGTCAGTGACATGTATAGGCCTATTGGGCAGGGGGTCCTCATACATCATGCAAACGCTCCAATAGATTGTTTGCTCTTCTATACTCAGGTGGTACAAGTATTAGGTTCACGGAGTAATAAAGGAAGAAATAGTAAGGTGGCTCAGTTACATGTATAGGCTTATTGGGCAGGGGGCCCTCATACGTAAAGCAACCAATCCAATAAATTTTATACTCCGAAACACTCTGGTTGTGCAAGTATTAGTTTCATGGATTACTACAGGAAGCATTCAGTTGGCTCGTTGACATGTATAGGCATGGTGCTCAGAGAGCTCTGCTAAAATTCACAAAACACACAACACATACCCCCCAAGAGGAGTCTCCTCATTTAAAAAAATTAGGACCAGATACCACTGAATGATGCAGAATTACAATTATATAAATAATGGCGCAGCCTTCTTGCATGGCACAGGGTCTGGAAAAGGGCTTGGCCTTGCATTTGAAGGTTAAACATTGATTAGTAACAGGGGATGAGTGACACACGTAGGCATCATGCTCAGAGAGCACTGCTAAATTCAGGAAACAGACAAGAAGAGTTTCCACATTTTCAAAAATTAGGGCCTGATGCCACAAAAAGTGGCATCAATTGACCAAGAATAAAAATTGTATAATTGCGAGATCGATGAGTACAGCATTGCCTAGTCTGCCCAGTCTGTCACTGGGGTGGAAAAGTCCTTGGAGAGCCATGACTTGTTCATCTTGATGAAAGTTGGTGGCTACACTTTCTGGGGACTGCCTGATGGGCTTATCCTTCAGGAAACCTCCAGCAGTGCTGATGACATGTTTTGAAAGAACGTTGATTGCTGGGCATAACAAAACCTCCAAGACATGACTGGCGAGCTCAGCCACTCCTTCATTTTTGGAGCCCAAAATGTAAAGGTCCAACCCCTAGATGACATGGATAATGAGCTCTAGATACTCCTGCACCATCCTCTCCAGTCATTCACTATGTGTCAGACTTGTACTCAGTTCTGCCAGTGGATGGGCCAGTTTAAAAAAATTGGTCAAACGACTCCCAGATATTGCTTCTGACAGTTAAACTGTTGCTGTTAATGTTTCTTCACTGGCGACTCAACATCCCTCTGGTTGGAAGTGTAGATCTGCAATGTGTACTCTGTTCCTCACTGCTGTGTTAGGGAAAGTCAGTCTTAAGATTGTCTACAAGCTTTTTTTGATACTTCAGCATGCGCGTGTCCGTGTCCTAGGTCGGAAGCACCTGGCTAAATTTACTCTTGTATCCCTGAACCAACAGTGTGGTCATCTAGTAGTCATCACTAATTTGAATCCTAATGATACGGGCATCATGTTGCAGAAAGTACAGCAAGAAGGGACTTATGTGTCTGACGTATCCAAGAGGCTCAAGTCCTGGTTGTGTTAGTGGCAGCATAAAAATCGACTTTCCTTCCTCCGTCTTCTCCTGTCAGCCTCCAAAAACAGAAAGGGGAATCATTTCTTCCTCATCTCCTGACTGTTCTGTGCCCATCACCTCTTCAAACTCATCCTTCTCCATTTCTTCCTTGGCTTCTGCACCTTCACTATTAGTTTGTCGTGTACCATGAGCACATCTCTGTTGTTCTACTCCACCCTCCCATGGCGCCTGCCTATGCGACGAGAGTTTGGACCTATGAGATTTTGTATCCTTTCCGCATCCTTCTCTTCCTCCTCCTCCTTTTACTCTGGTACCACCACCTCATCCTGCAGACTTTTCAAAGTTTGCTCCAGCATGTAGATGACTGAAATAGTGATGCTGATGATGGCATTGTCAGCACAAACCATCTTAGTAGCCATTTTGGAACTGTGCAAGAGGTCCTTGATCTGTACCCACTCTGCATGTGTTATTTACACCACATTGGGCTCTCTTTGAGTCACTGTACATGTCATTACATACTGCGCCAGGACTTGTCACTGCTGCAAAATTTGCTGCAATACGTGTTGAATGAAATTCCACTGTTTCGACTTTTCGGGTATCAAATGGATAACCTGTTGTCCGAAAGACCTCTGTAGCGATGGTAGTCAATGAGCCACTTGGTGAGAATGGCGGAAGTAAGCACACAGCCATGGAACTTTGTCCACCAGTTCATCCAGGCCATGATTGTGGCATAGGCATTGCTCGACAACCAGTCATGCAAGTCTGTTAAGAGAGATGTCAAGGGTGGAGCTGGAGACCCTGGGGGAGGTGGAAGAGGCAGTAGCAGTGAATGAAGCAGAATATACAGAGGTTTGGCCCAAAACTCTTGGGAATTTCAAGACTTGAGGAGTAGCGCATTCCCTGCCTGGCCCCATAGTCAATAGGTTTACCCAGTGAGCGAAAAGTAACGCCCCTGGCCATGTTTGATCATCTAAGGCTACGTTCACACATCGCGTATTATTAGCGCTTTTTTGCGCGCGTATTTCCCCCCAAAGCGGACCTGCGTCTGCGTGTCACAGCAAAGTGAATGCACTTTCACTTTTGCTGTTCACACACAGCGCAATTTTCGGCCGCGCTTTTATGGGAGAAAGCGCGCGCGTAAAAAGAATGAACCTGTCAATTCTTTCCGTCTTTTTACGTGCGCGTTCTCCCATAGGCCCCATTTTAACCCTGGAATTACGCATCGCCGTTCAGACGATGCGCATTCCAGAGCGGGGCAAGGGGTATGTGCAGGAAACGATGTCACACGGGAACAGCCCCAGGGAAAACAGGAACAGGAAATCCCACCATTTTGGGATTCCTGCTTTCCCGTGGCTGTCCCTGTGTGACCGAGTGTCTGGGCATGATGGCGGCGCCTGTGTTCAATAGGATGACTATTGATGTGGAGCGCCTCATTGACATGGTAAGTATGTGTGTGTACTATGTGTATGTGTGTCCTGTGTATGTGTGTCCTGTCTGTGTATGTGTGTCCTGTCGGTGTATGTGTGTCCTGTCTGTGTCGTGTGTGTGTGAGTGAGTGCCCCTTCATACTCACCGCTCCTCAGGAAGGCGTCCGGTCCTCCTCGCGGCTTCCAGCATCTGCCGGTGAAGTGATCGGCTGAGCGGCTCGTGATGTACGAGACTGTCAGCTGACAGATCGCTTCACCGGCACTTGCACAGGACAATGGGGGCTTGCAGAGGACAATGGGGGCTTGCAGAGGACAATGGGGGCTTGCAGAGGACAATGGGGGCTTGCAGAGGACAATGGGGGCTTGCACAGGACAATGGGGGCTTGCACAGGACAATTGAGCCACCGTATACTGTGCTAACCACTGTTGCACCGTATACAGTGCTAACCACTGTTGCACCGTATACAGCGCTAACCACTGTTGCACCGTATACAGCGCTAACCACTGTTGCACCGTATACAGCGCTAACCACTGTTGCACCGTATACAGCGCTAAACACTGAGCCACCGTATACAGCGCTAACCACTGAGCCACCATATACAGCGCTAACCACTGAGCCACCATATACAGCGCTAACCACTGAGCCACCATATACAGCGCTAACCACTGAGCCACCATATACAGTGCTAACCACTGAGCCACCATATACAGTGCTAACCACTGAGCCACCATATACAGTGCTAACCACTGAGCCACCATACAGTGCTAACCACTGAGCCACCATATACAGTGCTAACCACTGAGCCACCATTTACTCCATATAAATCTTGCAACAACAGTGTAGTTTCTGGAGAGAGGACTGTACTATTCAGCGGCTATTTATATGGCACCTGTTAATTTCACCGCACCCCCGATGCAATAGCATCGGGCCTATTTCTATTTTTTTTAACCCCTTCGCGACCCTTGGCCCACCGTTTGGCCCATGAAAAACAGTCCATTCCCGAACCATGGCCCAGGGGGTGGGCCATGGAATGATCGTGCTCCTGCAGGCCGAGTGAGGGTGTCACTGACCTGTCACTCGGCCTACAGGTACACGTGGAGTTGTACAACACCCCAGGGGGGATCTATTTGTAGGAAGTGATCTGACAGATCCAGCACAGTGATCCACAGTGACCATTATTCGATCACTGTGGATCACTGTGCTGGATCTGTCAGATCACTTTCTACAGCTGGATCCTGAGGATCCAGCTGCAGGAAATGATCTTACAGCTCCAGCACAGTGATCCACAGTGACCATTATGAGATCACTGTGCTGGAGCTGTCAGATCACTTTCTGAGGATCCAGCTGCAGAAAGCAATCTGACAGCCCGGGCGCACTGATGCACATAGTGGGTCACTGCGCCCAGGCTCTTAGATCGCTGCTCTGCAGCTCGATCTGCCTGCATGGGCATCGAGCTGCATAAAAAGATCTGACAGCCCAGGCGCAGTGATGCACATAGTGCGTCAATGCGCCTGGGGTTTCAGATCACTTTCTGCAGCTCAATCACCATGCTGGCGGATCGGGCTCCAGAGTAGCGATCTGAAAGCAAAGGCGATTGAGCGTCGTGGGACCTTCGTTGTGGACTACGTCGGATCTTTTTATAATAAAGATGGAGTCCGAATTGTGTCTGTTTTTTTTTTTCTAATAAAAAGATTTTTCTATGTGTGTATTTATTGACTATTTACCATACTAGAGATTCCTAATGGCGGGTCTAAGATTGGCCCTATATTATGAATCTCGGGCTTAGTGCCACCTGCCAATAAAAAGCTGGCATTAACCCCTTTATTACCCAGTTAGCCACCGCCACCAGGGCAACTGGAAGAGCGTGGGTACAGCGCCAGAAAATGGCGCTTCAATGAATGCGCCATTTTCTGGGGCGGCTGCGGGCTGCAATTCGCAGCATGGGGGGCCCAGAACGCTTGGGCCTCTCTATGCTGAGGATTCCAGCCCCCAGCTGCTTAGTTGTACCTGGCTGGACCAAAAATATGGCGGAGCCCCACGTAATTTTTTTCTCGAATTAGTTCTAGAAATTAAAAAAAAATGGGCTTCGCTGTATTTTGGGTTCCAGCCAGGTATGACGAGGCAGCTGGGGGCTGGTGGCAGTCCGTAGCTGCCAAGTTGTACCTGGCTGGACCAAAAATATGGCGGAGCCCCACGTAATTTTTTTCTCGAATTAGTTCTAGAAATTAAAAAAAAATGGGCTTCGCTGTATTTTGGGTTCCAGCCAGGTATGACGAGGCAGCTGGGGGCTGGTGGCAGTCCGTAGCTGCCAAGTTGTACCTGGCTGGACCAAAAATATGGCGGAGCCCTATGTCATTTTTTTTCTAGAAATAATTCTAGAGAAAAAAAAAAAAATAGGCTTCGCTGTATTTTTGGTTCCAGCAAGGTATGACGATGCAGCTGGGGGTTGCTGGCAGTCCCTAGCTGACAAGTTGTACCTGGCTGGACCAAAAAAAATGGCGGAGCCCCATGCCATTTTTTTTTTTTTTATTCTAACAATAAAATGACAAGGAGCTTTGCCTTATTTTTGGATGCCAGCCAGGTACAACTTGGCAGTTGGGGGGCTGCAATCCTCATCGTGGAGAGATCCAAATGTTGTGGCCCCCCCACGCTGCAAATTGCAACCCACCACCCCAGAAAATAGCACATTATAGGTGCCATTTTCTGGTGCTGTACCCTAACTCTTCAAGTTGTCCTTGTGCTGGTGGAAGAGCTAGTTACCTGCCAGGTTTGGCATGTCTCATTGAGGCGCCACTACCGGGGCGGCTGCTGGCTGGGGTCCTTAGCGTGGGGGGCCCAGAACGGTTGGGCCTCAAGACGCTGAGGATTCCAGCCCCCAGCAGCTTGGGTTACCCTTGATGAACATATAAAATACGGCGAAGCCCACACCAAATTTTTTTTTCTCTTTTTTTGTGTACAATTTAACCTCTTAACGACAGACATACGTCTCTAGACATCGGATGTCATTACCCGGTGTTTGAAGTGAGCTCCGGCGTGGAGCTCACTTCAAACCTCCCACATGTCAGCTGATCTCACTAGCTGAGATGTGTGAAATCGGTCCCGCCATCCGATCGTTGCTGTTAACCCCTTAGATCCCACCCTCAATCTCTGAATAAAGGTATACATGTTTGGTAGCTACAAACTCGTATTTACCCGAGGCATCACACGGTCACGTTGGTTTTACCATATAGTTAACACGGCGACTACAAAAACCAAAAAACAAAAGTGTTATTGCATTTTTTTTTCAATTGCACTGCATTTAGAATTTGAATGCAATTTCCCTGTACAGTATATGGTAAAACAAATTTTTGCATCTGCAAGTACAACTCGTCCCGCAAAAAACAAGCCGTCATATGTCTGTGTCGACAGAAAAATATAAAAGTTATGGCTCTTGGAAGCCGAGGAGCGTAAAAACGAAAAAGAAAAATGACTAATTTCGTCACTAAGGGGTTAAAAAATAAAAACTTAACATGGATTTTTTAACTCCAGTGAAGGAAACAACAAACAGCATGGGTTTAGCAACCTGCTGCTGACTGAGTTACTTTTGGTCAACACAGCAAACCTTGCAACACTAATTTTTTGTTTACCTGTCAGCTCCATTTTACCCCCAAACGTATGTGTACCTGTCCCTGAACCTTCATATCACATTTGTAAACATCACTGCGTCACCGAAAATGATAAGGATTAATATTTTGAGATAATTTATATAGCGCTATTAATTCCACATCACATTTGCAACACTGTCCCCATTGGGGCTCACAATGTAAGCCTCCTATCAGTATGTGTTTAAATTGTCGGACTTATGACGAACATACAAACTCCTTTCAGGACAACAGCCCTGTATATTCCGTATTTTTTTTACACAGGGAGGATTTGGATGTAGTAGCAAGGTGCACGGACAGGTAATGAAAAGTTTGGGGGGAATCAATAGATGTTAGTTTCCCTAATGTGAGTGTATTGCTACCTTATTAGAGCATTTATGTCTGTTTATGGATGTCAGTTTTTTGTCTGCATGTTTTTTCATGGCTTGCATAAATCCGTGACTTAATTGCTTGTGCTTTCATTTTTCAGATACATAGCTTGCCCGCACTTTGGGACAAAAGTTGCAAGGAATATGCAAACAGGAATGATAAGCTTGACTCATGGAGGAAGGTCTACCTGTGCTTGTATCCTGAATTTCACTCATATGAACCTCGATTGAGGTCTACGATTGGTAAATGGTTTAATTTTTTTTGGAGGTGGTATGGGTTAATTTGTTTATGATAAAGTTGATTTGTAAGCTAATTTATTTGCTTCTTTTCTTCCCCATTACAGAAGAATCTATAAAAAAAAGGTGGCGATCGATCAGGGACCGGTACATTCGGGGGAAGCAGGAGCTCCCGAGCGGATCGGCAGCACATAATTGCAGATATGATGCAAGATTAGACTTTTTGATGGGATGTATTCATTATCGCCCGTAAGTATGATGACAACTGTTCTTCTTCAAAGTAAAAGTTAACATGGTTAATATGCAAACTTCTTAAACAATCTTTTTTTCTTTGCCTTTACAGCACAACTACTAATGTGCAGCCTGTTGCTTCACTGCCAGCGGCGACTGCGACTTCCGTGGTCACCAGCACAGCCCAGCTGCCAGAATCTGCAAATAATGAGTTAAGGCCGGAGACGGTCGAAACCACTGAAAATACAGAGGACTCTGCTGGACCTTCTGTGACTGCAGAAGAACAAGTGCAACTGCCTAGCCCCTTGTCTCCACCTGCAAACAAGCGGTCCAAAAAAAAAAAGAACATGTCATCAACTGATGATGAGAGAGAGGCGTTGTCACGAGCTATAAAGTTAATTGACACGCCTCTACATGAGGAGGATGAGCACACCATTTTTGGCAACTCAATAGCTGTTGGTCTCAGAAATATTGTCCCTGAACATCAGTCTATGTGTAAGTCCTTTTTAACGATGGTTTTAACATACTTTGCGGAGAACCCCAGCCGCAAGCTGTCGATGCCAGAAATTGTCACTTCCCTTGAAAATTTATGGTATCCCAATCTACCAACCAGTAACCCACCATCAGCAGAATCTAACCTTTCATCAGCTAATGGTCATTACTTCTACTCCCAAGATTTGTTTAATCTGCAATAACTCAATTCGTGCTGTTTGTGTTGGGCAAAACTAATTGTGCACCATTTCTGGGTGCTTTGCACTACTTCTTGTTAAGGGAAGGATGTCCAAGTCCACTCCTCAGTTGCCGCCAAGAGTGGGTGTTTCTGGCTCTGATTAGTATTGGTCAAGTGCCGAATGATTCGCCCTTCGAGGTGATGAGAAAAAAGCCTTGATCAATACTAATCAAAGCTGGAAGCATTCCCTATTTGCGGCACCTGACGAGTGGACTTGGACATCCATATCTGTTTACAAATGTTGCACCATTTCTGGGTGCTTTGCACTACTTCTTGTTAAGGGCAGGATGTCCAACTCCACTCCTCAGTTGCCGCCAAGAGGGCATGTTTCCGGCTCTGATTAGTGTTGCCCAAGTGCCGAATGACTCACCGTCAGTGGTGACGAGAAAATGGCCTTGGGCAATGCTAATGAGAGTTGGAAGATACCCTCTTGGCGTTCATTGATGAGTGGAGTTGGACATCCATGTGTGTTTAAAATTGATGCACCACTGTTTGGGTGCTTTGCACTTTGTTTACATGTTAAGGTTTACAAGAAAAAAATGAAACCAAGTTATGTACATTACATGTTTTTTATAGCATTTTTGAAAACCGGAAGAAATACTTTTGCAATTAAAAAAATTTTCAGAAAAACTACAATGTTGTGTGCTTGTTTTCTTTGTCCACCGTGGCAAAATGTCGACAACATGTTCACTGCTGCCGGGACTTGAAGTCCTATGAATTGGGTGTGGGATTTTCTTCAAGGGCTCTCTGCAGGTCTAGCTGCTCAACACCGACACAAGAGTACTGCCAGGGCACGGCACCTTCGGGACTCACAAAATAGTTAGTGAAGGTTTCCCTGACACTCACACCCGAGTTGCATGGACGACCAGCTGACATGTACAGGAAAGGAGTAAGATCTGCCTGCTGTGTTTCATCCACATGTTCTGTTGTATGTTCTCGCACAAAGTTGTGGAGAACACAGCAGGCTCTAATGACACTGCCAACTGTTTCCTCCTCCAACTGGATGGTTGTGTGCAACACCCTCCACTGACTACTCAGGATTCCAAAGGTGCACTCCACATATCTACGTGCCCGGCTCAGCCGATAGTTAAATATGCTCTGCTGGGTATTCAGTCCCCTCCGTGGGTATGGGCGCAGCAGGTTTGGCTTCAGAGGAAAAGCCTCATCCGATACCATCACAAAGGGTACTGGATCTGTGGAACCCGGCAGAGCTCGTGGGGCTGGGAGCGTTCCGTGATTTAGGAAAATTTGCTGCCCAAGCTCTGATCTTCCAAATACCCCCGAATCCCCACAACTGCCTGGGGCACCAACATCAATGGAGACAAACTTGTAATGTGCATCAGCCACTGCCATGAAGACCACAAAACAGTACTTTTTATAATTGAAGTACACTGATCCTGATCCAGGTGGCTTCTGCACCCTTACATGTTTGCCATCCAGTGCTCCCAAACAGTTTGGGAAATTGGCTACAGCTTGAAAGCCTGCTGCAACCTGTAGCCAAGTGTCCTCGGTTGGGGAAGGCATCACGATGGGCTGCAATTTTTGCCAAAGCACGTCACATGTGCTCCTCACAATTCCAGAGATGGTGGATACACCAACCCAGAATTGAAAGTGCAGTGATGCGTAGCTCTCTCCTGTGGCCAGAAATCTACAAAAGAAAAGGACATTACATAGTAAACAATTTCTGAAGACAATTGAGAATCTGCCAAAAAAAAAAAAAAAAAACATACACAAAAATCAATACACTGACTGAACTGAAAAAAAAACAAAAAAAAAACCTATGTATGTAAAGCTAGTTATCTAATTCAAGCTACCTATATCTTACTTTGTATCTAAACCAGGGACTGCTCATCACCTACACACTACAGTTCCCAAAAAAAACCATTCCCTATGGCACTGCCATCAGGTACATCAAGTCTGCATTTACTGCATAATGGCCGGACTTGCCGCACTCTTGCGTAAAGCACCATGCATTGCCTATGGGCCATGCGGTTAGTGTGTGGCAAGTGCAGTTGTGGCCGAAAAAAAACCATGGCTGACTGCGTTTGTTTTGCGGAAATAAGTGCCGAGATGGCACCCGCCGCACACTAACTGCAAGACCTATAAACAATGCATGGGCTTGCCGCAAGTGTGCTGCAAGTGCGGCCGTTATGCGGCAGATGATTTTTTTTTAACGCAACTGCCACATTTTTAAAATAACGCAGATGTGAAAGGGGCCTAAGGGCCCTTTCACATCAGCGTTTTTTTCAAATCGCGGCAGATGCAGTGAAAAAACCGCATCTGCCGCGATTACCGCATACCGGCTGCACTTGCGGCGCGGTTGCGGTTTTTTCCATGCAAAGTATAGGCGTACTTGCGGCAGGTGCGGTTTTGCACTTGCAGAAGGTGCGGCCGCGAAAAAAACCGCGGCTGACCGCGGTTTTTTTCGCGGCCGCACCTGCCGCAAGTGCAAAACCGCACTTGCCGCACCTGCCGCAAGTACACCTATACTTTGCATGGAAAAAAACCGCAACCGCGCCGCAAGTGCAGCCGGTATGCGGTAATCGCGGCAGATGCGGTTTTTTCACCGCATCTGCCGCGATTTGAAAAAAGCGCTGATGTGAAAGGGGCCTAATACGGCAGTTGTAGCAAGTCCTAAAAGCCTGTTTAGCAGATTTTGTTTTAAAAGTTTGTGCTGGATTTACCGTATCGCAGCATAATTACACAAGTCACATAGAGAATAAATGGAGGCTTTGCGTAGGCTTGCCTAATGCCCGTTGAGTAGCAGATGTATTAAATCTTCCGGCTCTGGGGCTAAATTTAACAGTAGATCCGGCAGATTTATGCATCGGCTGCACAAACAGCGACTGTCCTTTAAAATTTCACTATTGCTGCTAAGAAAAAATGAGGCTATACATTACTGACAATACTTACCGCAAGGTGATGAGCAGCCGTTGTTCTGCAGAGATCGCATCCCGCATCCACGTATCCTGGAGAGTCAGGTCTTCACTCACTATGTCCAGCAGGCGATCAAAATCCACAATTTTCATCCTTGTGAACCGCTGAAATTTGTCTGGAAAGCTGTAGACAACATTTTTTTGACCCAAAAAAATTATGAAAATATATAATTAGATAGGTAATTTGATATAGATGTACATTGATAATGAAGAAAAAAATAAAAAAACATTTCCTAAATACATTAGATAACACCCACTTGCCATAAATAGAAGACACCCCCCTCAAAATAATATATACTACAGGGATTAGGATGCACTACTGAATCAAAGGCACTCTATATCTATGGCAGAAGAACTCAGAGGGCGGTCAGGAATACCGTACAGCGAACACCGCAGACTACAGGCCAATTTTTTTTTTTTTTGTACTGTTACCAAGATGGAGATTATGGGGATACCGTATTGAGGGCTGCAAGGGAAAGATAGGGGCTTGCAATAAGGGTGCGTGCACACTATCAGTGGATGCTGGGGCAAGACGCAGCATCCAAAATGCTGCGTACTACAGTATTAGCATAGTGGATGGGATTTCAAGAAATCCCATCCTCAATATGCATAACCCGCCCACAGCGTGTTTGGAGCTGCGGTGCGTGTTGCTGGGAGTCCGCTCCTCATGTTTATTTCATGCTGCGTAGTCAGAAGCGGCTCCCATCAGATGACAGCAGAGAAGCCACCCTGCATCCGCTGCCCATGGTGAGTAGAGGGCGGCTGCGGTCTCCCTTCGACCACCGTGGCTTCCCTCAGGTCCGGAGGAGCTACGTCCAACACACAGCTCCTCCGGACCGTGTGCACGCGGCAGACATACCTTGAAAAAATTTGCATGTTTGGGAGCAAAAAATTATATGCCCCTTTCACATAGGCATTTTTTTGGAAAATGCAGCAGATCCGGACAAATAAAGCATCTGGCGCATCTTCCACCTAACGTCTGTACTTGCTGCACAATTGTGGCATGTCCCATGCATTGTCCATGGGGCTTGCGGTAAGTGGGCAGGTGCGGCCAGTGCAGTTCCAACAGTTGCAGCCACAAAAAAAAAGGCTGCTGCCTGCGTTTTTTTTAGCGGCTGCATCTGTAACGTGTACCACAAACAAACTTGCCGCACCTTACCGCAAGCCACATAGACAATGCATGGGGCTTGACGCAAGTGCGGCCGTTAAGTGTGACCCTCGGGATATGCTTTTTTTGGCCGGATCCTGACAAAACCACCTATGTTAAAGGGGCCTAAGCACACAATTTTGTTTGGGGATAACAGGGTAGAAACTTACGTTCTTAAGTCCTGGTACAGGTTTTGAAAACTTCCTTTATCCTCGCGCTCTTCCAGTATTGGATGAACCCACAACCTTTTGGGACAGTTGCGGGCCTAAAAAAGAAAAAATAAGTGATTAAACAACGGAGGTGAATACTTGCCAAACATGCACAGGAGGATACAGAGGCACAGGGGGAGACAGAGACGAGAAACACTGCACAGACACCTAAAATAGTCAGATCCATGGTACATACCAGTCTGCGGCGAAGCACTTCAGCTATTATAATGAGCCCCAGCCGATGTCTGTTTCGCTTGCTAAGGCGTCTTTGACTCAAGGCCATTGCAGCTGACAAATTAGCCATGCTCCAGAGTATCTTCTCTTCTCAGTAATGAAGAGAGGAAATGACATCAATGACCCTTTTTTTTTCTCTCTTCTTCACCAAACTTTACTTCACTGTCATGTTTGTGTACAATGTGGAAAAAAACGCGCGCGTAAAAAAAACGCGCGCGTAAAAAAACGCATCAAAAAACGCAGTGTGTGAATGGAGGTGCGTTTTTTACCTGCGTAAAAAAACGCAGGTAAAAACTGCAGGAAAATACGCGCGCGTAAAAAAACGCAGGAAAATACGCAATGTGTGAACGCAGCCTTAGTGTCAGTGGTGATATGCATCCTGTCACACACAGAGTTTTTCAAGGAATGGGTGATATTGTCTGCGACATCTTGATGTAGCGCAGACACAACTTTCTTTGAGAAGTTATGGTGACTGGGATACTGAGGGCTTTGAAAGGCAGAAAGGCAGCATATCTGTGGACAAGAAATTGGAGATGGTGAAGTTCAAGCTCTTTGCTTTGGGATATGTGGAAGGAAATAATCTTTGAAGTGACCACAACTGTGGTACTAAGGGCTAGCTGCTATGCTTAAAGAGGGTGGAGTAGGGTGTACCCGACAAACTGCTGGACTGTACAGGATGTGCAGGCCAAGATTTTATGGTGGGTAAACAAACAAGTGGTGTGCTCAGTGTCTGAGAACGGTCTAAAACAGCAGGCATGTTCATTTACGTAACAGCTGACCGGCTATCACTCAACCCAACTGAAAGGGGTAAACAAGTGGAGGTTCTGTGGCTGGACACCTGTCCAACATTTGCCAGGGTGACTGATGAGGCAGAAGCAGTAGAAGTGGTTGATGTGGTGGATAGTGTTCGGTGAGACTGGCTAGACACAGTTTTAGCACAGTAACTTTGCCAGTGTAGTGCATGGTGCTGGGTCATGTGGCAGTTCATGCATGTAGTAGGCATATTGTTGTTTTTTTAGCCCTGCCAAAGTTTTTTTACGGGCAAAACAAATGGACAGTGTTCCTCGGATCTGCGATGCTCATATGATGAAAGAGGCGGACAAACAGTCGAACGTGCAAAGGTGGCTTTTATTTCATCCGACATGTTTCGGAGTCATATCCTGACTCCTTCCTCAGGGGCCCAATAATGTGCCACATTGTTGGCTCCCTGAGGAAGAAGTCGGGATATGACTCCGAAACGCATCAGATGAAATAATCCTCTCTGTTGTCCCACTCCTCGCCCTGAGAGTCACCCTCATCTTCTTCCTGCTCTGAATGCACAGTACAGTGTGGGAGCTCCTCAGGTATCTGAGTCTCATTATCATCACCTGCATGTCCAGGGGTTAACATCAATAGAATCCATGAGTCTGGATTCTTCTGGGACCCTACTTTGTCCGCCCCCAGAGCCAACTCCACAATATTTTGGGCATCGATGCAGATGCTTTCCTCCTCTGGAGTATGTGAATCTTTTAGCAGACCTCTGATGCCCATGGAATAAAATGTGGAACATCTCTACAGAATTTTCCATCTCTGTTTTCCCATAATCCCTTGTGTCATTTGAGTTTTATGACACGGGGTGACATATGAGTAATTGAGGCACCACCTCTGAGGGCTGTACTGTGTATGATGTTGAGGTGAAGGAACAGGATGTTAGGCCACTGAATGCAGTGTTGTCATGAACTGTAGCAAAACTTTTTTCTGGGCCTCATCCACAACTCGTATCGTTCTGCTGCTGCCAAACAAAGAGACTAAAATAGGTCGTCCAGTAGCAGAAGTTGTCACTTCACTTGGGATGCGATGAGCCAGTGTTTGGTCAGTACAGTTTTCAGTAACATTAGCAGTAGCACCTACCCCATGTACACCTCAATCACGAAGCCTTCTCCCCCTTCCACCACACCTATTCCCCTTCCCCTTTCCACCATGACCTCGGGATTTCCCACTTATGTTTAATGCAGACAGATTTGAAAGGCACTTGTTTGAGGCCAAACATAGCCTTTTTGGAGGAAACTGAAGGATTTGGCAATCACTGGTTTGAGTCCAAACACAGCCTTTTAAGGGGAAAGTGAAGGATTTGGAAATCACTGGTTTGAGGCCAAACACAAAATCATTTGGTCCTGCGGACTTGGTTTCCTTTTACTGTTCTCCTATTGTCGAGCCCCAGGCTTTGGGGTACTCGGGTATCAGGCTTCAGGGGTAGCGTCTTCTGTGTCACGGGGAGTGGTGGCTGCGCCTGATCCCGTGTCCTGGGTGACACTTCAAAAAGGGGTTATATTTACAGGAGATTCTATATACAGTTCTCATGATGCCACCTGTAGTTTCTGGTGATGGGTCACCAGTGCCACCACAGTCCGCTGGAGGTAGTTGGTAATGCAGCTAGGATGATTAAATTCTCAACAGGTAGGGCTGGACCTCCAGGGCAGCATAATGTGAAGGAAGAGGCAGCTTGGAGTGGAGCTGTAGGTTGGGATGGGGAGTGATGGAGCAGTCTATGAGAGCACCGGGAGTGGAGAGGAAAAATGCACACACTGGAGAAGTCTCTTTTACCTTTTTACTGTTGTTAAGGCAGGTAAAGATGTCCAGGGCACTGACAGGTGATTAGGTGCACAGTGGGTCCCCACAGCAAGTGGGTATAAGGCCTTCTCTGTTCCTCTGTGTAAATGAAGCCCAGTCTGCTTGCAGCCAGACCGGCCTCCTCTCTCTCTCCTGACCCTGGTGTCTGTCTCTCCTCCTGTGCGGTCCACGGGTTACCCTCTCTGATCACTGCGGTGGAACACTTCTGTGTCTGGCTCCCTCTCTCTTACCCACAGGGGGACCGGGTGGCTGAAGCCTCCACGGTGCGACAGGGTTTTCTGTAGTCCTGAAGTATCCTACATGTGCGGATCCCCGATGTCCGGTACGTCTTTGGGCGAACTTCCACTAGTTCCTCACTCCCTTTAGGCTGTCTGCTCCTTGCCTTCTGTCCCCTCTTAGGCTTGTGGGATGTCAGAAGGGCCATTCCAGGTCACTGGCTCGGGCCTAATTGCGGCACCGACAACCAGGACATCTTCGTAGCTCTCCTAGCGTCTGCACACTCTGACTATTTCCTCCCCCAGCAGCAGTATTTATGGGGGATCTTGCCTAAGGGCTGCGAGTTGGGCTCCCCCTACTGTGCCGGGTGGAAGATGTTGCATGTAGTAGGTACCTGCTATGGAAACCCAGCTGTGCATTAGGGAAGTCTGTGGCTACCTGTGTGAGCAGGGCGCCACACTATCAATCCTTTGCTAATTGTAAACTTGGATTTCTCCTGACTGTCATTTCTATAATGATAATTTTTATGCTTGTATTAGTTTTTTGGGAGAAGGTATATACAAAATAATAATTTAACAGCTCCACCTGCTGTTCCACCTTGTTGACTGTTTCACCTTTTCCTTTCTGCAGGACTCCTATGGTCTCCTTACTCTTGGCTTTTTTTTGAAGCCTCAACTTCTACTACAATAAGACAACACTTGGATACAGACAAACACTTGGGAATAAAGCAACAAATGAAACTGCAAAGCTTCCACAAGGAAAACTTCTCCTGGGAGGTCAGCATAGATGAACTATAACTGGCACATAGCAGAGTAAAGCTCCCATCACACACAATGACGCACCAGCAATCCCAACAACGATAACGATCCTGTAGGGATCATTGGTGCGTCGTTACCTGGTCACTGGGGAGCTGTCACACAGGCAGATCTCCCCAGCAACCAGGCACTAGGGAGCCACCTCTGCATCGCTGGTAACTAGGATAAACAGCGGGTATCTAGGCAGCGCGCGCTGCCTAGATACCCGGTGTTTATCATAGTTACCAGCATCCTCCCTGCTTAGCACTGCCTGTAAGCTGGGAGGACGCTGGTAACTATGATAAACACCGGGTATCCAGGCAGCGCGTGCTGCCTAGATACCTGGTGTTTATCATAGTTACCAGCGTCCTCCCTGCTTAACGCAGCCTGTAAGCAGGGAGATGCTGGTAACTATGATAAACACTGGGTATCTAGGCAGTGTGCGCTGCCTAGATACGCAGTGTTTACCATGGTTATCAGCCTGTGAGATCGCTGATCACTGGTCTCTCGCTGTCACATGCAGCTATACGTGCTGACCAGCGAGAGACCAACGATCAAAAAATGACCCAGAGCACTTTGTAACGATCAGCGACCTCACAGCAGGGGCCTGATCGCTGCTAAGTGACCTGCGACGTTACCACAATCTCGCTAGTGACCTCGTTATGACTGTTTCACCTTTTCCTTTCTGCAGGACTCCTATGGTCTCCTTACTCTTGGCTTTTTTTTGAAGCCTCAACTTCTACTACAATAAGACAACACTTGGATACAGACAAACACGTGGTAATAAAGCAACAAATGGAACTGCAAGGCTTCCACAAGGACAACTTCTCCTGGGAGGTCAGCATGGAAGAACTATAACTGGCACATAGCAAAGTAAAGCTCCCGTCACACACAACGACGCACCAGCAATCCCAACAACGATAACGATCCTGTAGGGATCGTTGGTGCGTCATTACCTGGTCACTGGGGAGCTGTCAAACAGGCAGATCTCCCCAGCGACCAGGAACCAGGGAGCCACCTCCACATCACTGGTACTTATGATAAACAGCGGGTATCTAGGCAGCGCGCGCTGCCTAGATACCCGGTGTTTATCATAGTTACCAGCCAGTGGCGTAACAACTTCCCCGCAGGCCCCGGTGTAAGACTCACACCGGGGCCCCCTTGGTGAGAAGCGGGGGCTGCTAGTGGACTTCCAGTCCTCCCTCACCACCTCTGCCGGCGCTATCGCGGTCGCGGCAGGCGGCTGGAGGCTCAGGCAACAGGGCCTGCGACCGCGATAGTTACGCCACTGTTACCAGCGTCCTCCCTGCTTAGCACTGACTGTAAGCCGGGAGGACGCTGGTAACTATGATAAACACCGGGTATCAAGGCAGCGCGCGCTACCTAGATACCTGGGGTTTATGATTGTTACCAGCGTCCTCCCTGCTTAGCGCAGCCTGTAAGCAGGGACGATGCTGGTAACTATGATAAACACCGGGTATGGTTACCATGGTTACCAGCCTGTGAGATCGCTGGTCTCTCGCTGTCACACGCAGTGATGCGTGCTGACCAGCAGAAGACCAACAATCAAAAAATAACCCAGAGCACTTTGTAACGATCAGCGGTTTCACTGCAGGGGCCTGATCGCTGCTTAGTGTCACACTTAGCGAGATCGTTAGTGAGATCGCTGTTACGTCACAAAACCTGTGACTTTACCACAATCTCGCTAATGATCTCGTTATGTGTGACAGGGGCGTAAGGAGTAAGTTTAAATACTGAAAGGGACTGACAGCAAGGAGCAACAGCTGAGATTACAGTTATATGAAATCTCAGCAGGATCAAACAGGAAATCTTATTCCATTCAACACCAAATGAAAATAAATCCAGTCCACTCATAATTGCCGAATAGAATCCAAAGCGCACCTGCGATCCTAGACCTTCTAACCAAGGTCTCATCTGGACATGACGCACTCGTGACAGTTAAAGGTTAATAAAAATGCTAGAAACATCTCTCCAAACTGCTTTTGTGGTGTACTTCGGGTCCTGTGTGGGGGGTCTTGCCCCTCATTAGTGTAGAGCAGGGTTCAAGACTGAATGAGACTTGACACACACTAGCAGGGAAGATACAGTCAATAGGTGCCACTAGCAAGATCATTTGTTTTTCCTGGTAGAGTGATACTTTTTACCCATTAGCAGGCACACACAGGAAAGGGCCCCTTACTGTCCTAGAGCTCACCAAAATGCACAACTCCACCTGCATTGGAGGTATAAATGGGTCCCCCTATCTCCTGACCCCTGTGGGGCCGCACTGTTGACATCACTGATATAACTGCCCCTGCTATTTCCCATGAGGCATTATCAATAAGACTTCATACACAGCTGGTCTTCTTAAGGAAAACAACTATACCTTCTCCAAATCTGCATCATGACCATCAAACAGAGACCCAATCCCTGGAAAATGCACTTAGGGCTTTTTGTTCTACCCCATGATGCATAATTTATGGCTGCTGATTGTTTGTTTGGATCTGTCTGCAGGAGATCTTGCAAATAAATATGTTAAGAAAAATGTAGTTGTCGTTTTATGCTACAGAAGGTTAATTAAACCGCCTAATTTATGTCTTTACACACCATGGGAAACAGCAGAACTGTTTTTAATGAGAACTATAAATCAAGAAGGTTGTGGTGAAGGAAATCCCACAACCCAACACACACTTTTATATATAACAAATATGGGGAAGTATGCAACGATAAGAGCGTTACGCACAAGCTACCAAATCATTAAATCATAAGGGCAATGTCTTGGCATAAGGCCAAAGATAGACTAAAGAATGTGATATATGGAACTCAGAGACAAGCTCCAATTCATAAAGTTAACAACTTGAAAAGTTTACTTACAATGTGCATGGCAAATCTGAGTGCTAGACGTCCATATTTTTCTAAGGGTACAGGCAATGGTCTCGAAGCTCAACTTGAAGCTCATGGGCCCCAATACAACAACTCCAACAGGGCCCTCAATAATTGAAATTCTTAAATAGTATTAGTCTTTTCTTGTAGGCCAAAGGGACTTTTTAGACCCCCATTTGGCTCCAGTATCCAGTTGCCTTTGCAACACTTGCATCCAGTGTGCCATGTAGTCAGCTATTAATTCACTTAATGCTAATAGAGATCTTGATAATGGTTTGGAATTCGGAATACAATCTGCTAAATATATTTCATGCCTTACCCAAGACTTGAATAGTCCTATCAAGGGTGTTGTTTGGCAACACATGGAGGAATTTGCATTTAAAGTTTAGAAAATGCAATTTTAAGTACATAAAAATTACTGATTGGAGAGTTATGAGATGATAGAGGGGTTCAGCTTTGAACATTTACATTGAGGGTCTCTGGAGGACTTGACCTGTTTATGCATTAAGCAACTCATTGATTGTATTGTGCACTGTGTAATACTTCATTTTTCCCTCTGTGGTGGCGCTGCAGGGTAATTGAACACCGGCTACCAAGTCTCATCAACGGGACGTTTAGTAATCAAGGATTGTCCAAAGCAGAGAACCCAATATGTTTACAAAACTGGTAAGGATGATCAAGTAAAGATTTTTGTATCACTGGACAACTTAATAGTAGGAAGGAATACAATGTCTTAAAGGGGTTCCCAATGACTACACCTTTATAGTATTTGCCTACTTTAATATTTACTGCATCACATTGAGAAATCTAAAAGGCGGTGTGCTCACAATCCGGATTCACATGCGTCATGACCTGCGGGAACTCGCGGGTGCATGCATGGAGAATACAGCTATCCTGTACTCAAGATCTGTGGTCATTGCAGGGCAGCTTTTCCCTGCATTCACCCAATGGTCATCTCTTCTGACTCTGCAGCAATAAATTAACATGCTGCGGAGATGTGGAAGTCCAGCAACCTGCACCACAACAGAAAACATGCTGCGGTGGGGAAAAGCACAGTGAGCATGGAATTTGTAGAATTCCCATCCACAGTGTTTGTACTGTACAACGCAGCATTTTCGACACATCGACAATACGCTTTGTCCAAAACACTTCAATTCCTTACCATGAGCACACACCCTAATTTAAGACCAAAGAAGAAACAATATTCAGCTAGGCTTACTTTGACTTAAATATGATTACTATGTCACAATGGTGTAAGTTGAGCAATAATGAGACTTCGTTGATGAAGCCATAATACTCGCTGAAAGTTTTTCCATCCAATTGGAACATTGTATAGGAAATGAGGATAGTATCAGAATGAGGCCTTTTCCACTTGCATAGGATGTTTTCAGGGTAGGTATGTCCATTCTAGGGCAAGAAGAGTAACCTGAGTATTCTGAGACAGAATGAAACTTAGGCTAGGGTCAGACTTGCGTCTGCCCCTGCACCTCGCCAATCCGTCAGAAACTTAGTTTCTGTACGGAGCAGCCCATAGTGTTACCAGCAGGTAATGCTATGCACCGCCAGGCTATGGATCTGTATGGCAACTGGACGCTTACTGCAGCCACCAGCTCCACAGAGATCTCCAGGATATGCGTTTTTGGAGAGCACACAGGAAATGCGCTCTGCAAAAGCGCACAAACAAAGAAATGTAATGCTCCAGATTCTCAACCTCCTTCTCAAAGGAAGATCAATTTTATAGCTTCTCTAATCGGCCAAACCGTTTTCAGCTGTGCTAGCATACTTGTGCAAGGGTTTTCTAAACATCCATTAGCCTTCTTACACAGTCAGCAAGCACAATGTCCCATTAAAACATTGGAGTGGTGGTTGTTGGAAATAGGCCTCTATACACCTATGTACTGTAGATATTGCATTAAAAACCAGATGTTTGCAGCTAGAATAGTCATTTACCACATTAACAATATATAGAGTGTATTTCTGATTCATTTAATGTTAGCCTCAGTGAAAAAAAAAAATGTGAATTTCTTTCAAAAAGAAGGAAATTTCTAAATGACCCCAAACTTTTGAACGGTAGGGTATATAGAGGGATACCGCAAGCTATTAAAGTTAGCTGATCAGCTGACTATTTAAAGATCTGACTTTCATCTTTTTTGCACAGAATCATGGCTTTTATCCTGTTCCACTCCATCTTGCCATCATTCAAGTATCTATGATACTGGGGCTGCATCGGCTGGCTCCTCAAGGCTTATTCCAGTGCTTGTGTCTGGCACAACCCACCCAGGTAAGCTCACCCTTTTCCCCGGGTTTCACCTAATACCACAGATAAGACCCTACTGCTTTTTTTTTCCTATCCAGATCTTTAATAGAAGAACATGGTTGACAGAAGGACAAAGATAGAAGACAAAAGAGAGAAAATGGTGGAACTGACCGGAGGACCGGAGGCAGCGGGAGAGCCCTGAACAGACTTGATTTGCACTGAATTTATCCGCGGTTAAAGTTGAATTTCCGGGGATTCGCTCATCCCTGGCATCTATACAAATGGTCTCCACTTTGTGACACTACAGCTGTCACAAAACTATAATTCCCATCATAAATAAAAAATTCCCATCCGTAATTTGGAGCTAATTATTTGGGACTGTCAGCACAACATGTGCTATTATTCTTCATGTCACAGGTCGAGAAGCTTATCTCTCCTAACCCTGTAGATCTCCATCGCGGTGACAGCTGCCGGCCTCTTGACGTCATTGGCTTTATGATAAGTTTGCAATGTGGTTAGATAAACCTGTCATAATATGTTCTTCTCTTCAGTTATGGAATAATACACAGAGACATTGATACAGGGCTGAGACACGACAATGGTTATCTGACTTTTGCTCCTCTTCAGACCTCTGCTCCTTCTATGAACGTTAGTACAGATAGTTTCGACATTCCTCCACTTCACTTTCCTTAGACCCTGTAGAGCCCGACCTGTTAATCCTTCTGTGAATTGGTAACCGGCCTGTTTGGATTATGTTATTAAAAAGTTTATTTTTCTTGGGTCATAGAAATCAAGTTTGTGCGAACCTGACGTTGGGGACCTCCCGCACGGTCTCCGTCCTTGGTGGACATCTACTAACGTCAAGGTGATGCTAAACCAGGCAAAGTAATGCACTCGGCCTGGTAAATGTGATCCCAATGTTGGGATATTTTTTCTATCTACTGGGTAACATGGTTCAAATATATTTCACCTTATCCCCATGCGGGAAGCCCTTTTTTTTATTAATAATATATCTGTTTATGTTCACATGCAGCGTTTTGGCTGCTTTTTTCATGCAGTAAAAATACACTGTATTCAAAAAGCCATATTTGGTGGAGTTTTTGCTGCTTTTTCTTTTTTTAATACACAAATTGTCTCTTCAGGGAGGAAGTAGATGAACTCTAGAGCCACCTATCGGAAGTAGGAATCCTAAAATTCAATATCGACCCTTGTCATCTGACAGGATGATTAAAATCAGACCAGAATCTCAGTTTGCAGATTTTGGGGGAATTGCCCCTCATCTGTGCAAAGTATGAGATCTGATTGGACTGTATGAGAGGCTAAGTGGGGTCTAAAGGCCCCGTCACACCGGGCGACGGGGCTGGAGATGCCGGCGGCGACTGGCGTGTGCGCGCACGTTTTTGGCGCCCCGCCAGCGTCACCGTCCCCCATTTACATGGGGCGTCTTCTCCAGTCCCGCGCCGGCGATCTGACAGGCGGCATCGCCGCCAGGGTGTCTGAAAACCCCAGCATCGCCCCTTTACATGAGTCAACGTAGGGGCGATGTGGCTGCCGATAGGCCACGTCCCTACGTCGCCAATGCAATCGGCGGCGATGTGGCCTAGTGTAACGGAGCCTTAAGGGCTTTTAAGAATTTTATCCTTGTGGCGAGTGACATGCTAGTAATGAAGAGACTTAAAAGCCACAGTATTCCTTTGGAAGATAAAATATGTAAATGCATCTTCAGAGAGGGAGAAAATGAACTTTAGTGCCACCTATTGGAAGTAGCATCCTAAAAGTCAATATAGACACATTAACGAGCATTGTCATATGATTTAGGATTAAAACCAGACCAGAATCTCATTTTGCAGACACAGCGTTTCAGGGAATTACACAACACCAGTGCAAGATCTGATCTTTGTGTACGAGAGGCTAAGTGGCGTCTAAAGGGTAAGCTCTTCTCCTTGTGGAGAGTGACACACCAATCCAGCATGCCAGTAAAGAGGAGACTTCAGAGCTGCAATGCTTCTCTGGGAAATTACTTTTGCAAACGTCTCTTCAGAGAGGCAGAATTTAACTCTAGCGCCACCTATTAAAATGAGCAATGCTAAAAGTCAATATCAATTGTTTAACGAGCCATGACATATGACTTAGGATAATAATAACTAAACACAAATCTCAATTTGCAGACTCAGTATTTTGGGGCATTGCCCCTCATCAATGCAAAGTATGAGATCTGATCTGGCTGTATGAGAGGCTAATGGCGGGTTTACACGTTGCGATATCGTAGTCCAATTTCAATGAAAAGTCACGTGGTTCGATCGTTGGACCCGAGATCGTTCCTGCGTTGTATGGTGTGAATGTCCAGTACGATGCAGGAACGATGTCAATGCGATATCGGGGATTGAATGAGCGTGCTATTCAATTCCCCGATATTGAAGGGAGATTGGAGCCGGATCGTGCTGTGTGACAGCCCAACTACGATGCGATGTTCAACGTCACCCATTCACTCCCATGTTAAATGGTCGTTCCTGGGTTGGGGGGCGTAGACATCGCACGGACGTTGTATTCCGATATCGCAGCGTGTAAACATCCGATGCGATGCGGGAGAAACGTGCACTAAATGTGCGCTCCCGCGCCATTGAGTTGCGATATCGCAACGATATTGAAACGTGTAAACCCACCATAAGAGTGGGGATCTAATGGGTAAAGTTTCTCTTTATGGAGAGTGACGTGCCAGTATGAGGAGACTTATATGCCTGCAACGCTCCTCTGGGAAATTCAATTAGCAAATTGCCTCGTCAGAGAGGAAAATGACCTGAACTCTAGCGCCACCTATTGGAAGTAGCAATCCGAAAAGTCAAAATCGACCCTTTAACGAGCCAGTTCATATGACTTCGAAATAAAACCAGACCAGAATCTCAATTTGCCTTTTCTTTAGCAGGTTACACGTGTGCTTCCTTTACAAGACATGTTTAATAAAATTAGTTTTACTCACCAAAAATGCAGCAAAAAATATTGCAAAAAAGTTTCATTGGTTTCTATTGGTGAAAAAAATGCTGCAAAAACATTAAAACAGTTAAAAAGTGCAAAAAGTGCAAGATATTCTCCTAGCTTTTGATGGTACTTTAAAAATCAGCTGTTCATTTGCATAAAAAAGTTGTGTGTGAACAAAGCCTTATAGTAGTCAGTGTATATGGCTTAGATATAGAATTCGTAACCCTCTGTAGTATAATGTTTTTTGCTGCTTGATGTCACCACCAGAGGGAGCCGAAATGGCTACTGTACAGAAGGCATATAATAAAAATTAGGATCAGTATTTATATATAAGGGCAGATTTATTGATACTAAACTGGAAAGACAGAAAATGCCCCAAATGTATCCTGGTGTATGAAACATTTGGGGTGAATCTTTGTTGACTCTTCGAGAATCCACCTTGCCAATCCACAAAAAGATCTGGGCACTGTCACTGAGCATGTGCGACCAGCAATACTGGGGACATAAAGTGTGTGTACACCAGGGGGCGCCATAATAGCTAGGTAATAACAATATAAAGGCACAGAGCAGGAGCATAACTACAATAGGTGCAGGGGTTGCAATCTCACCTGGGCCCTAGAGCTTGGGGGGCCCCAAAACTCCCTATTGCTGTTATGGATTTGCAATAATCGGGGGCCCCATTGTAGCATTTGCATCGGGGCCCATGGGCTTCAAGTTACGCCACTGACGCAGGGGTATTTTTTCTAATAATTTTAAATCAAAATCTTATGTTTTACTAGACAGAGAAATATAATATTTAATCACGGTACTAGAAAGTTCTGCTTCATCGGTAAATGTAAATGTAAATGTATAGCCAGAGCCAGTCTGCAGACATGGCTGTCATTGTGTTTATACATTAGATGGTTTGCAGAAAGTTCTGCTTCAGTCCTATGCGTTTCGCTGTGTTCTGCATTCCTCTTGATTGGACGCCCCTCCTTGCACAAACCAAAAATATATTTTTACAGCTTCCTCTTTCATAAAGGTTCACGATGGTGATCAAAGGGAAGAAACAGCACATTGAACCTCGCTCAGAGAATGTACACACAACTATGCAAGAGCGCTGGATAATTTATAGGATTAAAGCCCAAGCCAAGAAGTCAGATCGCAATGTATGAATGTCACTAGCACGCATGAGCGTGGAAAGTCTCCAGCCTCCATAATAATATGTTATGAATCACCACCTTATGTAACATGTGCCAGCCTGCCAAGCATTATGCCTTGTACTGGCACATTCTGAATTATGAGTTCGGGAGGGGGAAAATATTATTTTTTTTACATCAGCTAAAAGATTAGAGCTTTATTAATAAGATGGCAAGTGTAAATACTCATATAGAAGCTGCATACACAGTGTCACAGAATGGGAGGTCATAAAAGATTCTATCTATCTATCTATCTATCTATCTATCTATCCATCCATCCATGTATCTACACGTCTATATGAAAAAATTAACAGCAGCATATAGGTGAAACCTTTCAATGCCTACCTTGCAATATTTCAATTGTTTGGTACATACCAAAAAAGATGAAGCAGGCAACACTCAAAAAAGTTGTGTTTACTGTTGGCAGCGGATCGTTCAGGATACTTTCAAGCGTGTTGACAACAGAACAGAGTTTTAATTAGCTATAAACATGTACAGATATGATAGGCTTTGTGGAATCAGGAATATACATATCATATCATATCATCAGGCTGCTTCTCCTCTCATGCACAGACATAGGAAACTGGTTACAGTCACATTGTCATTCCTGTGTGTGAGCCTCTGGGAGCCTTTTTTATCTAACTTTATAGTCAATGCATAAACTTAGCAATAGAACACTTATGTATACAGGAATGGAGTTGTTGCACTAAACATATTCCAACACCCCCACTCAACAACTTCTTATCTTGTTAGTCCCATTGTGGTTCTGAAGTCCTCAAACTTGGCTATTGGCAATGGTTTTGTCATACCATCTCCTAACATTTTGTCAGACTCACAATAAACAAACTCACGTAAGTGGTGATGTTTAACATCAATGTGCTTAGTCCTTGCACTAATGTTCTCACTGCTGGCAAATTTAATACATCCTTGATTGTCCTCATGTATAGAAGTGCCCCCACTGCTTTTCTGTAAGTCTCATTGCTGAAGTTTTGATGAACCTTTGGCTTCTGAGAGCTCTTTTTCCTTGTGGTAGCTCCATAAGCTCCCGTGACTGGAGTTGGTGAAGAGATATTCATTAGCATCATTTATCCACTCTCATGGACAGGCAGTTTTTGCATCTCTTGCCATGACTGTGACTCTGGTTCAGGAAGTGTTCTGACCATATAAGAAAGGCGTCTAGCTAGGATACCATTGTTTGGTCTTTCTGATCTCCTGACTGGAAGTTGACTTGGTTCTTCTGTTTCTTCCTTGCTGGCTTCAGAGTTTATCCAGACTTCAGGGTTTTCTTTTTCAATGTCTGCGTTGGGTGATTGAAATTCTTGGTGTTGTTTCTTGGCTTTAATGACTGGTGTAACTTCTTGGAATTTGAGCGAAACTGAGTTCTCATCAATCACTACGTCTCTGCTGATTAGTACTGTGTTGGCCACTGAGTGCAGGATTCTGTATCCCTTTTGAGTTTCGCTATAACCCATCAGGACACCTTGCTTTGCATGTGATTCCCACTTGGAACATTTTTCTTTGGGAACATACACAAACGTTTTGCTTCCAAATATCCTGAGGTGCTTCAGGTTAGGCTTCTCGCAGTTCCATAGCTCATATGGAGTTTTATTTGTGGCTTTACTTGGCAGTCTGTTTTGAAGATAGCAAGCTGTCATGATGGCTTCTCCCTAGGGATGAGTGAATCCTAAATAACTCGGAATCACTAGACTCTAACGAGTCCGAATCCGGGACTCGCTACTTGTTGTGAGTCTAGCGAGTCCAATGTAAATTAATGGGGAAGCGAGTAATTGCGAGTAATTCCTTTGCTGCTGGACCCTATAAGGTCTGACAGCAGAGGAAAAACCTGCAATTTCCCATTTCATTGTTTAAAAGCCAGCGGTAAAAAGCCGCTGGCTTTTAAACAATGCTGACAGCTGCTGACAGCTTGCTGTCAGCAGAGGCTATCACTATTGTCCGGGAGCGGGGAGGGGGGGTAGGGGGCGCCGGTGTTCACTCACCGCCCTCTGCGCGGCCTGCCGTCTTCTTCCCTGTGTCTTTGCGACTACAGTCGCAAAGCACAATTGCGGCCGCAAAGCACAGCCGTGATCATTAAAAAACGGATTTCTCCCGGATTGTACCGGTCCGGTGAAATCCGGCGCCCCATAAAATGGGGCTCTATGGTCCTGGATTGCACTAGATCGGGGCAATCCGGTTTTAATCCGGTTTTCTATTCTTGACCTTCCCGCCTGGATTTTCAAATGAACAGCTGACTCAGGTCAGCTGTTCATTTGAAGTAGCAGTGCTGGCAGGGTTCATGTGAGTTCATGCTTGCCTGCATGAACTCACATGAACTTTCCCAGGGTGCACAGCTCTGCTACATCTCTGGTGGAGGTTCTCTACCAGAGATGTAGCAGAGCTAAAGAAGAACCCTGGATTGGACTACGTCGGATGGAAGAGGATTTTTTTTTAAATAAAGTTGGGGCTCCGCGCGATTTCTTTGTCCAGCCAGGTCCAGCTAGGCAGCTAGGGGCTGGAATCCGCAGCGCAGGGAGGCCCAAGCCACTAAGACACTTAGAGACTCCAACTTTATTTTTAAAAAATCCTCTTCCGTCCGACGTAGTCCAATCCAGGGTTCTTCTTTAGCTCTGCTACATCTCTGGTAGAAAACCTCCTCCAGAGATGTAGCAGAGCTGTGCAACCTGGGAAAGTTCATGTGAGTTCATGCAGGCCAGCATGAACTCACATGAACCCTGCCAGCACTGCTACTTTAAGTGAACAGCTGACCTGAGTTAGCTGTTCATTTGAAAATCCAGGCGGGAAGGTAAAAAATAGAAAACCGGATTGAAAACTGTATTGCCCCGGTCTGGTGCAATCCGGGACCATAGAGCCCCATGCTATGGGGCGCCGCATTGCACCGGACCGGTACAATCCGGGAGAATCCGATTTTCAGTGATAGCTGCAGTGCTTTGCGGCCGCCGCCGTTCTATACGGCTGCAGTCGCAAAGACACCTGGCAGGAGAAAGACAGCGGGCCGCGCAGAGGACGGTGAGTGAACACCAGCGACCCCCCCCTCCTGAACAATAGTGACAGCCTCTACTGACAGCGGGATCCTTCGCTGCCCCCCATCCTAAGTTACGATAGGGTGGAGAGGCGGTGGGGGGAGCGGAGGATCCAGCTGTCAGGCAGCAGGGAAGCTGTCATTGGCTGTCAGCATTGCTTAAAAGCCAGCGGCTTTTTGCCGCTGGCTTTTAAACAATGCAATGGGGAATAGCAGGTTTTTCCTCTGCTGCAAGACCTCTTTATAGGGTCCAGCAGCAGAGGAATTGCATTCCCCATTGATTTACATTGGACTCGTTACTTTGCGAGTAATCACTTGGAAACTCGCAGAGTACCGAGTCCTGCGAGTCCACTGCTACTCGCAGAGTACCGAGTCCTAATGAGTGGATTCACCCATCCCTACTTCTCCACAATACGTTGCAGGTAGATTCACATCAAGCAACATACTTCTTCCACTTTCACAGAGAGTGCGGTTCTTTCTCTCTGTAATGCCATTCTGTTCTGGGTTGTATGGAATGGTCGTCTGGAACACAATTCCATTCTTTTTCAAAATGGTTTGCACCTTACCACTTGTATATTCAGTCCCATTATCTGCACGCAGGGCTTTTTGCATTCTTCCAAATTCGTTAAACACTACGGCAAGATATTCTTCAAGTTTCTGTGGAACTTCATCCTTACTGTGAAGCAGGTAGGCGACTGTATATCTGGAGTAGTCATCAATAAATGTGAGAAAATACCTCTTCTTGCTTTGAGTTTGAACTCTCATTGGACTGCAAACATCTGTGTGTATCAAATCAAGTGGCTGTGCAGATCTAGTGGTGCTTACTTTAGGAAAGGATTCTCTGGACATTTTCCCTTTAAGCAGCTAGTGCACTTCATCATTTGACTACATTGCTTGATTTCAACACCAGTTGCAAGTTGACCTAGCTTCCTTACTGCATCTGGGTCTCTGTGATCAAGATGTCTGTGCCATACATGGATACAATTCTTATGCAGATCTTGTCTAGCACTGTACACTCTCTTTGCATTTTAGATGATAAAGCTCATTTTGGATTTTTCCTTTTCCAAGAGTGTGACCCTTCTTTGATATAATGCAGCTGTTGTCTTTAAAAGTAACTACATTCTCTTTTTGCGTAAGCTTCTTTACTGACAGAAGATTGACTGGGAACATAGAGAACATCCTTTACTGGGATCTTTCTGCTTTGTGCTGATGAAACTGGACAGTGGAGGTAGCCGTCTCCTTCTCCTTTTGAAGTCATATAGTGACCATTAGCTAAGATGACATTTTCTGGCTTGCTTTCATTAAGGTCAGTGAAAAAATCCTTGTTATTCGTCATATGGCTGCTAGCACCAGAGTCTATACACCATATATGCCTTGCAGATGAGCCTGTACTGGTAATAAATGGAGCTTAAAAAACATGCAGGCTTTTCCTTTAGAGCTGTTTTCACCTTTTGATCACTGTTCTGCTTTTTAAGATGACTCATTCTTGCTTTGCAAATTCTGCAGTTTGCTTTAAGGTGGTCGGGCTTTTTGTAGACAAAACATTCACGAGTTTCCCTTAGATTACTCTTATTTTTAGGGAAGTCCTGTGTCTTTAATGCTGTTTCTGCTTTTGGTTCATTACTGTTGCTTACATTATGTGTTTTTCGCTTGAATTCATCAATAAGCTTGCCTCTGACATATTCTTGTGTTAGCTCATCATCTGGCCGTGCATCTAATGCAGTGATAAGTGTGTCATAACTTTATGGAAGACCACTTAATAGTAGTGCAGCAAAATGAAAGTCTTTAATTTCTTCTCCAATACCCCTGAGACGCTCCACAATCTCTAGGGTGTTTCTTATATAGTGCTGCATATTCTGGCCATCACTTAGCTTAGACTGGTACAGCTCTCTCATGAAATAAAGGTTATTGCTGAAATCTGATCTTTCATGCACTTTCTGAAATTCATCCCACATCTCCTTTGCAGTTACACACTTGCATATATGCACAATCTGATCATCATGTACACTGAGGGAGATAGTGCTTTGTGCTTTCTGATCCTTCACTAGCCAATCATCTGGTAATGGATGAGGCACTTGTTCCTGCATATATATCCATGTACCTTCTCTTATGAGCAGCATCTTCACCTTGAATTTCCAGGATTAATAATTCTGATTGATGAGACTTTGCACTGAGAACTTGCAGTGATCCCTGCTTGTGAACATCTTCTCTGTTGCTCTCTGCTGCTTTTGCTTTGGATTTCTGTTGCTGTATTACTCTTCTGTGTCACTCTGTGCTCTGTGTCACTCCTGGAGTTCTGTGTCACGCTGGGGTTTAGGGTCACACTGGGCCCATTGCCTGTTGGCAGCGGATCATTCAGGATACTTTCAAGCGTGTTGACAACAGAATAGAGCTTTAATTAGCTATAAACAGATACAGATATGATAGGCTTTGTGGAATGAGGAATATACATATCTTAAGTGTCTCTGTGCAGCATCAGCAGGCTGCTTCTCCTTTCATGCACATACACAGTAAACTGGGTACAGTCACATGGTCTTTCCTGTGTGTGAGCCTCTGGGAGCCTTTTTTTTAATCTAACTTTATAGACAATGTACAAATCTAGCAATAGAACACTTAAGGTACCATTACACGCGGAAACTTTTCTAGGAATTTCACTGTCAATTTGCTGGTTGCAGTGAAATCATGGACACATTGTTCCATTTGTACACAGCAACAAGACAGAACAATGTGTCCATGATTTCACTGCAACCAGTAAGTTGCCGTGTGTAAAGGTACCCTTACATTTACAGGAATGGAGTTGTTGCACTAAACATATTGCAACATTTAAAGCCCTTTATTGGCCCTGGTGGTTATGTGGGAACGTTTCAATTCATACAGAATCTTTTTCCTGCAGCACCTTCAACATTGCTGGATGCCTCTTGGCCTATTTTCTTATTGTCTTTTGATCAACTTTTTAGGGTTGTCTAGTTATTGCCATTGTCACTGTTGTGCCATGTTTAAGGCACTTCTTGATGTTGTCTTCAGTGTTTTATTAGGATACAGAAAGAAAAAAATCTGCCACCGCCTGATACTTACTAGACTCCCAGGCTATCGGATAATGGTTAGTATCCATTCACATAGTAGTAAAAAGGTGTAGGAAATCCGATGCCACAAACGATAAATCCTTTATTCTTGGGATAAAATCACATAGTCAGGAAGACCCCGGACGTGTTTTGGGGAACACGTCCCCTTAATCGTCGAAACGATTAAGGGAACGTGTTCCCCGAAATGCTTCCAGGGTCTTCCTAACCATGTTATTTTATCCCAAGAATAAAGGATTTATCGTTTGTGGCTTCGGATTTCCTACTCCTTTTTTCTTTTATTAGGATATGTTGGGGGATAAAACAGCACATGTAGGGTCTTATCCGGTAATAAAGAAGAAACAGAGATATTACCACAGGAATAGCCCTCTCCCCATCACTCGAGTGGCCACCTCACCAAAGCCGGAGTGACTACCTCCCCACCATCAGAGCTGCCACCTCACTATTACCGAAGCAACCACCTCACCGTCACCAACCCTGGAGCTGTCATCTCACCACACCTGGAGTTGTCATCTCACCACCCCTGGAGCTGCCACCTCACCACTTCCAGAGTGGCCACCTCACCACCACCCCCTTCACAGCAGCTGCCTCATCACTCCCCGAGCTGCCACAACCCCTGACCTATTGTCTCCACCCCATCATCCTATAGAATGTAAAACCAATGAGGGCAGGTTGCTCACCTCTCTGTACCTATATATTATTGTTAATTTGCAACCTATATCTGTATTTTGTATAAGCCCCTTTCTCATTCACAGCACCATGGAATAATGGTTCTATATACATAAACAATAGAAATAATAATATTAGGCTGCTTATCTGGTAGAAGTAATAAAGTGCATGTAATGTTTGGGGCCTTTCCTGATGAAGAATCCGGTGTAGGCTTTGAAATGAGTTAATAAACCATAGCTGTTTGTTTTCGTATGTGCTTTCACCACCAACTTTCACCACCCTATTTCCCCTCCATCACCACTCATTCACATCAGCCCCTCTCTCTTGCCCTAACCTATGTACAGCTCCCATGCTATCTTCAGTTTACTGCAGATTCTCAGCCCATCATATCCCAAAGTTTTTTATAATAAACCAAGTCGTAAATCCAAAAACTATTTGCTATTTCTCTTTTTGTTGCTGCTCCCTTCAGGTGATATCTCTCCCAACCCTGGTCCCCCTATTCCAACTTCAACCCCTCCTCCACCTCACACAGAAACCCCCCTAACCTTATTACCATTACCTGCACACCTTCATCTCCCTCTTTTAATTGCGCTCTCTGGAATACATGGTCTGTATGCAACAAGCTTTCCTTTATTCACATTTACTTCCTTACTAACTCTCTTAACCTCCTGGCACACACTGAAACCTGGATCCAGACGCTGCTTCCCCTGCTGCTATTTCTCATGGTGGCTTACATTTCTCCCATTCCCGGAGACCTGGGAACAGACATGGTGAAGTCGGCTTACTCCTGTCCCAACTATGTACTTTCCAGGTCATCCCACCAGCCCCATCACTCTCATTCTCTTTTGTTGAGGTTCACACTATTAAGCTATTCTATCTCCTCCTCCTCAGAGTAGCGGTGGTATACCACCCCTAGGGTCATCCACCCACTTTCTTGATCATTTCTTCGCGTGGTTGCCGCATTTCATGTCCTCAGAATTAGCAACCCTCATTCCAGGAGACTTTAACATTCCAATAAACAGCCCCATCCCCTCATCTGCATCCCAGTTCCTATCTCTAACCACATCTCTTGGCCTCTCACAGCTCTCAACCTCTGAGACACACAAAGACAATAACACCCTTGACCTGGTCTTTACCCAGCTCTGCTCAACCTCCTCCCTAGACAATTCACCTCTTCCCCTTTCTGAACACAATATTTTCTCCTTCACGCTCACTAACTCTCACTCACCACAGCCCACCCCTACCTATCACACATCCATAAACCTACAGGCAATTAACCCTCATGCAGTCACAGACTCCCTCAACTCATCACAATCTCCAATCTCTTCATTCTCCTGTCCAGATCTGGCAGTAAATCACTACAATGACACTCTCAGAAGCACCCTGGACCAAGTCGCGCCCCTCACCCTCATAACCTCCAAACATAGAACGAAATAGCCTTGGCTCACATCACAAACTCGATTCCTCCAGTGATGCTCTAGGAGTGCTGAATGCCTATGGAAGAAAACTCGCTCACCAGAAGACTTTATCCATTATAAATTCATGCTAAAAACCTACAACTCTGCCCTTCACTTTGCCAAACAAACCTACTTCACCACCCTGATCTCCTCAATATCCAACAATCCAAAAAAACTCTTTGACACCTTTCCCTCTCTCCTCAGTCCTAAACTGCAGGCCCACAATCACTGAGGTCTGTGCTGAAGATTTAGCCTCTTATTTTATGGAGAAAATAGACAACATCCGCCAGGAAATCAGCTCCCAGCCTCCAAGCACTGCCACTCCAATTCTTCCCAACATTTCCTCTGGCTCACTCTCCACATTTGACCTAGTCACAGAAGAAGAAGTCTCCAGGCTCCTCTCTTCCTCTCGTCCCACTACATGCACCACTGACCCCATTCCCTTACACCTACTCCAGTCTCTCTGTCCGGTCGTCTCCACTCACCTATCCAAAATCTTCAACTTCTCCCTCTCTACTGGCATCTTCCCCTCCTCCAAACATTCTATCATTACTCCATCAAAACTTCTCTTCTTGACCCATCCTGCACTAATAAGTACAGACCAGTCTCCAATCACCCCTTCATCTCTAAACTCTTGGAGCGCCTGGTCTACACCCACCTCACCCGTTACCTCTCCACTCACTCTCTTCTAGATCCATTTCAGTCTGGTTTCCACCTCCTTCACTCTACAGAAACTGCCCTCATCAAAGTGACCATTGACCTTCTGACGACAAAAAATAATGTTGACCACTCTCTGGTTATTCTTCTTGACCTCTCTGCAGCTTTTGACACTGTTGACCACCATCTCCTACTCTCTATGCTGCACTCCATTGGCATAAAGGACACCACTCTCTCCTGGTTATCTTCCTATCTTTCTGACCGCTCTTACAGTGTATCATTCTCTGGCTCCACTTCCTCCCCTCTTTCCCTCTTTATTGGGTTCTCTCAGGGTTCAGTCCTTGGCCCTCTCCTCTTCTCTTTCTACACTGCCCCGATTGGGCAAAAAATCAGCAGATTTGGCTCCCAGTATCATCTCTATGCTGATGACACACAATCATACACTTCAGCCCCTGACCTTACCCCTGCGGTTTTAAAGAACACCAATGACTGTCTAGCTGCAGTTTCCAACATAATGTCTGCTCTCTATTTTAAACTCAACCTTTCCAAAACTGAACTCCTTCTGCTTCCGCCCTCCACTAGTCTCCCTAAATCTGACATCTGTCACTCAATGTGCGACACCATGATAATACCTAGTCAGCAGGCTCGTTGTCTGGGGGTTATGTTTGACACCGATCTCTTCCTCACCTCCCATACACAATCTCTCGCCCACTCTTGTTGCTTGCACCTGAAGAACATCTCTAGAGTTCGCCCCTTGCTCACCAACCAACAAAACTCCTCACCGTGGCCCTAATCCATTCTCGCCTTGACTACTGCAATTCTCTATTAATCGGCCTCCCCCTCTCTAAACTTTCCCTCTCCAGTCCATCCTTAGCAGCCAGGATAACCCATCTGGCCAATCGTTACTCAGATGCAGTCACTTCACTGGCTGCCTGTACACTACAGGATTCAATTCAAATTGCTTGTTCTCACCCACAAAGCTCTTCACAGTGCCGCACCACCCTACATCTCCTCCCTCATCTCTGTCTATCACCCCACTCTCTACGTTCTACAAATGACCTTCGACTAACATCTGCACTAATCCGATCCTCCCACTCCCGGCTCCAAGACTTCTCCCGAGCTGCACCAATCCTCTGGAATGCTCTACCCCAAGAAATCAGGACTATCCACAACTTGCATAGCTTCAGACGCTCCCTAAAAACACATCTTTGTACTGTATATAGCCCATTCACTTTCTCTCTGGACATAACTCTTCTTCAAACTCCACCAAACCCAAAAGCTCTACACAGATGTCTGGTGACCATTCATGTAACTTTATTTCTATTCCCCATTTCCTAAAGATTCCTGAACCATCAGTGTAATAAGCCACTGTACTTTGTGTAACCCCTATCCCACATTGTAACTTGTAAGTTGTTTTGAGCAGGGTCACATTTATTTTTTGCTTTATTTATTGTATTGTATTTTTTACATTGATTCTATGCTTATTGTATTGTATCCAACTTTTGTACTGTATTCTTTCTCTACCGTAATAACTTACTGTATTGTATTGTATATTTTTTATATATGAACCACTGTATTGTAAAGCGTTGCAGAATATGTTGGCGCTATATAAATAAAGATTTATTATTATTATTATTATTATTATTATAACTGCTGATAACTCTCTGGATCATGGACATGTCTTCATCTGCATTTATTACTCATCGTTCCGTGTATCATTGTATGTCTAATGACTTAAAAAAAAATGTTAATCCTTTTTCTGAATGATAACTTTCAACAGTGAGATCTCTTTGATGTGTTGTAAGCTGTTAGCGGACCATAGCTTTTTCAGCAGTGCACAAACTAACAATGTAACATGATGGTATATATGATTGGCTAATTCAGAACCCCACCACATCTCCAATTATAAGAGGGTGTTCACACTCATGGAACAACATTATTTTACTTTTCTTACTTTTGGTTTCCCCTTCAAAATGATTTCAGTTTGTTTCACAATTTATTTATACAGATTATAAGAACCTGAAGACCCACCTCTTCCAACAAGCCTACAACCTGCAGTTATCCTCAGTACACCAAACCCCGCATGACCAGCCCTACTCTCTCCTACTGTATCCTCACTCATCCCATGTACACTGTGAGCCCTCGTGGGCAGAGTCCTCTCTCCTCACCTACTGAATAGTCACCTACACCTTATAGACTGTGAGTCCTCACGGGCAGGGTCCTCTCTTCTCACCTACTGAATAATCACCTATACCTTGTACACTGTGAGCCCTCACGGGCAGGGTCCTCTCTCCTCACCTACTGAATAGTCACCTATACCTTGTAGACTGTGAGCATTCATGGTCAGGGTCCTCTCTTCTCAACTACTGTATCCTCGCACATCCCTTGTGGACTGTGAGCCTTCGTGGGCAGGGTCCTCTCTCTTCACCTACTGTATCCTCACCTATCCCTTGGAGACTATGAGCCCTAGCAGGCTGGGTCCTCTTTCCTCACGTCCTGTATGCTCACACATCCCTTGTAGATTGTGAGCCCTCTCGGGCAGGGTCCTCTCTCCTCCTATACATACCTGTGTGTGCCTTGTATTGTTCATAAATATTGTACTTGTCTATCTATGCACCTTTTCAGATATACAGTAAAGCGCCATGGAATAAATGAGCAATAATAATAAGTGACGTTAAATGTGGATAAAATTCGGAAATGATTGGTATGATTTTTTTTTCTTAAGGCCCCGTTACACACTTCAATGGTCGAACGAGCTGACCAACGATCCGACTTGACCTAGATCGCTTGAACGTCGTTCAATGATCGCTAGTGAAATGTCACACGTACAGATATCGCTAACGACGCAGCAACGATTCCGCGACAAGCGAACAATACTTGCGGTCATTTGATCGCCTACGTCCTTCAGTTCTGAATAGGCGGTGTCATTAATGAGATCGTTATTGAGGTGTCACACACACCTATGCTGCAGGTTGGACAGACGATCATTGTCTGGTTTTAGGTTCAGTTCAAAAACCTCCGATCAACGATCAGATGACTTATTGTTGATCATTTCTACTTGTCACACGCAACGACGTCGTCGCTCCACCCAAAAAGCTGTGACGTACTAACGATATCGTTAACAATATCGTAGCGTGGAATGAGCCCTTTACTTTGGAAAAACCTGACATTTTAACAGTATTGTGTAGACTTTTGATATCCACTGTATACCTTAATGATTAACCTAGCTCTGTACAGGTAGATCTTCTGTGGTGGCTACATTTATGTTTATCCGGAGGATTGTTTTTAAAAAGTAGAAAAATAAAACACAAAATAATCAAACCTTTTACAAAATATTAAAAAAAAATCACAAAAATTTTACGTAATGATATATGAAAGACTGTATTCTTTTTCGGATGCATAAAAAAAATGGAAAAACTGAATTATAATTCATAAGTGACTTGGTTGTTACATAATTATTACAGTGAATGTGCATTTCAGTAAAAAGGAAGCGTGGAGGTTTTGGTGGCTGATGCTGTTTAATATTGATCCATACAGAGCGCTCAGTTTCAGTTACAAATGACCCTTTCAGGAACATCTTGTGGCTTTTATTGGTTAAGCTGTTGAAATATGGTTTAAATGCCAACAGGAAACTGCTGTGTAAATGCCTGGTATCAAAGTCAGAGTTACATTGGCAGTTGAACAGTCTCTTTTGTTGGGAACAGAAAATTTATGTGGTATTCTTTATGGTTATATAACACAATATTTCACCTACTAGGAAGGATATTCTATAGCTGAGGCTACCGTTAAAGCATTTACGTCCTAAAAATATGATTTTGTTAAAAGCAGAATCCTAAAAAAATGTATGTTTAAATCATAAAAAAGCTCAAATAAATATGTATAAAAAAGTCAGTATCAAACTCTTTTAGTTGTGTTCATTAAATAATTAGACGTACTATTCTTAGCAAATAAATTGTTTCTTAACTAATGTTGAATAATAATGATAAAATAATGGAAATTAATATTAAAAGATCTCCTATATAAAAGCCCTGTTCAGTCTATCTGTGTGTGTGTGTGTATATATGTTTGTCCTGAAAATAGAGCCAGATAGGACATTGTGTAAATTACAAAAGGCAGTTAAACTGGAATAAGAAGCCCATAAGGTTGGTTGATCAGTCAAAGAAAACAGTGCCACCTATAGGACATCATGTAAATTACAAAAGGCAGTTAAACTGGAATGTGAAGAAGCCCATAAGGTTGATTGATCAGTCAAAGAAAACAGCTCCATCTATAGGACATTGAGTAAATTGCAAAAGTCAGTTGAATTAGAATGTGAAGAAACCCATAAGTTTGGTTGATCATTCAAAGAAAACAGCGCCACATACAGGACATTGTGTAACTTAAAAAAGGCAGTTTAACTGGAATGTGAAGAAGCCCCTAGTTTGGTTGATCAGGCAAGTCTGATTGATCAGTCAAAGAAAACAGCCCCAACTATAGGATATTGAGTAAATTACAAAAGTCAGTTAAACTGTAATGTGAAGAAACCCATAAGTCAGTCAAGTTTGGTTGATCAGTCAAAATCTACGCCAAGAAAATTGATCCATGTGGGCCCCATCCAGTTTGTAATATAAAAGAAACACAGGCACATATACAAACCATAGTTATCTATGGCTTTTTTGTGATTCTAAGGGCCCTTTCACATCAGCGTTTTTTTTAAATCGCGGCAGATGCGGTGAAAAAAACGCATCTGCCGCGATTACCGCATAACCGCTGCACTTGCGGCACACTTGCAGCACACTTGCGGCAAGCCCCATACAATGTATATGCGGGCTTGCGGCAGGTGCGGCAAGTGCGGTTTTGGCACTTGCGGCAGGTGCGGCCGCGGAAAAAACCGCGGTCAGCCGTGGTTTTTTCGTGGCCGCACCTGCTGCAAGTGCCAAAACCGCACTTGCCGCACCTGCCGCAAGCCCGCATATACATTGTATGGGGCTTGCCGCAAGTGTGCTGCAAGTGTGCCGCAAGTGCAGCGGTTATGAGGTAATCGCGGCAGATGCGTTTTTTTCACCGCATCTGCCGCGATTTAAAAAAAACGCTGATGTGAAAGCAGCCTTAGCTTAGCTTTGATGTTCAGAATTACTTTATTAATTAGTTTAGTAGTGTAGTAGTCTTTTTCTCTGCCTACCTATCATTGATGTGTTTGGAAGATAGGTCAAAATTTGAGTCTTATGGTGGCTATCATCACTTCACTCTGCAAACCGTGAGACAGAGGAGTCAAGAAGTCCAAGGTCAAATATTGAGAGTGTACGTCAAAGGCATAGGGGCAAGACAAAAGAGTAAACAGGTCACAGTCAGTGGTCAGGTCCAAACAGTACTTATAGGGACAAAAGAGTTAAGAAAATGACTACTTAAAAGGCAAGGTCCAATGTCAGGCAGCAAAAGATCAGAATATTGTACACAAAGCATACACTCCACAAGGCAAAGCTACACAAGACAATAAATAGCCAGGCAATCATGTGACACCTGTACAATGCCCAGTCCAGTTCTAGTCCATGATTGGGCTGCTGAACAGCACTCCCAGTATGCCATTGCAATGTATTGGAGACTGAGCTGTCACTCAATGTGTCCTAAGGGCTTCATGACATTGACTTTGTAGTTAGACTACAACTTGTTTTGTGTTCTATTTTTCAGCTCTGGAGTGGTGCTTTCACTCAAAGATCCCTGACTGTAGTCTTATACTTACGAGCCAGCATCTTCACCTTTTATTGGCCCTGCTCCGGTCTCGCGTTGCCATCTTGTGACTGTAGCTTCTGATTGGCCAGAAGTCAAAGGTAATGCACACAAGCTCTAAATGCAAGTCTCTGAAAACCAGAACAAGGTGCTCATAGACTTGTATTGAGTTGTGACCTCCGGCGCTGAATGAAACACTAGAGCAGCAAGCAGGTCACAAACTGCTGAAGACCAATTGGAATGTCATTAACAACAGATGAAGACGCCATAGGGTGAGTATAACACGGGGACTTAGATTAGAAGCATTAGTGCTTTAAATAGTGCCTAAATTTGCACACATGCTATGTTATTTTTACTGTGGCTTAGATAGCACCAATCTATTCTTCAGTGCTGTACAGATTGTTACTCACTTTTCCTCTGTTCTCAACTCTATGTCACCCTCTATTCAGACATGAACAATGTTACATGTCTCTGCTGATGTGCTTCAGTCTTCACAATTCCATCTAACTTTATACCCTGGTATTTTCCCTTTGGTACAGTCATGGGGGTATTGCGATAGAGAGCTGTCTCTGGGGATGAAAACTTGCAGCACATGGCTGAATGCATGCCTGCACTGGCTGGATCTGCTTTGCTTTTCAGTTAGCTGTAAAGACTTTCCTTATGCTGGCCCTGCAAAATTTACGCCGCCATTTCCATTGTGTTTCTTGGCTTTTGGTCCTGAGTTGTCTCAGCTGTTCTGATTCCTTCATTCCCTCTGATTTAAGTAATCTCCACTATACCTTAGTAGTTGCCAGTGATAGCTTGCTATTCCGTTGTCCTGGTGTGGAGGTGAGCTGTGAAAGACAAATCATATTGGACTTAATCCTGGAGATTGCTGCTAGGAGGTTTGTTTGGTGTATTCCTATTCATTATCTCTCTTTTGCTCTATTTCTCTTTTCCTTTTTTACCCACCTCTTCTTTGGGAAGCACATTAAGCGAATGCATCTCCTTTTTCAATTGTCACTGGTTTCTCCTTTATATTGTTATCATAGAGTAGGACTAGGGTTCCTGCTGCCCTGCTCACTAGACAGGGTCGTGATTAGGATAAAACAGGAATTCGCACATAATCACTGAATGGGGTGTAAGAACCTGTTTAAGGATATCAGGGAGCTCTGGTTTGCTCAGGGTGAGTGTTAGGAGTTACTCTTCCTGCAGTTCCCTAGAGTGAGTGGTTCCCACCCCATCCTCCTCATCGTGTGCCATTCAGCCTCTTGTTGGAGTGCAACAACGAAGGATTGCCCTAGCACGGTACCTGGTGGCTATCATCAGCAAAGTCCAACCTCATCATGAGAGGTTCTAGTGAGGACTGAGTAAACATTTAGTCATGTCCCTTCAGGGCAAGCCTGGTTCATCAGGGCTTCGCCCTTCTTCCCAACCTATTATATTGACAGGTATCTTTAATTCTTATCCTTTCTTCCATTCTGTTTAATCATTTTCTATTAAATAAGATTTTAATATTTCTCCATTTTGGAAGTGGTCTCAATTTCTTAGTAGCAGGTTTTGATTCAGTAGTTTTGGTGCAAATTTAAGAACCATGTTTACCAGTTAAGGCATATTTACAGCTTCCAGCATTTGTTTATATGCATGTTTTTTATGATCTTGACAACTTTGGTGTAACAGTTCCATCAAAGTGGAAAAGTGTTTCTACCGCTCATAAGGACAGGTGAAAGCTGCTGCAAATTGTTAGCAGCTACACACTGATTGGCAGTAGCGGTCACACAACATTGTTTATGGGCAGGGGCGTAATGATCACGATCGCACGGGTTGCAGTCGCAAGCGGGCCTGGGGGTGAAAGAGGCCCGCCGACCTCAGTGGCCGCATCTGTTCAGGCCGCCGGGGAGCGCACTGTACATTTGAATAAATAGAACTAAACCCCCGCCCGGCCATTCGGCAGATCATTGTGCTGCAGACACGCCCATTGCACGCTGTGGACGGTGTCTGCAGAGGGACCTCACACTGCACCTGCTGCTTCATCCTCCTGTAGAGCAGCTTGTGTGAGGAACGGAGACCTCAGTTTATGCGTAAGAATTAGGTTATTAATCATGGTGCTGAGGCAGGAGGGCTGCAGAGAGGCAGCAAGACGCTGCTCAGTCAGCTCAGGGACAGCGCTGCTGGGGCTCTCAGTGAGTGATTGTAGGAGTCTGCTGCAGATCAGGTCAGGATGTCAGTGTGGGGTCATCAGCTCCTGCATCACCTGACCTACAGGAAAGCTCATACTCCAGTAAAAATTACACTGACACCAGCAGAGACTACAGACCTCAGTATACAAAGTCCTGCACTAATTGATCACATTTAAAGCTACAAGATGTGGCACCCTGCTCACACAGGTAACCACAGACTCAACTACAGCACAGATGGGTTTCCACAGTGGGTACACAGAGCAAACAACACCGTCCACCCCAGCACAGTAGGGAAGACCAACTTGCTGCCCTTAAGCGAGATGCCCTATAAATACTGGTGCTGGGGGCGGAGTTAGTTAGAGTGTGCAGACGCTACAAGAGCTGTGAAGACGTACTGGTGGTCGGTGCTGCGTTAGGCCCGAGCCATTTACCCTCAACAGCCTTCGAGTAGTCCTGCAAGGCCCAAGAGTGGGGTCAGAAGGCGAGGAGAACAGAAAGAACAAAGTGGGAACCGAGAAGCCAGCGTTAGGTTCATCCAAACAATACACTGGACACCGGAGTCTGAGTCTACTAGAGAGCACCCGGTCCCATAGAGAACACCGGTATACCGTGGAGACTTCAGTCTCTCGAGCATCTGCGCAGTCACTCACCAGGGAGCCAGACACCGCGGAGAGTGGAGTAGCGGTAGGCCATAGAAGGTGTCCCGCCGACAGCACAGATTGCGAGAGAGCAGAGGAGGCCAGCCAAGTTTCACATGGGACAGGGGCTTCACACACGGGGACAGAGACAAGGAGGCCTTATACCCACTTGCTGTGGAGACCCAGAAGTGCATCCTGAACACCCGGCAGTGCTCTGGGCGTTTACCTGCATCAACACCAGTAAAAGGTAAAGGACGACCAGCGGTGTGTGTGTAAGATCCTTACCCGCGCCCCTGCCGTCCACAGAGACTGTCCCATTATCCAACAGCCCAGCCAAGTCCCAGCTCCATCCCTAATATTCATAACCAAACTCCCAGGGATCCAGCTCCGCCTGTGGGGAGCTTCAACACCTAGCTGCTCATCCATCATCCCTGGAGGCACTACGCAGCACTGCTGCAGTCACCAGACACCACAGGCGTCATGATAAACTTATAAAGTTTTATTCCCACATCAATTACCCCTTTTTAGTTGATCACCAGGGCCACGGGACTGGGCCGGCAACCAGTGACATCCCTACCGCAGCGGAGGGCCCAGATACCCGAGTCCACGCTCGGTCTGGGCTGCCGGGTAACCGGTTAAAAGTGATGGTGGGCCCCCAGGCATTTTGGCCCCGCCCCATTAGCCCCGCCCCCGAACGGGCCCCCCTGGAGCAGCGGTAGCATACTGATCGCTAATACCAGCGCCGGGCCCCCCGCTTCACATGGATGTGTGCGTCTCCAAGGACGTACATCCATACCTCCCAAGTGTCCCGGATCCAGCGGGACAATTTTCAGTTGTTTTCCCGCTGTCCCGGCCGGGAGGTTACATTTCCCGCACAGCAGAGAGTAGCAGCCGGCCACGCCCCCTATACAGTTTAGCTCCGTGTGTCACAGTGCTAGGCACTGTTCGGGGCGGCCCATTAGTGCTGTGCTCAATGTGTAGTAAATGTGTCTTTTTTTATTGAATAAAGTTTTGTGACTCTGGTGCACAAATGCGGAGATTGCTGGCACTGCCCTGCCCTGCACGGCTCTGTGTTCCTCCTGCCCTGCACGGCTCTGTGTTCCTCCTGTCCTGCACGGCTCTGTGTTCCTCCTGTGCTGCACGGCTCTGTGTTCCTCCTGCCCTGCACGGCTCTGTGTTCCTCCTGCCCTGCACGGCTCTGTGTTCCTCCTGCCCTGCACGGCTCTGTGTTCCTCCTGCCCTGCACGGCTCTGTGTTCCTCCTGCCCTGCACGGCTCTGTGTTCCTCCTGTGCTGCACGGCTCTGTGTTCCTCCTGCCCTGCACGGCTCTGTGTTCCTCCTGTGCTGCACGGCTCTGTGTTCCTCCTGCCCTGCACGGCTCTGTGTTCCTCCTGCGCTGCACGGCTCTGTGTTCCTCCTGTGCTGCACGGCTCTGTGTTCCTCCTGCCCTGCACGGCTCTGTGTTCCTCCTGTGCTGCACGGCTCTGTGTTCCTCCTGTGCTGCATGGCTCTGTGTTCCTCCTGCCCTGCACGGCTCTGTGTTCCTCCTGCCCTGCACGGCTCTGTGTTCCTCCTGCCCTGCACGGCTCTGTGTTCCTCCTGCCCTGCACGGCTCTGTGTTCCTCCTGCCCTGCACGGCTCTGTGTTCCTCCTGGCTGCACGGCTCTGTGTTCCTCCTGTGCTGCACGGCTCTGTGTTCCTCCTGCGCTGCACGGCTCTGTGTTCCTCCTGCCCTGCACGGCTCTGTGTTCCTCCTGCCCTGCACGGCTCTGTGTTCCTCCTGCCCTGCACGGCTCTGTGTTCCTCCTGCGCTGCACGGCTCTGTGTTCCTCCTGTGCTGCACGGCTCTGTGTTCCTCCTGCCCTGCACGGCTCTGTGTTCCTCCTGCGCTGCACGGCTCTGTGTTCTCCTCCTGCACGCCTTGCACGGCTCTGTGTTCCTCCTGTGCTGCACGGCTCTGTGTTCCTCCTGTGCTGCACGGCTCTGTGTTCCTCCTGTGCTGCACGGCTCTGTGTTCCTCCTGCCCTGCACGGCTCTGTGTTCCTCCTGCGCTGCACGGCTCTGTGTTCCTCCTGTGCTGCACGGCTCTGTGTTCCTCCTGCCCTGCACGGCTCTGTGTTCCTCCTGCGCTGCACGGCTCTGTGTTCCTCCTGCGCTGCACGGCTCTGTGTTCCTCCTGTGCTGCACGGCTCTGTGTTCCTCCTGTGCTGCACGGCTCTGTGTTCCTCCTGTGCTGCACGGCTCTGTGTTCCTCCTGTGCTGCACGGCTCTGTGTTCCTCCTGTGCTGCACGGCTCTGTGTTCCTCCTGTGCTGCACGGCTCTGTGTTCCTCCTGTGCTGCACGGCTCTGTGTTCCTCCCGCACTCTGCTCTCCCTCACCCCAGCTGTGGCCAAGGATTCCCTCCATTATTCTGCACTGGCTGCAGTGTCTGCCCAGCATCAGTGAGGGGAGGGGGGCGTCATTCAGTAGCAGGAGGAGGGCGGGGCCAAGTCTGTGCGGGAGGGGGAGAAACACAAGGCAGTCTGCTCTGAGGAGAGGGGAGAGAAGTGCAGCCACAGGAGCCCCCTCCCTCCTGTAATCTCACTAGCTGCCCAGCTGGCGCAGGAGGAGGGGGAAGAAGGATGCCTCCTGCGTGTACAAGCCTCTGCTGATGATCCCAACTTCTCCCCCACTACTGTACTGCCATTTGATGCCCTGGAAATATGAAGAGAGTGAGTATATATGTGTTCATACATATATCTTGTATGTATGTGTCATGTGTGTATGATGGTATGTGTGTGTGTGGGATGCATGAGTAACAGTGATGTGTGTGTGAGTCATGTGTGTGGTGTGTGAGAATAATGCATGTGTGTGAGTAATGCATGTGAGTGATGCATATGGCCTGAGGGTGATGCGTGTGGTGTGTGAGCGATGCGTCAGTGTGTGTGGTGTGTGAGCGATGCATGTGATGCGTGGGGTGTGGGAGTCGTGTGTGATCTGTGTGAGTGATGTGTGTGATGCATGGGGTATGTGTGAGTGATGTGTGGGGTGTGTGTGAATCATGCATGTGGCATGAGAGTAATGCATGAGGTGTGTGAGTGATGCATCAGTTAGAGTGATGTGTGTAATGTGTGTGAGTGATACATGGGGTGTGTGTGAGTCATGCATGTGGCTTGAGAGTGATGCATGTGGTGTGTGAGTGATGCGTCAGAGTGCATGTGATGTGCATGGTGTGTGAGTGATGCATGTGATGCATGGGGGGTGTGAGTCATGCATGTGGCGTGAGTGATGCGTGTGGTGTGTGTCATGTGTCAGAGAGATGTGTGTAATGTGTGTGAGTTGTGTGTGTGTGTGATGCTTGGGGTGTGTGAGTGATGTGTGGGGTGTGTGTGAGTGATGCATCAGTTAGAGAGACGCATGTAATTTGTGTGGTGTGTGAGTGATGCATGTGATGTATGTGATACGTGGGGTGTGTGAGTCATGCGTGTGGTGTGAGAGTGATGTGTGTGTGTGATGCTTGGGATGTGATGCTCAGCAGCCTCATGTATTGCATCTAGACCTATGAAGATTAGACCAGGTTAGGTCTATCTGTTAGATCAGTCCGGGCATTGTGCTCCTTACACTTACACTCTGGCCCTCACACTGTGAGGCAGCAGCGGCAGCTGCTTGTTATCTCCAGCCGAGAGCAGGGCAGTGTCCGGGCCTCCTCCTGTAGTGCTGAGCGCTGCTGGGCAAGTACAACCCGGCTCCCGGGGGCGGCAGTGAGTGCCGGATGTTGGAGGTGCACAGACAGGCAGAAGCTAATGTCTGCCGCTGAAGCACCTGGTGGGGGGGATGGCGGTACCAAGCTGAAGCGGCTGGTGGTGTGCACGGTGGAGCAGGTGCGGGTGTTGGGGGCTGGCCAACCGCTGCATGCTGATCACCAGGAGGAACTTACAGATCCTGTAACAGGTCAGAGACAGTGTTCTGTGCCCCTGCCCCATATACTGTGTTCCATCTCCATATACTGTACCCCCCTAAATTGTGTGCCCTCACCCACTATACTGTTTGCCCCCCATACTGTGCCCTCCCCATATACTTTGTGCCCCCATACTGTGCATGCCCACCCCATATACTGTACCCCCTATACTGTGTGCACCCTCCCCAGTGGCGTAACATCCACGGTCACAGCTGCGACCAGGCCTGAAGGTACAGGGGCCCGCCGACCCCTGGCGGCATCCGCTTTACATGGATGTGTATCCCTGAGGACGCACATCCATGTCCCCAGCTGCCAGATGTATAAAGTCCGGCAGCACCGTTCTCTCGCTGCCCCCGCTACTGTCCTGGCCAATCAAAGGCCAGTCGGCGCACGACCTCAGCTACTGGCCTGTGATTGGCTGCCCAGGCGGCTCGTGGCATGTGATTGGCCAACACAGCGGCACCGCAGTCATCTCTTTGCCTCAGATGCCGTTAGTGTACGGTGTCGCTGTCCTGGCTCCTCCGAGCTTCTGCAGGCTGAGAGAGGCGCCGGTAGGGTGGACCGGTGAGTAGTGTCCCTGTGTGTGTGTGACCCTGTGTGTGTCCCTGTGTGTGTGTCCCTGTGTGTGTGTGTCCCGGTGTCTGTGTGTCCCGGTGTGTGCGGTCCGTGTCCCTGTGTGCGCGTCTTTGTCCCTGTGTGCGTGTTCGTGTCCCTGTGTGTGCATATGTGTCCCTGAGTGTGTGTGTGTGTGTGTGTGTACGTGTGTTGGGAGGATATATGCTATATGGTGGGTTATGAGGCTGCATTATTGCATTATACTATATGAAGGGCTGTGACACTGCATTATATTATGTGAAGGGCTGTGAGGCTGCATTAAATTATATAAAGAGCTGTGATGCAGCTTTATACTATATGGAGGGCTGGGACGCTGCATTATACTTTATGGAGGGCTGTGAGGCTGCATTATATTATATATGGAGGACTGTGAGGCTGCATTTCACTATAATGGAGGACCATACATACCAGGATAAAGGCATATTCCAGGAGGAGGACCATACATACAGTGGCGTACCGCCCACGGTCGCAGAGGTCGCAAGTGCGACCAGGCCCGGAAGTACAGGGGCCCGGCGTCCGCCGACCCCTGCGACTGCTTTACATGGATGTGCATCCCTAGGACGCACATCCATGTCTCTGCATAGCACTCTGCCAGGCCGGTCCCCAGGCGGTTGATTCCGGCTGCCTTAGGACTGGAAGGCGCAGTGGCGCGGCAGCTTTGAAATTCCCGCGGCTGCTGCGTCACATGCTGCATCTCAGGACGGAGCCGTGAGCTTCTGGAGGTCCGGAGAGTCTGGCGGCAGCTTCCTTAGTCTCCCGCCGTGTGTCTATTCCTGGCCGCTCATCCAGAAAGTGAGGACACACTGTTGCTGAATACTCACAGAAGAGAAGTAGAGAGGTGAGAGGAGGAAAGCGCCGGGGGACACAGGAGGAGGAAAGCGGGGGAGACAGAAAAAGGGGATAGAGGAGAAGGAGAGCGGGGGACACAGGAGGACGGGGGATAGAGGAGGAGCAAAACGAGGGATGCAGGGAGACAGAGGAGGAGAGTGAGGGAGACAGGAGAGCGGGGACACAGGAGGAAGAGAGTGGGGATCACAGGAGAACTGGGGACAGAGGAGGAGGAGAGTGGGGGACACAGGAGGAGAGCGGGGGACAGGAGAAGGAGAGCAGGGGACAGAGGAGGAGGAGAGCAGGGGACACAGGAGAACGGGGACAGAGGAGGAGGAGAGCGGGAGACCTAGAATAGGGAACATGGGGGCCCAAGACGTTATTACTATATGGGGGCCAGAATGAGGAACTTACATTATTGGTTTACGGTGGGAAGTGGGGACATATTTACTGTAGGGGCCAATCAGGCGACATTATTACTGCTGTAATATAATTTACTTTTCCATGAGGTGAACCAAAGGGAGGCCTTGTTACTGTGCGAGGCGGCACGATGTCGCTTTTTTGGTCGTTTGATGTAGTGTAAAAATCTTGGGAAAAGTGTGGAATGTGCTATGGAAGTGATCAGTTTTATACAGTAGATAACTGTGTTATTGTCTGCAGAGATGAGTCCTGGCTAGAAGACGTGATATTTGTCTGCGACAGGGGAAGAAGCAACCTGAAGATGAATGACTTCACTAAGATACATCTCTGGTGAGTAGGTGTATTACCTATCCACGCACACTATACACTATATACAGAGCTCCTGTGTATAATGTCACTGGTGATCTCTGCATCACCTGTTCACTGACACTATATACTGAGCTCCTGTGTATAATGTCACTGGGGATCTCTGCATCACCTGTACACTGACACTATATACAGAGCTCCTGTGTATAATGTCGCTGGGGATCTCTGCATCACCTGTACACTGACACTATATACTGAGCTCCTGTGTATAATGTCACTGGGGATCTCTGCATCACCTGTACACTGACACTATATACTGAGCTCCTGTGTATAATGTCACTGGTGTTCTCTGCATCACCTGTACACTGACACTATATACAGAGTTTCTGTGTATAATGTCACTGATAATCACTGTATTTACACTGACCAAATATACAGAGCTTTATTAAATCTTCATTATTGTAGTATTATTGGTCACTTTTCACACTGAAGAAGAAACAGCTGGGCACCACAGAGTACTGACATGTAGTAGTGGGTCTGGCACCAAACTTGTGGTTTATCAGGTAAGAGGAGAGGGGAAGGAGCAGACGACGGCAAACCATTTTGAGCTGGGTGATGCTTCTATGGGTTGACTGGATTTTATTGGTCACTATGTAGTGGCATTATGTGCTCTGGTCATGGCGTTGTGTATTTGTCCCTTGAATGTGGAATTATTCAATTACAATATGTCGGTTATATGTGGTCTTATCATGGTGTGGCAGTATTTATACCTTGCACGTGGTAGTATTTGATCACAGTTTAGTAGTAATATGAGCTCTGATCACAGTGTGGTGGTATGTCTCCTTTATATGTGGTTATTACTGGTCTTGGTATAGTGGATTGTGGTTGATTATTAGTTTTTTTCTGATATCAATAAGGGGAAAATTCTTTATTTCCAGTAGATATTAAAAACTTGGTTGCTTAACCCCTTCCTGTCCTGTGACACAGCAGCAGCAAAATGCACTTACAGAGGTTCTCCAGAGAAAGCAAGTAATTATCTCGTCTAAGGCCACGTTCACACAGTGAGTATTTGGTGAGATTTTCACTTCAGTATTTATAAGACAGAAGCAGGAGATGGTGAGAAATGCAGAACATATGACCTCTGATTGCTCCACTCCTGGTTTTGTCTTACAAATACCGAGGTAAAAAACTCACCAAATACTCAGTGTGTGCACATGGCCTAAGGATGTGATAAGGTATTAGTTGGTGGGGGTGCGACTGCTGAATGTGCAGCTTTTATCCCCATTATGTGTCCAAAAAATAGAAAAATATCCAGCATAGAGTCTTGAGATCTAGATCCTTAAAATTTCATTATATTAGAAAAGTATTAAAAATCACATTTACATCAATGTCCTTAAAGACAGTCCTTAGTCATAGGTTTGTTTTGTCCCCATTAGACTGGAGGTGATGTACAGCTCACCCATGATCCCTTCACTCCCTCAGTGGCTGTGAGCGCTGGGTTTGCCTTTTTCTGGGAGCTCCAATGATATGAATGGAGCCGCGGTCACATCATTACCGGCCGCTGCAGTTAATAAAAGGGGTAAAAGTGCCACATTCTTCTGACGATGTGGTTTTGATTGGTCGGATTCCACCAATAACTAAGTGATCACCTGCCGAACCTGACGATTGTTGGTAACTTGTTTTCACCAAAGTATCCCTTTAATGTACACTACAGTAATGGTACATCACAGTAATGGTGAGCGCAGAGTGATGTGCAGGAGTAACCGCTATAATGGGTATAACGGCTAACAGGTATTTGCATATAGCGGGTGAGTGGGCCCCTGGAGTCAATTTCCCTGGTGGGCCCCAGACACCCCAGTCCGACCCTGCCCGAGTCCCCATACCCTGGGCTAGTCAAAGACATCCTACATTGTTTTATATGGCTCCATATACATGTGATGTGCTCTAGGCAGGTCCAGGTCTGATCAGTACAGTGCATTGTATATCCAGGTATATTATATACCCTATCCAGTGTACAGATGTGGTCATATACTAGGAAGGGCCTATTTATATCAGAATGGGGACCATATATACCAGTATGAAGGACCTAAAAACAATGATGGGAGACAAGGGCGTAACAGCCAGGATCATGACTGTGATGGGGCCCGGAGGCACAGGGGTCTGCGCCCACCAGCTGCAAACCCCAGCGCCTGCTTCACATTGATGTGTGCCCTCAAGGACGCACATCCATGTCACTGTGCGCATGTATGCCCAGGTCGATCCCAGGCGGCTGTTCACGGCCACTGGAGGACTGACACTGTAGCTTTAATAGCGGCCAGGAAACTCTGTCATCCCGCCGGCTGCTGCATGCATCACTATGATGAGGCCATCACTTTGTGACTCCATCACAGCATAAATCGGTTAGCGGGTATGGTAAGCGTGCGCTCCATGCAGGAACTGAAGAGTGTACATCCTGAAATTTCCTGGGGAGCAGGTATGGGGCAATGTGTTTCTGTGTGTATGCGTGTTGAGGGGTTATGGGGCAGTATGTATGTCTGTGTGTGGGAAGGGAGTATGGGGAAGAATGTGTGTCTGTGTGTGTGCGTATGGGGAGGGGGAATGAGGCAGTATATGTGTGTGTGTGTGTGGGGGGGTTATACAGGAGGCAGTATGTTTGTATGCGGGGGAGTTATACAGGGGGCAGTGTGTCTGTGTGTGTGGGGTGTTATAAAGGGGGGGACAGGGTGTCTGTATTTGGGGGAATTTATGCTATGTGGTGGGTTATGAACCTCTATATGCAATATTGAGGACTATTAGGCTGCTATATGACTATTATGCTATATGGAGGGCTATGAGGCTGTATTATGCTAAATGGAGGGCTATGTGGCTGCATTATACTATATGGACAGCTAAGAGAATGCATTATACTTAATGTAGGGATTTGAGGCTGCATTATACTATAATAAATGACCAGGTTCAAGGAGCAGACCGAGCACCAATCGTTGCTTCCGTCAGAAATGTCACTCTGTATTTGACAGCCGCTGTAAGCGAATACAAAATGCCACACCGGGGTGTTTGCTCCAAAGTTCAAGCCACAAAACTTAATCCACAGCAAAAGAGAGGAAAAAAGCTGCAACTAACCGGTTAATGCAGATCCTTTATTGTGCAGTTACAGGTGCATACAGACAGGGAGGGGGTGATGGATGAGCGGATCCATGGACTATGGTGCCGTTTCGCACTTTTGCGCTTCTACAGGTCCTCCTGTATAATGACCTCTATGCCACTGGATATCTGAATCATGTAGCAATTTCAGATATCCAGTGGTATTGAGGTTTCCATTGATGAAGAATGGCCCCACTATCTTTGTACCCCATATACCACACCATACCATCAATTTTTGTGTTATAACAGTCTTGGAGAGATCTCTCCACTATGGGTTAGTGTCAGACCAATAGCGGTAGTTTTGTTTGTTAACTTCACCATTCACAAAAAAGTTTGCCTCATCACTCATCTGAAGGCAATTGTCTATGCTGTGAAGATACGAGATGTGCAGTATCTGAAACAACGGATACTGAAAGCCTGTGCTAGCATTTCTTCTGTGGTGTTGCTATCAGAGTGTCAAGAGTGGGAGTAGAGGATTGCATTGATAATCAAATACAATGGGCAGCACTTTAAACACATTTTATATGTGGTCATAAACTTGTAAATAACTCATAAAAGAATAAAGTAATGTTAAAACTAAGCACACCATTGTTTTGCTTATGAAACTCTAAATAAGTTTGATGTGTCACATGACCCTCTTCCCATTGAAAAAAATAAAGTTGGATCCAAAATGGCCAACTTCAAAATGGCCGCAATGGTCACCACCTATCTGGAAAAGTTTCCCCCTCCCATATGCTAATGTACCACAAACAGGAAGTTGATATTATCAACCATTCCCATTTTATTTAAGTACATCCATATAATTGGCTCACCCTGCATTTAGACAGACCTATCACCTCAACTCCCTAACCTAACTTTCCCCTCTCCCCTGATACATCCTTCTAAATGTTAAACACAACCTGCTTCTTCCTACTCATCTGTCTTCACATCCTCCATAAAATTAATAGCACTTAAGCGCATATAGACAAAACTGGCTGATGACCGAAGCATATGGCCTCATATTAAATATTCTGACACTTCAAGGCAGTTTGAGTCTCTAAATCCTTAGACATCAATCCCTTAGATAACTGTATGATTGTTATACTCACATGCGATGTGTCCTTAGATAGTTCCAACTCGGCCACACTGACTTGTAATAAGAGTCCAGAAGATACAGAGTTGATTTTTCTATGAAATCTTGTATTTAAGCACAATGCAGCATGTGGAGACTTTCGAGCAGGACCCTCACCCTTCCTGTAACTGGTGAACTATGTATTTCTTTGTGCTGTAATTGTAAAGTGCTGCGGAATATGTTGGCGCTATATAAATAAAATGTATTATTATTAAGCCATAATATCCCATGAATACTGCACTTTTATGGGTGTATGTGTTAAAAGTGTTAGATTTTGTCCAGAAGCTATATTTTACACCTTTCTGTTCCACTCTAATTTCCACAAACACTTCTAACAACATATATATATGTCCACCTTTAAACTTGATCAGCGAATCCACAGATCAACAATGTTCTTCCTTCTCACCTGTAGAATCTAAAATTAAAGTAATCCGATAACATCAGCGTGAACGCTCTTATTTCCCACCATTGTCATTCCGATGCCTAAACCTGATTTTATTTTTCCGTTCCACCATGTAATTGTGGTTAATGCCCCCTTGATGTTGTTATGTAGAAAGTTCTAGTTTTCTATAAACTCTTCTAAATTATATTGAGGGCCTTTGTCTGACACTAATTCCTTTGGAATTCCCCTGCTGACAAATTTCCCTTTCAGCACGCCAATTAAATCAGAAACCAATTCTTTACTCAATCTTTAAAGGTTCAAAGAAACAGTTATACTTGGAGTAAGACTATAAGAGATTCTATTATGAAGGGTGAAAGCTCCCTATGCAATTTTATACCATCCATGGTACAGTTCTGCATGAGGTCTGATTTTGTTCTTTCAACTTTTATCTACAAAGGTATGGTCAACACGCTAGTCATTTTTTTGTACTTTAACAATCTTTTTTTAGGGGCCGCTAAATGGCTTTGTGGGGACTTTCTTTCAACAGTTTTAACAACCAGGTGTTATTAGTGAATTGACTCAGATGAATTAGTTCCCCCGTACATTGTGCTCGGTTCATTCCTATGAACATTTCTTAATTGTGTGGTCCGCGACATTCCTTCACTACCGGTGTTATGACCGTTCTATGAGATTCCTGAGAAAGTTTTCCCAAAAATGAAGTAGCAGATGCAAGTTTTGTTCCTCCCCTGGCCTCCACTAAGATGGATGTAAACCTATAAAAGTATATATCTATCCAATGCAGCTTCCATGGGGCCTTTGGAAAAAGTAGGTTGGTTTAATTTCCTCTGCTACTGGGTGGTAAGAACCTGTTCCAGATTCCCTCCTTCATTACTAGAAAGCAAAGGGGTAACTAATTTGGGTTTTGTGTGGAGCAAAGCGAGAAAAACACCAGGTCTCTTGTCTTGGGTTTCATACACCATATTGGCAGATATTTTTTGATCTTTAATATTAGCTCTATCACAATGCAGTGTGATAATGTACAGCTCACCGTGGCATCAGAATCTTCACAGCAGGAGACCGATGGTCTTGGCGCACTCTAACTGCCAGTGGTCCCACGGCGAGTGCTCCACCTTTGGCGTTTGCAGCCTGCCCTGAGGGCATGCGTTGGCACTGCAGGCCTTCCGTGTGCATGCTTAAGTCACACTCATGACATGCCTCATTTTCTTAAAGCGCAGCATGCCTTACCAAGAAATGCTTGCCAACCCATGACTGAAAGGCGCATAGTATTTAGGGCACATGTCTTTGTACCGTCCTTGTCCTCTAACCAATGCTTTGTCCGAGCTCCTGTCTAGACCTTTCTGCACCTTCCTGCAATTGCTGGGTAGTATATCAGTCTGCATCATTTTGCACCTGCCGTGCCATATACATGTCTGCATCTGTCCGCACCTGCATGCTACCGTTAACTCCCGCTGCCTGTCAGCATCAGCCATCCTGTTGCATCTCCTTACTCAGAGATTCTGTCCGCAAAATCCAATCCCTGGTTGCGTCATGGTACAAAAACTCCTTGGGCTACACCTGTCAGCTGGCTATCTGCACAGTCTATCAATCGGTTGTCATTCAAGTGGCGATTGGTGCCACAGCCAAGTGGGTCCACTGCTGGACACTTACCCATTCTATGAGCCCTGATCTAAATCCTATTGAGCATATTTGGATAGAGTAAGAAAAATGCTGTTAGGAAAAGGCAACCTTCAAACACCAGACAACTGGAGCAGTTTGCTCTTGAGGAGTCACCAAAATACCTGTTGAGAGGTGCAGAAGTCTCATTGATAGCTTTAGGAATTGTTTGATTGCAGTGATTGCCTCAAAACATTGTGAAACAAAATATTAAGTTACTAAATGTGTGGCCCAATGCTATTAATTGTGAGGGTGGTGTCTGTGCGCTGTCTCTCATCTCTGTGCCTGTCTCCCCCTGTGCGCAGTCTCCTCTCTGTACCATCTCTCCCACTTGTGCGCTGTCTCTTCCTTATCATTTTTCTCTGCTCTGTGCTGTCTCCCCCATGTGCACTGTCTCGTCTCCCCGTCTGCATGTCTCTGTCTCTTCCATGTGCGCTGTCTGTCTTTCCCATGTGTGCTGTCTCTGTCTCATCCGTGTGTGCTTTCTCTGTCTCTTCCATGTGTGCCATCTCTGTCTCTCCCCCTGTGTCTTTGCCTCTCCCCGTGTCCCCCTGTGTCTCTACCTCTCCCCCTGTGCTGCGTCCTTCCCCCTCACCCCCCTCCGCTCTCACCCCCGCCCGGCATTACTGATTGAGGCTCCAGGAAGAGACTCTGTGTGGAGCGGGTCATGTGACATGCCCTGTGTGACATCACATCAGCCCACCCTGTCACATGACCTGCATCACACAGTCTCTTCCTGGAGTCTTCAGCCGTCATCAGTAATGCCAGGCGGGAGTGAGAACAGAGGGGGGCGAGGGGAGAGGATGGAGCGGGGAGTGCCGGTGGTAGGGGTTCCCCTGGCAGTAGTGTGTGGTAGGCAGCACTACCAACAGCGGATGCCATATTGTTACACCCAGTACTTGGATGTATATATGGGCTGGATGTCATACACTGGGAGTGAGAGGCTGGATGGCATACACTGGGGATGAGGTGGGGGTGGTTGTTATACACTGGGGATGAAGGGCTGGATGTTATACACTGGGGATGAGGGGGGCTGATTGTTATACACTGGGGATGAGGGGCTAGATGTCATGCACTAGGGATGAGGGGTTGGTTGTCACACCTCAGGGGCAATGAAGCGGTAGCAAAAACCTGAATTGAAAAACAAAAGGTGCGTCCTAATAGTTTTTGTGCATATATATACACGCATAGGTATACGAGGATAATGAATCAGCAAAGAACATCGGGCCAAGTAAAAAATCACAGGATGTTAAAAGTTGGACGATCACTTTAAGATACTTTGTAAAGATTAACTCAAACTCATTTGTCTTACAGAATTCTTAAAAAAATAAACCCTTGCCTTTATTACATGATGAGCACAGGCCCGATTCATGCAATTTTAATGTCCCCGTGGGATCCAGAACTGTGTTTCTCGCTGTCCCAGACTTTAAAAATAATAATCTGTTTCTCATTTTAGAAATCCAGTAACTGCTTATTTTTAAAATCTTAAACCACGGGAGATGAGTCTCGGCGTCCCAAGAGCACGGTAAATTGTACGATATGGAGATCACGCACGAATCAGGTCCAGCGAGATGCAACATTCGGCCGTGAGTAATGATTGTGTATTTTAACAATGTAGCTGAAAAATATTCCATCCCCTCTTATTCATTGAGTCTGAGCCTTTATAATACAGGACCTTTGCACTTTTCCCTAATGATTTCCATGACTTTATTATCAAATTATTAAGATAATGAAGTGCAGGCTTATGAGACCTGAATTAATACCCGTCCTGCTTACAATGCATAGCCGCCTTCTTTGGCTGAGAGCAAGAGATTCAATAGACTGTAATTATCTTTCCAGGTGAAGCATGAATTGATGTTCAAACCATGTGACAAGTTTAAATAATCAGAAGTAACTTTAGAAGGTCCCTGTAGGAAGGTTACTCTGACACGCCAAGCAAAGCTTTGATATTATGTGCAAATTATGTAACTGGATCCTCATCCTGAAATCCTAGAAGGCAAAGGATGGATGACAACACATGTAAAATAGATAAAATGAAGTGCATTATTTCACTGGGAGAGTACATACATACATACATATATAAACTACATATTTTTCGGGGGAATTTGATGAAATTATAACTTTAGTATTAGTAATTATTTATGTTATAGGCAAGGACAATTTCCTTTCTCCAAGGGCTAGACACAGATTTACCATATTTTCAATATGTGCACTTGCAGTGGAGGTTGGCACCCTAAACCTGCAAATTGGCACCCTCACTCAATAAGACTGTCCCTCTGTAGCCCCAGTAGACACATCTTTATGGCAGTGGCATAACTTGAAGCTCATGGGCCGTCGATACTAAAGCTCCTGTCATGCCCTTGGACGCGAGACTGGTCTCTGCTAAGCTGGGAGATCGGTGCCTACCATGCAGCTCGCTAGTTCTGCTCACCCCGTCTGTGGCTCCTTGCAGCCATCTGCTTCCTTCTCTGTTAGGAACCTGCATCCTCTTTGCAGGTCTCCTGGGAAAGCTCTTAGGATGCACACGCAGCTTCCTGCACACACATAAAAGAGCTGTACATCTGTTCTCTATTTGACTCAGACTGAATGCCAAACTGCTCTGTGTGTCAAAGGCATCCTACCTCTAAGGGAGGTGCCTGGCCAATGTACTTATTTCTAGGAGTGTTGCCTCTGTTCAGGTCGCACTCCTGTAGTGCTCTGCAATAGGAAAATTGTTGCCTTGCTTTATACTAATACCTCTGTCTCTAAGATTCCTCTGCTGGCAGATCATTATCCTGGACCTCTCTGAACACTCTGGATCCCACGCCAGGCTGGCTAAGCCTCTCCTCATGGAACCATCCGGATACCTCTAATAGCTGGATTAGCCTTTCTGAGATTACACGGAGCTCCCAGGATCCTCTCAAACAGCAGAGCCAGTGTTCCACAGTCTCTTTTTCTCTTCTGTCCAGTTTGTATGGGACACTCCTCCGGTCCGGGATTTGCAGCTTTTAAACTTGATGGTGCTGTACCAGGTGAATTCCCCGTACAGGGGTTACTTTGTCAGTGATCCGCTATAAGACATTGGTCTCATGATCTAGACGGTCCTCTTCTCATACACTGCTTCACCAGTGGTCTTGTGAGTCCACTTAACATCTCCACGCCCCTCGAGCATAACAGCTCCAATGGGGCCCCCAATTATTGCAAATCTTTAATAGAAATTGTCTTTTTCTACAGGCCAAAGGGACTTTTGATGCCCTCTACGCTCTGGGACCCAAGTGCGATTGCAACCCCTGCACCTGGTGTAGTTACATCCCTGTCTATTAAGACTGGGGAGACACAGTCTTCATTGAGTTGGGACAACAATGTGCAGGTCTGGGGTGCCAACTTCCATGACGAGGTGGGCTACAGGAAAAGAATGTACTAGGGTTAGTGCCATCTATTTTATTTACTTGTAAATTATTTTGAGTTTTTGTGTGCTTTAGTTCTATAATTTTGTTCTTTTTTTGGACACCATATATAATACATACTAATAAACTGATACTTACCCACCACCAGCATTGCTCAAGCCATTTGTGATCTGCTGGATTGCTTCAGTGTTTCATAGAGTGCACTGAAGGTCACTTTTCAATGTACGTCTATGAGGGCATCATTTTTGCTTTCATTGTCTTGCATTGAAGCTTGTGACCAGTATTTCTGACTTACAGTCACTTAGAAGTTGCGGTAACAAGATGGCGCCATGGGACCGAGCGGGTAAGTTTAGCACTAAGGTGAGGGACCATTGATTAGTAGCAGCACTCCAGCAGTGAAAAAATAGGAAAACATTGGAGTGGTACTTTAGAGAGTTACTCCCAACTTTGCAAGATATTACTAGTGCTGAGGAGTAAATTGATTCGAGAGAGAATCAAATTCGCTTTGAATTCCACAAATAAATAAACGTCATTTTCCAGCTATTCAATTTGTCGTCAATAAATTTGACATTTGTCAAATGTACTTTATTCAAGAAAATCTGGTCAATCAAATTTGTCAGGTGCTTATCTCTTGCGATCGCACCCGGCCCTGCAGCTAGGGGGGCCCCAAAAGTCCCTTTGGCCTATAAAAAAGACTAATACTATCAAGATTTGCAATAATTGGGGGCCTGTTGGAGCTTTCGCATCGGGGCCCTGAGGCTGAAGTTACGCCACTGATCCACAGCACAGGTCATAACTTGCTGCTGACTGCTTGGAATTCCTCAGCTTCCCCTGAGATCTTGAGAATGGGGCTCGAAAATGGCACTTAAGATTGGAAAAGCCCGTGAAATCCCAACACAAATAGTAGCTCACATGCATGATCACTGCTCTAACGGGGTATTTTAGACTCCATATTCATGGTTTGTGGTGGTCCCATTCCCCTAGTGATCAGGAAGTTATTACCTTTCTCATGGATAGGTGTTAACTTGACCAGTTTGGAATCAACTTTTAGCAACAGCTTCCTATTGTCTATTTGATTCAATAGAAAGAACTGAGCTTACACAAAGGTGTTTTGTTCTTTCATAGGCTCCAAGATACAAAAATGATGGTATGCCAAAGGATTCTGATGGAGCCAATTGACTATAATGGGATTTCTGTTGTGGCATGATGGAATCTGTTCTGGAGGTTCCAAGTGAAGCCTCGAACATAAGGGGTGAGCTATGAGGAGCTATCGAAGATCAAAGGTCGTGTATTTTGTTTTCTACTATCTGTGTCCACCACTGTCTAAGGCAATGTGTTACGTCATGCCAAGACTCTCTGCTTTATATTATTGAGCAATGGCTTAGTTAAATAGATTCTTCTGAGAAAAGCCAATACCTAAGACTTATCGACAACAGTTTACAACCACTTGTATAAGTATCACTAATTCACATTGCCTCTGGCATGTATTGGTACATGGCGCTCAGCTCTTGTCGACACAGACACTCACGTGCCTCAGGTTCTACATAAGGAGGTTTATGATCTCAAGACTGGTCTTGACTTGAAAATTCAAGACGCATTCAGCAATTACTTGAGATTTATTTTCTTTCTTAGAATGCTAGATGTCTGCAGATTCTGAAGATTCCAAATTGATAATCTGTCAAATATGCCACATTCACTCGACTTGTAATGAATGCGTTATACATTGACAAATAATGATAATTCGTCAAGGCAGGCTTACTCCAGGAAGAATTCTGAACTGACACCTTAACTACTGTGAGAATTATCCTTGTAACGTCATCGGCTCCGTGATTATTATCAGCCTTGAGGTGCATAAGAGTGTTTAATATAGCATACAGCAGTATGCATTCCTTTTGGTGATATATTAATTCTATTCTTTAAAGTACATAAAAACAAATTCTAGCCATCTCCAGTGTCCTTCACAAGACCACAGAGTGGAGTTAATTAAGAAAGCACAAGACTCAACCTTGATAAACCTAAAAGCAAACCAAGAATGAGGTGGTTGACTGTCCAACCAACATTATCAGTGGGTTGACTGACTACTGCACAGCTGGAGGACATCTCAAAAAATCAGCCCAGGGCAACAACCATTACGTTCCAGAAGTCATGAAGTTCCTGGAGGTATCCCAGAATCTTCTGTAGAGACTTCAAAATGAGAAGTATGCCTATTCTTCTTTCCCTCTTCACACCCCATACAAAATAGATGGGTCCCAGTCCACTGAATTTGGTAGGTTAGGGTAACATTCATATAATATGTATGGCCATCATTACTGTAGAATGGATTCTAAACAGTAATAATGAAAAAGATGATAGAAACATTGGAGTCCGGCTCAGCAGGACTGGACTTTCCTTTTCTTTTTCTTTTTCAAATGAAAATGTAGTGCATACAAAAGAAAGTTTACATGGTCAACATGACCCAGTCGACGTGTTTCGCCTGCAGTGAGCAGTCTTACTTATAACAGTCATGAGTAAGACTGCTTAATGCAGTCGAAATGCGTCGACTGGGTCATGTCGACCATGTAAAATTTTCTTTTGTATGCACTACATTTTCTTTTGAAAAATAAAAAGAAAAGAAAAATCCAGTCCTGTTGAGCTGGAAATGTGGCGCCCCACTATGTAGGTGCCACAAAAAGGGGTACTACACCCATAAAAGCGGTGTAGTCACCCCACTGCAAGTGGAACTATGGCCAGTAGGTGGAACCCTAGAGTTAACACCCACACACTAGATCAGTAGGTGGGAGTGACCCCGGGAGGAGGAGATATAGTGGCCTCTAGGGGGAACTAGTGAGCGCTAGTTGGAGTTAGTCATAGTGAGGAGTTGGACCCAGGCAGCCGGCCTGGAGGAAGCAAGGAGGGCCTCCTCGGCTGAGGGTCCCAGGAAAGACAGAAGAGATCCCGGAAGAAAGAAAGAAATAAAGAAAGAAAGAAAGAAAGAAAGAAAGAAAGAAAGAAAGAAAGAAAGAAAGAGAGAAAGAAAGAAACTCAAAGGACAGGGTTTGCTTTAGTGGGGAATAGAGTAACCAAGAGTTTGCCCCATGGATAAACCGGGTACTGGAGGCCGCACCTGTGAGTTCTTTAAGGTTCACAGATAATCCGAAGAACAGGGGTATCTTTATGTATGCCTCTAACTCCCAAAGATCCCAGAAAGAGGGGAGCCAGGAGTAACAGGAAACTGCAAGGAGCCCAAAGAAGGTTCACCCGACGGACAAAAGGGAGAGGAGAACAAGGAACAGCAGGAGGTCAGATTAATCTCTATGAGATCAGACTTCACCGCCACTGGGAGGCAAGGGAAAGAAAGGAACAGGAACGGCACACAGTGAGGGATCCATCTACCAACCATAAATTCCACATCCGTAGCATTTGTCGTTATACCATCTACTGCACTGAAAGACTATAATGCTGATTGAATGTTTTCCAGTAAAGTACCTGGTGAAGTGAGTTGCTGACTCTGCTGAATCCTTTCTTGTATGAACTGTTTTCTCCCACAGAAACGCTGCCCCGGTGGTCCAGTCCTGCCTGCGGGGGACTATACCATGCAAGCCGCAATACCATTGACCACCGGAGGACTGTAGCGGCGCTGGTGAGCATCACCAGGTACTGCAGGTGGCGTCACGAACTTGTATATACTTTATTTTACCCCCTTTTTTTCATTGACTACCAGAGCCACAGCTTCAGGTAGCCACCCGTGACACCCCAGACTGCAACCGCCTGAGAGCTGAATAGAAGATGGGAATGCAGGTGTGCCACGGTCCGCGCTGCTCCAAATGCAAAACCTCACCAAAGAGTCAAATTTTCCTTGAGCAAATTTCCAAGCTTGGAAATTTGCTCAAGGAAAATTTGACTCTTTGGTGAGTTTTTGCATTTGGAGCAGCGCGGACCGTGGCACACCTGCATTCCCATCTTCTTTTCTGGATTTCACCACTGGTCAGTGGTAGGTGGAGGTCCTGCAGCAGCTCTTGATTGCTTCACGCTTACAAACCAGTTGTGGGGATCACAACTGCACCAGGTGAGTGGTTCCACAATACCACCATTCTCTACAGTGTCACTAGTGATAGGGCACTATTGCGCCTCTTGTCCCCCACCCCTTTTATATTTTCTACTGAGAGCTGAATACCCGGCCCTGGGACGCGGCAGAAACAGAGCCAGGATTCAACTTATTAAACAAAATCTTCACTCAAGGGAGGGAAGGATGGGATCTGACCAACTATAAATGCTGTCTGTTATTTAGCATAGGGAATATTCACACACACTCGATCCAGAGGACCGAGGTTAAACTGTCATGCAAAAGATATCCTCCAAGATATCTTCCTCTCTAAAGAGACTATTTGCATATTTAATTTCCCAAATCTCTCCATAAGATCCCCACTCTTAGGCTCTCACCTAGCCAAATCAGGTCTCATACTTTGCTTTGACGAGGGGCAACCCCCCCGAAACACTGCAAATTAAGGTTACGATTTGGCTTTTTAATCCTAAATAATATTGCGAGGCTTAATAATGGGTCGATTTTTAGTTTTAGGGTTGCTGCTTCCATAGGTTGCAGTAGAGGAAATCTTCTTCATCTCTGAAGAGACTATTGGCATTCCTACAAGGGAAGAATGAATTTTCATACCTTTTTCCCAGCAAGTACTCACTCACATCTCCTTAAGGAGAAACAGAACCCCTTACACGCCATAGAAGAACATATGACAAAGCAAGAACTTCAAATCTTTCCATTGTGCCAAACTTCGAGTGAGTGCCGGATAATTGACTGCAGGTGTACAATATCTCATCAGATCAATGTACGTAGATTTGGTGGAATGTGAGCGTATCACTGTTTCCTATGTCCAAACGTTCTCTCCGCAGGTCTAATGAAAACATTATGCCAATGCCATGATTTAATAAGGTACGTTATTCCTGACTGGTAAGCCCCTTGCAGTTTTCAATATTGCAGTGCGTAATAATAATTCTTTTGAGTGTCGGCCAAAACAGCTGGTGAAACTGATCAAAACTTGTAAAATAAGAGCTGTCTACAAGGAACATTCTGTAATCTTCTGTAATAATAGACAACCGAAGAACTTGAGAAACAAGATGTTTGCTCAGCGCTTTCCCAGCGGCGTACCTGCATGTAAAATGTGGCCCGTAATTGACAAGGGCATTTGTTGTACAGAAATTCATGATTCGGGATTTAATCTTAAAGGGAATGGAATCTCGCTTTTCTCCTACTTTTCCATCTTTGAACAAATGCTATTTATAAAGGAATGTAAAATACAATGCCACAGGGTATGCCAAAGGATCTTGGCAAGCGTTCTTAAGCTCAAGTTGCCTTTTCTTCTGAAACAACCAAGGTTAGCGTAAAGGAAGCATAATTGCTTTGGATGTTTACATGGGCATACTTTTGCCCCTCCGTAATTCCTTCAGACGTCAATGGCTGCTTTTAATTACAGACGTTGGTTGAATTGCATGCATGTTACAGGTAATGCTATAGGCTTTCATTGCATTAAGGAGAACTTTAGGGGTAACTTAATTTATAAGACTGGAAAACTCAATTTATAACAGTAGAGACATAATAGGAAAGTGAAAAGAGGTACAACATCATTATAGGAACGGATCTAGGGTTTCATTCAATCGGGCCGATCTTTTAATACACTTTGTAATATGGGGAAACTCTAATGTTCAGGTATTTAGATGTAATTAGAAAGTATTAGATTCTTACAAGGAGGCTAGAAAACAATCTCAACCTTTTTGAACAGTGTTTGGATTAACACTTGAGCTATCAGATGATGAGCCACAGATATTACGACTTTGCTACAAGAGAGCCAGAGGGTCCAGTTCATGCAAGATCTATCTGAAATGTAGAACAGATCACTTATGATGGTTATTAGTATTTTTGTGTAAATTGATATAAAGTTTATTAGCCCTTTTTAAAGCTAAGAAACATAGATTATCATATAGGTCCACAAAAAGATTTTTGTTTTTTAATCTGCCTAGGATATTGAGTTCATGTATAAATAACAGAAAACATCTATTTAAAGGGTTTATCTGAGAATGAGATAAATGGCGTCCTTGATATAATTCAAACCACAGTGTGTCCTAGTCATGTGTCAGGACGAGCTACAGAATGAAGATATACCTCTGCTGAAAGCTGGGTCTTAATTGACAGAAGCTGTATCACAAATACCTCAGTCGGTGGCTAGGAGCAGGGCTGTGATGTGTGACAAAATATATCTATTCCTCCCTGAGCCCAATAGCCTGCAGCTTCATCCTCCTCAATGTTTATTTGTTTTCCAGTTGGACAATGTTAGTCTCCCATGTACTTCTCTAAAGCTGTTAAACTGAAAATTCCTCCACGAATGTAGAAAGACATAAATTCATGTGAGAAATTAATGGATGGATGTCTTTCCACATTCCTTGAGGAATTTTCAGGTCTCGAACCAACCACTAATCAAAGGACAATAAAACTATCTGTGCCCCTTATCTTGGAACTCTGATTTTACTTCCCCAGCTATTCTCTTCACCCTCCCAAGACTGGCCACTGTTCTCTGCTTCATGTCACCTGTCGTATTTACAGCATTATCTCACCCTGTATTTCTGTATATATCCTGTGTTGGCCAAAAGTATTGACACCCCTGCAATTCTGTCAGATAATACTCAGTTTCTTCCTGAAAATGATTGCAATCACAAATTCTTTGGTATTATTGTCTTCATTTAATTTGTCTTCAATGAAAATACACAAAAATAATTGTCCTAAAGCCAAATTGAATATACCGTATATACTCGTGTATAAGCCGACCCGTGTATAAGCCGACCCCCCTACTTTTGCCCCCAAAACCTGGGAAAACCTAATGACTCGTGTATAAGCCGAGGGTGGACCCCAGCACAGGTATACAGCCCCCAGCAGTGTGGTATACAGGCCCCCCCAGTGGTAGTATACAGCAGCCTCCCCAGTGGTAGTATACAGCAGCAGCCCCAGTGGTATATACAGCAGCAGCCCCAGTGGTAGTATACAGCAGCCCCAGAGGTATATACAGCAGCCCCAGTGGTAGTATACAGCAGCAGCCCCAGTGGTATATACAGCAGCAGCCCCAGTGGTAGTATACAGCAGCCCCAGTGGTAGTATACAGCAGCCCCAGTGGTAGTATACAGCAGCCCCAGTGGTAGTATACAGCAGCCCCAGAGGTAGTATAGAGCAGTCCCAGAGGTAGTATACAGCAGCCCCAGAGGTATATACAGCAGCAGCCCCAGTGGTAGTATACAGCAGCCCAGTGGTAGTATACAGCAGCTCCTGTGGTAGTATACAGCAGCCCCAGAGGTAGTATACAGCAGCCCCAGAGGTAGTATACAGCAGCCCCAGAGGTAGTATACAGCAGCCCCAGAGGTATATACAGCAGCCCCCCCATCAGTATACAGGGCCCCCGCCCTTGTGCAGCAATCCTGTAAAGGAAGAGATTATTATACTTATCCCTGCCGCTGTCCCGCTGTCGCTGTCCCGCCGCCACTATCGCGCTCCTCCGGCTTCATCCAGCATCTTCCGGCTTCCTCCTCTGGCGCGCAGACAATGACGTCATTGCCTGCGCCCACCGGAGGAAGCCGGAAGAAGCCGGATGAAGCCAGAGGAGCGCGATAGCAGCGGCGGGACAGCGGCAGCGGGACAGCGGCAGGGATAAGTATAATAATATCTTCCTTTACAGGATTGCTGCACAAGGGGGGGGGGGCCCTGTATACTGATGGGGGCGGGCAGCCTGTATACTGTATACACTGTATACAGTATACAGTGACTCGCGTATAAGCCGAGGGGGGGACTTTTCAACCCAATTTTTGGGCTGAAAAACTCAGCTTATACGCGAGTATATACGGTCATTCCACACCAAACATAAAAAAGGGGGTGGATAAAAGTATCGGCACTGTTAGAAAAATCATGTGATGCTTCTCTAATTTGTGTAATTAACAGCACCTGTAACTTACCTGTGGCACCTAACAGATGTTGACAATAACTAAATCACACTTGCAGCCAGTTGACATGGATTAAAGTTGACTCAACCTCTGTCCTGTGTCCTTGTGTGTACCACATTGAGCATGGAGAAAAGAAAGAAGACCAAAGAACTGTCTGAGGACTTGAGAAACCAAATTGTGAGGAAGCATGAGCAATCTCAAGGCTACAAGTCCATCTCCAAAGACCTAAATGTTCCTGTGTCTACCGTGCGCAGTGTCATCAAGAAGTTTAAAGCCCATGGCACTGTGGCTAACCTCCCTAGATGTGGACAGAAAAGAAAAATTGACAAGAGGTTTCAACACAAGATTGTGCGGATGGTGGATAAAGAACCTCGACTAACATCTAAACAAGTTCAAGCTGCCCTGCAGTCCGAGGGTACAACAGTGTCGACCCGCATTATCCGTTGGCATCTGAATGAAAAGGGACTGTATGGTAGGATACCCAAGAAGACTCCACTTCTTACCCCGAGACATAAAAAAGCCAGGCTGGAGTTTGCCAAAACTTACCTGAGAAAGCCTAAAATGTTTTGAAAGAATGTTCTCTGGTCAGATGAGACAAAAGTAGAGCTTTTTGGGCAAAGGCATCAACATTGAGTTTACAGGAGAAAAAAGAGGCAGACAAAGAAAAGAACACGGTCCCTACAGTCAAACATGGTGGAGGTTCCCTGATGTTTTGGGGTTGCTTTGCTGCCTCTGGCACTGGACTGCTTGACCGTGTGCATGGCATTATGAAGTCTGAAGGCTACCAACAAATTTTGCAGCATAATGTAGGGCCCAGTGTGAGAAAGCTGGGTCTCCCTCAGAGGTCATGGGTCTTCCAGCAGGACAATGACCCAAAACACACTTCAAAAAGCACTAGAAAATGGTTTGAGAGAAAGCACTGGAGACTTCTAAGGTGGCCAGCAATGAGTCCAGACCTGAATCCCATAGAACAGAGGTCCCCAACTCCAGTCCTCAAGGCCCACCAACGGTCCAGGTTTTCATTATTTCCCTAGAAATTTGACAGTTGGTAATTCAATCTCCTGCACAGGTGGTGATTCCAACTGTCAAATGCCAAGGAAATCCTGAAAACATGCACTGTTGGTGGGCCTTGAGGCCTGGAGTTGGGGACCTCTGCCATAGAACAGCTGTGGAGAGATGTAAAAATGGCAGTTTGGAGAAGGCACCCTTCAAATATCAGGGACCTGGAGCAGTTTGCCAAAGACGAATGGTCTAAAATTTCAGCAGAGCATTGTAAGAAACTCATTGATGGTTACCGGAAGTGGTTGATCACAGTTATATTGGCTAAAGGTTGTGCAACCAAGTATTAGGCTGAGGGTGCCAATACTTTTGTCTGGCCCATTTTTGGAGTTTTGTGTGAAATGATCAATGTTTTGCTTTTTGCTTTATTCTCTTTTGTGTTTTTTCATTGAAGACAAATTAAATGAAGATAATAATACCAAAGAATTTGTGATTGCAATCATTTTCAGGAAGAAACTGAGTATTATCTGACAGAATTGCAGGGGTGTCAATACTTTTGGCCACAACTGTATGGGTGTCTTCAGAATTTGTGTCATTATTAAGCCTGACGAAGGGGCCATAGTGTCTGGAAAGCTTGCTACGTTTATCATCTTTTCACTTAGCCATTAAAAGGTATCAACCACTGAGGACTCTCAGATTCTAATATTTTTCTATCTACTGGCTAACATGGTACAAATATTTTTTACCTTATCATATATAATGTAGTTAGCTTAGATTACAATATGTGGTGGTTGATCCACGTTTTATGGACAAATAAAAGTTGCCTAAAACAGAAATGAAAAAAATGAATAATACCTTCACTTCCCAGAAATAAAATACTTTAATATGTTAAAACAAAAAAGAATAAAGTGAGCATAATATTTATCACTGCATCTGTAACAAACCTAGATTGTTCTATCCACACAAAACTCTTAAATCAGAATAAAGATGGCCATACACACTAGATGATTGTCAGCCAAAAGCAGCTTCGGACCATCGTTTGTCTGACAGCCACCTCGGCTGTCTGTCAGGCCAAGCTTTTCTATCT